>OY776078.1:25899146-26499146 GCA_963675205.1 Catocala nupta | reverse complement strand
AGTGAAACAACATATGTATATCTACTTGTAAATTCCTATCAATTAATATCCTATTGTAAACAAATCGTTTATATTTTATTGTTTAATCACTTGCAGATTGTAAACGATATTAATTATCAAATAATTATCCAAACGTGCGAGAACAGTAATTTAACAAGCAGCAACTATGCATCTATATTGTACAAGTGTATATACTCCAACACTTCGGCATATAAACATACTATGGGATCTAGTTACGTGTGTCGTCTCATATATTCTGATTGTGATATTTGTACAAGGCATCATTCTGTATTATTTTCCACCTAAAGAATCTGTTACTGTCATTAACATATGCCTGTACATTAGCAGGGCCCAAGTATGTATATTATTCATTATAATAATCCTTACTTTTTTCAAAACACGCATGGAATCCACCGTATCCGATAAAGAGGATGTAGAGGGAGACCTCTTCAGTGAGCAGTCTGACGGTACCGTGAGAAAAAGAAGACTTACAAAGATTCTTTAGTTCGTCACCTACCACACAGCTGGCATTATCTATCCTCCTAGCTTGAAGAGGATGTGATGTTGATACTGCTATATCAGACGATTTTCAAGTAACACCTTCTGTATGATATACTGTAAATATGTATTCTGTTATAAAGTTATTGTATTTACTTGTAATTAATTTTATTTATGTCCTTTTAGACAAATGGCGTGAAAAAGTGAAAAGTAATTTGCATTTACAAATTTTTTTCTGCCACACCGCAGGCTTCGCCATTGGTTCATGTTTATCACGGCGCACTTCGACACTAGTCGTCAGATTGTACATTAATTTTGAAACAATTTCGCAAGGGGTGCTTTAGACGATTTAACCTGTGGAGAAATGTCAATAGTGTACACTCATTGTAGCCTCTCTAAACAATACTGCCAACTGCAATTACACAAGTTAGAAGCTAGTTTGTAAATATGTAGACTATTCGGAACAAGGCAAGAACTTTATGAACGCTTGATTAAAATTTGGTATAAGTATGAGGTGTGAAGTATATGTATGTTGTAGGTACTAACTGGTTTTCACTTTATCTCTGCGTAATGCTAAGATCCTCATCCTATTTCCCACTGAGTGGGTGGGTCACGGGCGACGGGCAACTGTAGTCGCAATTATTTACGTGTAGTTTTGTAGGTGTTGCGTATCCAACTGGTCGCCTTTAAGGGTATTCTTCAAATGAATAGCTTATAATCGAAATAAACTATCGATGTAATAACACCTAAGACGAACAAAAGGAAATAAAAATGAATTAATAGATTTTAAATGTATGCGCACATGTAAAAGGTACGTACTCAATTCAAACGTGTAATTTACTCGTTTTAGAAAAAGCCGTCAACGCAAATGCCTCAGTTAAAGTAAATACTTTAACTCAGGAATGTAGATGTGAATTCCATTTGTAGGAGCACTGGTACCCATAACACAAGAAAGATCTTATCTTGGGTACCAGAGTTCACTAAGTATAACACTACATCTCGAAATCTACTCTAGTGATCTATTTCATCCAAATTGCATCTCATGTCAGTGTAAGTGATCAACCAATTTGGTAAATAAATAAATTTCATTTCATTAATTTCATACAAATAATATCCATTAATGAGTTATTCGCAAAAGTGACACCGATAAAATATATCAGAACAAAACGATGACTAAAACTGGCAATCAAAAGGAGCTGGCCATACATTTACCTAAATGACATTGCGCTATGAAAAAGTTGAGTTATGCTTCTGTTTGATCCGCGTGTGAATTAGATAAATAGGATCTCTCATTAATACAAGGCCTCATATCACAATTTTATACGACAATTTAGAACCCATTTTCAGATATATTCAAACAAGAAACAAGTCGTTTGAGGTACCTATAGACTATAACATTTTGACATATTTTCTAACGACTGGTTTCTTGATATAAGAACTGGGCTTTAGGTAGCTAGGTAGTAGAAACGAGCCGTTTACCAAAAGACGCATATTGTATAAAAAATATGTCACAATTTAACTGTCCGTAGCTAAAGGCGACTCGTATTTTTTAATATAGGAATCGGGTCTTATTATACTTTAACTGTAAACCGTACCGTGGTTACAAAATAAAACACCTACATAGGTAGGAAAGTTATAATTGACTTGCAAATACATACAGGGTGTACCGTAAAGAATAGATAATCCTCAGGATCTTATATTAGTGCTATTGGAGGATCAAAACTAAATATTAAAATATGTTTCCTACTTATGCGTTTTAGGATCTCTCTCGTATCTTTTCTTCACGGAACATTCTGTATATTTAATTTTATTTTATTTGGAACACAAACAGTATCTTAAAACTAATTCGCAACTATATAAACATTTTGGAACCATTTAGACGTTCACATTTTAGAATATAATATGGCGTTGTCACTGTATACTATATTATCAATTTACTTGAGCTTTATCTGTTCGCACTCCGTTGGTAGGCAGAAGCACACAACGATCAATGGGGTCTATTCGATTTTTCGCGAACCCAAAAGGGACACTCGAACCATGTTTCTCTATGTAGTTTTAGTTGCTACATTTCTGACTTTCAATTAATTACTAGTCACGGTAAAATAGACGGACGCTTTATGTCTGACGATAATAATATGCTTTATGATGATTTATAGATTTCGGGCTGGTGGTATTTTAGACCTAATTTCGTATAAGAGGCGGACAAAATGTGATGCGCCTCAGGTGGCTGAAATTTAACGCTATGCCACTGTATTTGTATATCGATCTACACTTAATGCCATCTAAATTAAATTGTTGAAACCCATTGTGGCTGGCGCCTAGGGGTTGTTACAAAAGCGTGGCGAGGGGGCCCAGGGGAAGAGGCGGGGCGACCGCGCCCCTGCCAGCCCTACCAACATTTCTATCCCACTCTGACAAAACGTTATTGATTTGGGTTTGACTTCCGGCATTCTGCACGATTTTATACATCAAACACTCTAGGTAAATAAAATATAATGCTCAATTCAAACAACCAGACAAATAAACTATTCTACTAATTCGTTTAATTTAAGTCAATATACCTACTAGACACAATTTAAAATTATCAATTTTTTTTTATGTGTTGTAGTTATAGCACTAATGGTAAACTATAGCTTATCTGTCTTTCTATAAGGAATTTTATCTCTTGCAATGATCTTTATTTTCTACAGTTATACGATCGGTAAGTACACACACATTTTATTTTATTCGTGGACTTGTGTGATCTGCGTATCCTACAGGACATAACGCATAACGGCTTTTCCTTAATATTGCCTTCTGTTTACGCGAATGTTATTCATTGAAATTTTTCTTGTCAACCAATTTAAACGATACAGACACTAAATTGCATCCAAGTTTGCCTCAATGCAAATGATTGAAAACAACGACCAAATTGGTGCAACCACTGTGAAGAATAGCGAGCACAAACTCAAAATACAAAAATTAGCCTGTGTCCTCGGAAGATTTAAAAATGATCTACCAAAGGCAGCACTAGTGAGGGTACACGTATTTTGATATTTAATTTCATTATATTTAATAGTGTAGCATAAATACTTTGAATTTTCACTTTATCTACATCAAAAGGAGAACAGATTTTCATGCATGAAACAAGCTTATCATCTTCAAATATCAAACCATCAGGACTACATCCCAAACCTTGAAATAATTTATTGACAAAGAGGCCACACTTTTAACCAATAAATTGTTATTAATTTCGTAATCAAATGTTGTATTAGCTTCATTTGCACGTCCATATACTATCTGAGGTAAATGACTTATACCTATCATTATTGCATCGTAACTTCTTATTTAGAAAATTTGTCAAATCTAAACTCGTAAAATGTTTTGCATTCTGATGCTGTGATTCTCAGCTGCCTTTCGATTATCCACTCCAAACTATTTTGCTCTACATCAATTTCAACCGCTCCAGATTCGACTGGAGTTAAATTCAGTGTTAACTGGTTAATTTTTAATTATAATATAAAAAATTTATGAGGTTTCAGTTAATGGTTTTCATACTTTATTCTCAATAACGTATTCCATATGCAGTGATTTCCTTTTTTACTCTGAATTATTTTCACGAATCTACATTTGAGCTGTTCCTTATCTTGATAAATAAGTATACCTTTATTTTTTTTGTTTAGAGTTAACACTCGATTTCTTATGATGTTTACGTTTTGTAGGATAGCTGGCTGTTAAAGTACTGTCTGGATTATTGTCAGACTTTTTACCGTCGCCTCGGCTGCTATGAGGACGATGTATAGGCCACTGCTTACCATCAGGCGGAGTGTGGTCATTTTGAAGCGCAAAATTTAAAAATAAAAATAAAAATTATAAAGTACCTACAGCAATGATATGGGAACAGTTTTTCGAAGCAGATGCTGGACAATGACACTGAGCATTAATAATCTTGCTACTAATTTTATAAATTATAGTAACCCTGAAAGATTTTATATCTGCTCTTAAGTAATAGCTCTCATCAATCGCATTATCTTCTATGTTTAAAACAAAATCACTTAAACAATGCCTTCCTCTCTGCAGTGCTTTTGAATTTCCACAGTTAGGAAGACATTCATCATCATCAGATAAGGTTTCATTTAGGTTCAATGTATTATCAATAGTACCAGAAGTTATATAATTATACATTGTTACATAACAGAAAGTACAAGGTATGGTCCGGGATGGGAAAATTGCTCAATTTGAAGAAGGAGAAATGCAGGATATCTTTTGAACTGAAATGAGTAATTTTATACGCTGCTGCTTATCCTCTAAATATTTACCACCATCGATTCCAATAATATATTTTTATCATTGCCTTTTGCAATGAATTCTTGAATTTTCTATTTAAAAAAACAAGCAAGCATTAACAGTACTACGTATAAAATATTTAAATCGCTGACAACAAATAAAACGAATTGTCAACTACAACTAACCTTTCTACGCGTACATTTTTGTTACCTAAAACTGGTAAACCACGGCATGCAAGCCTAGCCGGACAAGACGATATTGAATTTTTGAAAATTTCAATTTTGCTCCCTATACATAATCTCCCGTTAATTCTATTTTTATAATGTGCTTTTAACGTTACTTTCAATAGGGAAATCAAAACACCCCCCCTTCCCCCCACTAGTGCTGCCTCTGGCGAATCTTTTTAAAATCTTCTGAGGAAATAGGCAAATTTAATTATATTTACACATAAACAGATCTCTGTCCGATAAGTCTCCAATTATGCATAGACAAAAATATTGTTATAATTTTAAAATAAAATGTATACATTATTAATGAATATGTATAATATGGCAAAGTCTCAAATATAATGAGTAGGTATATGTAGATCTTCGAGATCAGTATGCTCTAGTTTCGAATGAAAAATCGACACCACTCGACAGACAAACAAACGCTGTCAGTCAGTTTCTTAAACATACAAACAGTAAGAAAAATAATGAAGTCTCCACTAAACTAAATAAGCAAAGAGCTAGCCGCGCCACTAGAATAAATGAAATGATATTGTATATAGATAAGATTCAATTAGGCGAGTATTGTAGGTATAGCCAGGGTGCTGACACGGCAGTGCTGGCGTGTTACGATAACAGCGGGTGTTGTGAGCCCGCAGCCGCGGCCCTCGCCTCGACATCAATTTACATTTTAATTGAACCCCGGGGGTAACTGCACCGGATAAATTCCAAATGGATTAATTGTGTCTCACGTCCCATCCCTTCGTGTCATTCGGGTAACTTGTAAAACCGCAAAGCACTCAGTGTTTTAAACAGAATTGCGTGACTGACAGCTACGAGGGAAAAATATTTTCAGAAACAAATTGATGTAGTTGAAATTTGGTGTTTAGAACTTGTTTTTCTCGCACACCTTGCAGCCTTATACTGTGGTTACTGACATTTGTCGGCGATTGCTTTCGACGACTGGTCGACGATGGTAACCGTTGACAGTCTGGGCTGTTGGTGGGTAGTTATCGTCAAGCGTATGTCGACAAGTGCAGTATCACGCGGTCGCCTTTTCGTTACCATGCTAGTGTTGACCCGAAATTCTTATCGACGATGCGACGATCATAAAAAAGTAGGCAAATTACTATAAGAAACTCAACGTAATTAAACTTGTTTCTTATCAATAACAGAAAGTTTTACGAACCACGAATAAAATTTAATTAAAATTGCTATAACAAATGTGGAAGAGAACAAATTTATAATTACTAAATAGATATAGAAACTCTATTCGCTTCTAGGCAACATTAGCAACATATAACAATATTTCAGCCTTTCAGATCAGGTACTTTCTAGTCTAAACAGCTTTTTTATATAGCAAATTCCTATCTGACTTCTGCAATTCAAAGAGTTAACGATATTTTAAGAATTGATCTGTTGTGTAAAATATTTAAGGGTACTTATCCGTTTCCCTTATTGACCGTCATCAGTGACTACCTAGGACCTTTACATGCTCGACATTTCAAGCACGAAAATATTTGTCTTGTTGTGGATGGTCATTAGCTGCGAGCTGTGAGCATCGTGCTAAAAACGGTGGTTAGGGTTAAACTCGTAGATCTATCGACAGCCGCGATCGTAGTACCAGGATTGATTTTATCATTATAAATTAGTTAAACTTTAAATGAAATCTTCAAATAACTTAAAATAACTAACTTAAATATATTGAATTCAGTTCCTGGTCATTATATTTAAAATAAATAGGGGAATGATCTAATAAATACATTATTATTCCACCTTATCCCGACCTTCTCTTTCGTATTAACAACGCGTGCTGGGCTCAGATGCCATCCTTACACGGTGGAGTCGACTAGAGTGCGTACCAACAAGTTTGGGTCCTCATACTTCTGCCGAACGATCAAGACATGGAATTCTCTGCCAAGGCACGTGTTTCCTTCTTCCTTCATTCCAGGGTCCTTTAAGCAGGGCGTGGAAAAGCACCTTCTCAAGCTGTCAAAGTAGAGACCTCAACATCGCCTCGGCTGCTATGAGGACGGTGTGGAGGCCACTGCTCTTAGACCACTCGACTGCTTACCATCAAGCGGAGTGTGGTAAATTTAAAAAGAAAAAAGATACAAAAATCTATAGGTATCTTCTAATATCCGAAAAATGACTACTAAGTAAAATACTTTATACAAATGTAGATTATCTTACAATAAAGTTTTATGATTGTAATTATCGATTGCTGGGCGCCCACTTTACATACCCAAAAAATGCTTATTTAGAATGTGTATTATTGAACAAAATAAAAATCAAAAATTGTTCTTATACTAATTACAATTGGATTTCAAAGATAAGTTCAGTACATATAGGTACGTGCGTGGCGCACGTACTTACCCATCAACCCAAGTAAATAATCTTTATACCTATGTGAGGCAGCGACAGTGACGAATTATGTGTGTAAACTAGAAAAAGATATGAAAGCTCCTTTGATTATATATTGTTTTAATAAACTAAAACATTACTTTTATAAAACAACAAACATTAGAAGGTGGCTGATTTAGACTAGAACCGGAAAGCATCAAACTAGACGTTGGCAAAGGCATGACATTGGCCTTATCCAATCGATACATTGAATTGAATAAATATAACAAAAATAGTAATCAACCAACCAACCTGGAAGGCACTAAACAGGTTACGTATCCAGGTTGGCAGATCTAAAGATAATATGTTAAGGTGGGGTTATATCGATCCAAGTGCAAACAAGTGCGACTGCGGTGTATCCCCACAGACAATGGGTCATTTGCTGACGTGCCCCACGAGCCCAGAATTGTGCACGCTTGAGGAAATATACCAAGCAATGCCTAATGCGATTCGCGTTGCCGAGCAACCATTTAAAAACTATTGCCATCGACTCGATAAGAAGAAGAAGTATCAACAAGTATAGCATTTGACAAAATTATTTGTTACTACTAAAATCAATCGTAGTCTTAGGAACTATAAAAATCACAGGGTTTGTTGTAATTTGTAACAAACGGTACTTTATTTAAAATATGCTAAATATATAAAAAGAAAAATTAGAGGGATATGGCGCTATGGTGCGATGGCAACAAAGTATTTGACACCTCCAAATCGAAACCTAAGAAGATGAGTCTAAAAAATCTACATGTCAATCTATATTTAATTTTATAATATAATTTAATCATAGCACATATTTAATCATCACTACCCTCACTCCCTCAGTAATCTATTTGAAAATAATACCTATGTTGATTTGAATTGATTGAATGTCACTCGTCACATAATTCTACCACAGAGTAATTAATTAAATAGACATTACAACACACCCTGATCTGTAATTTATATCGTTCATAAGACTATGATAAATTTTATTAATAAGTAATAAATAGGCAAATGCATATTTTTAGGCTATTTTTGTTATATTTAGATGATAATGAGCGATTTTGGTTTACTCACATATTATGATATTGTTGATTTTTTTGCTTAGATTCAGATATATTTACGTAAGGTAAACCAAATTCTTGAGCCATTGTGATGTTGTTGATTTGTAATATTGTTTATTATCAATAATTATATTATAAAAATAAGCAGTTTTATACTTATAACATGTTGTTTTATATTATAGGTATGTAGTACTACTATCTCAAAAACTATATTGTCTTTTATTTTAAACACAAATCGTATAGTGTCTTATACATTTAAAGCAGGTTGGTATCTATATTAAATTTATTAACACGGTGTAGTACATAATTGTACATAAATACGTCAGATTTTACGATCAAGCGACTTGATGACAAAAAAGATAGGTAAAATCAGAAGGTACCAACTCGCGCGCACTCAAATCGCGAGTTTCACGCTCGCCAGTTGACGAAGAAGTCGCCAATTATAGATACACTCATATTATCCCTCCACATGCCTCATAACATAACCTAACTATACAGTTTAATTGATAACCTACTTTATCAGCTACACCGTATCTGTTATCTATACTAATATTATAAAGAGGAAAGATTTGATTTATTCTTTGTTTGTAAGTGTTTAACTCAAAAACTACGATAAAAAAAACGATAAAATGAATATTTCATCATTAGAAAGCTACATTATTAGCGAGTAACATAAGCTATATATATATATATACGCGAACGTAGCCGCGAGCAAGAGCTAGTTAATTCTTCATAACCGCATCTAAACATGCACTAAGTTCGTCTAGTCATAAGAGAGAGATTGATAAGAAGTTACCTGAGAGCGTTTGGATGATCATTGTGACGACAAATAAACACTATATTAGGTTATCTTCCTCTACGTTACATTCTTAAACTCTGTACTCACTTTCGGTATTAGGTATTGGATAGTTTTACTCCAAAACCAGTAAAAATTAACGTGTAGACCGCAAACCTCACAACTCGAAGGCTCGCATCGAGTCGGCTCGATGGAATCGAATAAATGTAATTTCCTTCGCGCATATAGAGCACTCCAGGCATCCTTAAAAATAATTGTTATAATCTTCGGGACACAGTTATTTTTTAATCAAGTTCACATGGCTGTAATAAGAGCGGCGCATGGTCGTTCGTTTTTTTAAATGCGTGGCTTGCTAAATTTCGCCACTGTCTCCTTCGTTAAACAGACATCTTTTGGCTAAGTCTCGCCATTCTTAATTATAAAAGAACTAAAGAAAATAAAAAACAAACATATTATTAGGGAGGTATTTTTGACTTGCTCGCGTCGTACGGAGCTTTACACGTTCATAATGCTATCTAGAACGAACTTAAGGGAGACTACCTTTCTACGCAGGTAATAATGTAGCGTATATGATATACAAGCGTAAATGCACTCCTTATTCCGTCACTCTCATAATCTGCTGGGACGGCACGATCGGAGCAGCCAGACCAGCATCTTTACCACCGTGCTTTTCGAGGCACGAGGTTGTGTAACACCGCTAATTAGCTAACTCCGGGTTGCTATTAAGAATTTCTTGGCAGAAAACGCAAAATCTTTTTGTTATACAAACATGGGATTTGACCCACGGTCTCTGCACAGCAGTAGCATTGT
This sequence comes from Catocala nupta, assembly GCA_963675205.1. Classification (NCBI taxonomy): domain Eukaryota; kingdom Metazoa; phylum Arthropoda; class Insecta; order Lepidoptera; family Erebidae; genus Catocala; species Catocala nupta. Next base: position 26,489,127 of record OY776078.1, on the reverse strand, counting down.
ATGGCGGCGCTAATGTAGGTACCTATCGTGGGCCAAGTATTATGACAGTAAGCTGTCACGATAACAACTCGCCTTCCAAGTCCATGAAAAGTTTGTGGCTGTCAACAAAACTAGATTTATTATGAGTTAAATTGGTTAAGTAGAAGAATAATTGCATATTATTTGATGATGATACTTATGAGCCACGGTTCGCAATCGCCTTCGCCCGGTGAAGCTCTATCTTCCACCCTTATTACCTATAGGAAATCAGCGTCAGATTAGTTACATCGTTGGCACTACGTTTAACCCGGTAAGTAGAAATTCCGTAGGCGTACTTACCTACTTTACCTATACCTTTCATTCCATAATGCATTCACTTATCATAGGGCTGGCAATACCTAAATTATAATATGGATCAGGAGCACGCATGCCTGTTCATCATCTGCCTGCAAAACGTTATTTTATACGAATTAACTGCGTTTGTATAATAACTACCAGGATAAAATTGCATGATTATCTTTCGCAGCACTCTGAACCAAATTAGCTGGCGACTCACAATACCTAGCTCTGTTTCTTCTTTACCCATGTGGCAGATATTAAATCTATTCAAATGTGGAGTAAAAGTAGACTATTTTAAATTTTGTGAGCCTGCATAATTACTTACCAAGGGCATTTGTGTATCCTCGATATAAGCAGTGGTGCTATTTTCTCACAGTTCAGCGAACCTATTGCCATTTACCTATCGTGCATGTTTCCAAACTTTGAGCTGCAGCTGAGGATATACCACAACAATACCTAACCTGATTTGAAAATCGAACCAGCGGGTTAATCAAGGTCTTAAGAATGCAACTTACATATTTTCTATAAACCTATATTATTCGAATAATAGATAAATATCTAAACATTCGACCTTCAACACATCGTAACATGCCCAACTAAAACAAATCTCAAATGAACCAGATCCATCAATACCTAAACTGTTATACGTTTTTACACAAGAGCAAAAAAGTTCCGGTCTCTTGAGACATTAAGAGGTCATCATGTCCAGACATCCGGTATAGGCGACAGGCAGTCTGCTTTACTTATTGAAAAAATCCATATCATAGGTAACGTCTTATAAATCACTCTTACGCCGCTATATTATTAAAACGTTTATATGGCACCTTAATACAACGCCATAAGGACATGGGAACCGCAATAAAGATGGCTTTGCCTGCGATATAATTTATGGAGAAATGTGTTAGAGACGGCCGGTAGCGTTTCATATGTCACAGATCATTAATTAGTCCCTTCAACGGACACTTTTTCTTCAAAGCATTCACAACTTACTGCTCCTGAGAGAAAACTATTTTGTCATTCAGTTTTATACCATAATTGGCTTGTCTTAAGAGCTATAATTTAATCCAGAACAAACAAAAAGTTCGAAAGAAGATCAATCAACATATAAATCTTTTAATCATAGCTTTCCCTACAATTTGCTAGGTTCCGCTTTTTTGTATTTAATATGCCTCGTTTGCCTGAAAAACCTAATGACCGTTAGTAAAAATTAACTGTTTATTTATGTCAACAAATATTTATATTTCTGCTTTTTATTTTGAGACGCATTTACATGCTATCTCTAATGCTGAGTAAGTAGGTGAGTCCTCCACGGAGATTAACATAATGTAACATAATGACTAAGCATCGTCGTAGCATGCGGCCATAAAAGCACAAGCAACACTCTTAAGTCTTAACAAAGAGCTTTAGGCTAGGTAAGCTACATCCACAAAGAAAATAGTAGGCTCAATAGAAAATAGCCATTTAACCAGTGGTACTCAACGCTAAACTCAAACTCACATGCCCATTGACTTATATATTACTGGCGTACACATGCCATGATATTTATAACATGTAATTTTGAACTTATTAGCTGCGACGTTTTTTGAACCTATTTAACAAATTATATTTATTTAACGGAAAATTAAATACATTTAGAGATGTTGTGGCGTTACATTTAGACTATATCACAATTTTACATTCCTAGAAACCTATTTATACTGCCGTCATAAGGAACATGACGCATCTGCGGAAAAAAATACTAAAATATACAACAAAAGCCATCTAGCGATCGCTGTAGGTACCTTCAACAGGTTATAATATAATTCCAATTATGTTACAACGCCATCTGTATTCGGCAGCACACACCGTCTGGGTGAAATGTCTTCATCTTATTTAGAATGAGCTAGCATAGATGTCTCATTGACATTTTGAACCTTATAATTAAGTTATATTAAAACACATTATTTAGCACAAATAAAACGCCTATTTGGCAGCTATTTTATTTCACAGCTAAATCAAGGTACTTATAGATTTTAATTAAATTTGATACAGTGATAGCTGGACTCAGTAAAAACTCATTGACATGCATATAATAATGTTTAAAAACTATACCTAATCCGACTACGTAAAAAAGGGGTCTAAAAAGAACGATAAAATTGATATAGCCTATGTCACCCGGGCCATTAATACGAATCTATTGACGCTTTATTTGTTAAAATCGGTTCTTTAGTTTAGGCGCTACGGTAGAACATACAAACATACATACCCAGACTGCCAAAATCATTACGCTTCCGTTTGCCTTCGCCGTAGTTGGGTAAAAACACGGACTTCTTAAAAAAGTGTAACGGCTACGATGGCTATTTTAAAGATAATTATCAATATTTTTGGTCCACAAATTAGGTACCTACATACTAGTATTCTTGTTAACCTCTCTAGTTAAATAAAATTATTTGTAGGCGCCACTCACATGCAGCCATCAAGCAGCAGTTGGTTTTGGTTCACGCTGAAGTTCACCTCAGCATTCATAACTAAGTAGGTAGGCATATTGCCATAGACGTGGTTTGAATTCACAACCTCTCGATCACAAACCCTTCAGCAAGCGCCGCTTCAATTTATTGCCAGTTAGCGCTGGAGGACAACTAGAACTAATTGGTTACAATATCTCAAAACTTAAGCCTGGCTTTGGTTTATAGATACCACACATGATACATAGCCATGAACAGCACAAGCGCGGCACCGGTCATAACAGTTTTATAGAAACAAGATAGTTCTGAAAATAACTGTTTGATAAGACTTTATGTCGAATATGGAAACGGCAGATTGCTCTAACAAGAACTATCTTGTTTCAAGCAAAAGTACGAGAAGTTAACCAGTAGGTACATCCGCCGGGATTGAGCCTTTATGAGTAGGTAAGTACTAAAACCAACTTTTGCCCGCATTGTACATAATAGTTTTAGCGTAGACTTACAGCAAAACTAAGTAGGTACAGTAATCCTCAATATTTATACGGATCAAAGTTATATTTTATAGATAGGTACCTGCTTACAATAAGATGTATTCGGAACAAAGTAGGTACTATTACAAACTACATCCTATCCTATCCAATATATCTATAGGAGTGAAATCTCAGAGAATTTAAATATGCTGCAGGATCAGACCCACCAACCGCTATCTGCGGCAAGTTTTATTGACTGTCGCTACCTAATAGTTCTGGGCCATGGGATTTAATGTTTGAGGGGTTGGTGTAATAAAAGCTACGGATAAAAGGTAGTACTAGCAGATGATGAGTCGCCAACAAATTAGATGGACCATGGGCATATCAAAAGAGTGGCCGTAGTACCTATCTCTCCTCCTACTTTTCACAAAATTCGACTACCTACTCAAACAAAATTTTATATAGGTACCTACTGGATTTTTCATTTATATTGCCGTATTAAAATAATTAAGGTCCTTCAAACCTTATTTTGGTCACCGTGACATTATAGATATTAATTAATAGATAATTTTCGAAGCTCGGAGGGTAGGTATGTATAACATCGCTACCTGCCTAACTCCAGGCTACTACTGAGAAAACCCAATAAATTTTTGCTGGCTAGGATATACCTGAGACATCATGTACAACAGTACAACATACCTACACTACTGACACGCCACCGAGGCTGGCCTCGTATTTTAACATTATAGTGATATACCTATGTATATTATTGTTAATTAAGCTCTTTGACTTGACCGAGAAATTTTGTACCAACCAAAGGATTGTACATTCTTAAGGATATAGACATCTTGACTTTGAATAGCCGCCCGTGGGCATAAAGGTCTAAAGGCAGCACAGAGCTTAGGTACCTACACTATTGTGTGTATTGTGTTGTTGTCGCTTATTATTATTGTTGACAAAAAGAATCATAACTCGCGCATGTCGTACACAGGTTTACAGCGAATGATGTACTACTGTAAAAGGCAGAAATTATCTACCTACCAAGTTACACACTACGGCACTCAATTATCTTGTCTTGCAGAGAGGATTTGCACACAGCTATTCATAATGTTAGACAGCTTAATGATTTAGATATTGCGATACTAGTATACTTATTTTAATAGCTATGGCATATTATTATAGGACATGGCAGCTAATATCGAGATAATAAAATATTTATACCTAGTTCAAAACTCCTCAGTACCTACCGATGTGTCAAAAAATTCCCTGAAAGAGCATTTTAAATCGTTATATACTTACTTACGATTATCTACGTCGCGGCGTCGCGCGACTTCAATGCTATTATTACCCATGGCACACCGGTAGTAAATGCGACTGCTGTGCATAAATAAGGTCACGGATTCGAATCCGTGGCCGTGACGCTGCATACCTTCGATCCTTGACGCTGTATACCTTAGTTAGTACAGCTAATGTTTAATAGAGGTTAACAAATCCTGAAAACTTTAGTACCGATACACGTCGTATAGGTACCTACAAAGTACACATTGCTGGTAGATATAACTGCTCGCAAAAAATTATAAAGGTTGAAATTCCAATATATATAAACAACATATTTTAGAAATTAGTAAAGAACTGGCATTTTAATTAACATTAACAAATACGCAGATACATTTTTTAGACTTAAAAATATACTTAATATGCGCTTTTATATAATTATTGTTCATAAGTTGAAAGCCGGGTGCAATTAACGTAGATGTGAATAGCATACACCCATACATTATTTGCCTAGTATGGTATGTTTGGTACGGGATCCCTACTCAAGCGAGAAAGCACGTTTTCTACGAAATGCTAAGTTAAGTCCTAGAAAGATTTGCAATATTGCAATGTGACGGCATATTATCTTTAAAATAATTTACCTTGCATAAGTTTTAGTTAGACATTGCGACCTATCTTAAAGACATTTTACGTTGGATACGTAATGATTTGTTACCTGTAGGCAAACAGTAGGTACACACAGCGACGCATCAACATAGACTGCTTGGACTTTGAACTATTAGAAGTTGAACGCTGCGAGTCGTGCGAGTGAGTGCGTTATATTTTTGTTACGCTCTATCCTTACCATTACATCGACACCACTATGCACTGTCCCTTTCCGACAATTCTCTATTTTGTATGTAGCGTAGTTATGCGTATACAGGGTGTCTAAATTGATGTGTAGCCGTGTGTACAAAACTAATAGATTATAAATTTGGTCGTGGCTATCTTTAGTACCATTCCTTTAAATACTTATACTGATAACTAATAATATTAGTCGTATTTTGCTATTGAAATCAAATCAATATCATATTTTTATTATTTATATAGGCTATAAGTAAAAACGCACTGATTTTTATAATAGTTTAATATTATATAAGTTAAAATATTACAATAAAATTCACATCTAGAGTTCATATAGCTGAAACTATTTTTACAACTAACATTCACTGTTATAATGTGATAAAGCATTTTTACAAAATTATCATAATTAAATGTATAAAAAATATACATAATGTACTATCGACAGCAGCGACGGATGACCATTTCAGAAAAAATTTCGCTTACGCATGTTGACTTTAAGTGACTCCGCTCTTAATTTTGTTAACCAATCAAAAAGTAATCTTCGAACAAAAAAGTGTACTAACCGTTTGTTTTTATGACTTTTCTTACTTTTGCCAGATGGTATATACTCGTGTATATACGGACAGTTGTTGCGTTGACACAATACCGAACTTCTCCTGAGCTCCCACAAGAACTTTAATAGGTACTCTACTCTTCTAATAGTAAATTTAATTGTAACTTTTAGTATTAACTTTTGTTTTTGCTTTATACATTTAGTATTAGTAGTATAATTTATTTACAATTTTTAAGATAATAAGCTCTTGTATTAAAATAAATAAAAAATATTGTCTCTTATGATTAAAAATAACGGTATGGAATGTAAATATAAATTTAAGCATTGTTATACTTAATCATTGAAATAGGTTTTATTTGTTACTTTCTTTTTTTTTTGTTTAGTTTGATGGAACGTAGCTACTACCTAGTTGTTAAATTAGTATTAGTAGGTAACTTTTAAATTACAATTTTACTGAGATAGTAAGTATATTGTTGTTTTATTTATTTATTTCAAGGTAGCTTTATTCATTTAACATTTATTATTATTATATTAATGAAGTCTGAAATATTTAAAAACGTATCTGCATCAAAGAAATCCATTATGCGAGCACATCAATAAAACTAAATAAACTATTATGTAGCCGCCCTACGGCCTATTCAAATATTAACATTGTTGTATAAATAAATAGGTAATAAAATATATTTCATACCTTCCAGTCGTTTTGATTCGTTTGATCATAGCGGCTTCAGAACATAACCAATGTTAAATTGCTGATTTCTATTTGAGAATGTTTATACTAAGTATAAATAATCAATCCTGGCGGTACACAAATATATACATAATACATATAATACAAATGTAAAGTGTAAAAGAACTCAAACAAAAAGGTCGTAGCTGACCAGTTGAGTTTGTATCGCCTTAGAATCAGTAAACAAATGTAAAGTGTAAAACAACTCAAACAAAAAAAGGGGCGTGTCACGTGCCATGTTGGCCAACATGACACGTGGCTATGCGATTTTAACCTTAGGAGTGGTCATCCGTGGCTGCTGTCGATAGTACATATGCTATTTTATTTAAAGAATATTAACATCATTAAAATGTAAAAATTAATGATTAAAATATTATATTACAATCTCAATAGAATAAATATCTTAATTCACTTAAAGTAACAAAAGTTAAAATAACTAAGTATCAACGTTTTTCAATAAAATAATTTGTAAATACTTATACTATAACATTGGCCTTTTTATATACCTGTAGGTATCAAAGGCCTAATTCCAATTTCTGTGAAAATGATTGAAAATACAATAACATGCTTTTAAAGTAAGCAGTAGAAAATGGTGTTGGCAAACATTTAATTATAATGTTGCTAAGTATCATATGTTTTGGTAAAATACTTTTAAAGCCAAAACTGCCTACATTCACATTCACTGATGGTATTACCTACTTTATATATATTTTTGTTCAAATAGTCACATATTTGCGACAGATATTTCTGAGGAATTTGAATTTCATGACTCACTGAACAAACTTTATTTACAATAATATGCAAGCTTTAAAATACCCAAGAGTAACAGCTAACTGCTTGATCAGCGGGTACCTTTGGTCGCCTGTAAACAACTGTTTACTTGTAAACCAAGTGTATGAATTAGTACTAATTTGCGATTTAGCTGTACCAAGCTAAAACTCATACAAACTAAAATACTAACATATCTATAAATTTCGTTTTAATAAATTTTTAGTAATGCTCGTGGGTACAGGAGCTTGAATATAATAAAATCGTTGGTGAAAATATATATTCTGATGACTGATGATGACACAATTATATCTTCATCACATAGAAATATTCTTTTACTTATTAATTAAACCAAAACAGTTATCAAGTAATTTAATATTAATCTTCTTTGTGCTCATTATCACACAATGGACGCAAAGACAATTAATAATAATAAAACGTTTGTAGTCTGCCGTGATACAAGGATTAGACATGAGAAATATAACACTTACAGAGTGTATGTTATAAATAATGTTTAAGATATAATTTAATCTATTGTCAGAAGATAACTAGTGACTCAGCTCCTTAAAAATTTTACAATAAAACTGATAAGTCAATCTAACAAGTCAGTCCGAGGTAAGTTTATGAGTGATTAGTGTGATTACACTACGGTGCCTCCCTTGCTTGGTTCTGATATCAACATTTATTTTCCTTATCCCTAAAGTGCCATTCACACACAGCTTTCCTAAGCAAGGAAATGTATGTTACTATACTCTGCATTACTATACTGTGTTCATTAAGAGTGCTATAAGATTGAAACCAGCTTCAATTTTAAAATGGAAGTATCACATAGTTCATTAAATAATTAATTCCACAGTAAAAACTTTAACAATCTTACATTTATAATTTTTGTCACATTCATGACTATATGATGGAAATCAAATAGAGGGTAGCAACAACAAGGAAGACTTAGTAGGAGATGGCGAGGCAACCTGGACATAAAAAGAAGGAATTGGGTTGAGAATGCAAAGTATATGGCAAAAGTGGAATTAGAAAGGAAAGTTGCTGCCGTTGCTGCAGGGCCTTTGCCCTGAAGTAGGGCAGCAACTATGCTTATTATAATGATAAATTTGATTACAAATGAAATTTCACAACTTTATTATATCATACAAGCAACAGACAAGTGACAATCAGAATAAACTCATTAACAATATTAACATTTTGTGCTGTGTCAGCACAAAATGGCCGAAATTTTGTGCTTCACACTTTTAACTCATTAATAATTGTTCAGAAATTGTCATCCAGACATAAAGCCTTTACCATTGTCTATATATAATCACTATACTCACAGCTTAATTATATTAAATGTTTTTAGTAATTACTTTGTTTGTCTAGACCTTAGACAAAACAAGTCACTATCTGATGAGCTTTTTGGAATACACTAAAAGCTTCAGTTAATAAGTATTTTGGAATACACAAAATATAATATAGCATATTAATGCTTTTCTTATTTAAGAGTTAATTGATATGCAATGCAGTACCATTAGGTTTTTCATAACAATTGTGCATACAATTAATGATCTTGTGATTTACCAATGGTAACTAATCATGTGAGTTAAGTAGATTAGACATTGATATAAATATATTTGAAATGTTTGTCTTATAACATTTTTAAAACATCAAGTAATGCTATTTATCATTTCTGGGCTTTTGTTTACAGGTAGCCCATAAATTTATAATGCAGAGAGTGCACAGATATAGGACAAAATGTCACAAATTTTGACCACAGATATCTTAAATCTACAACCATACTTTTAGTTACCCTGTAGATTTTAGCCTCTCTAATTCCTTAAGTACCCTGTTGTAGTCTTCCCTGACTTTCTTACATTCCACCTGTAGATCCTCAAATTGACTCTGGAAATAAAATCATATTATATGGATAAATTATATGGTACAGTATTGTACACCTAGATGTGACTATAATGATGTCTGAACTTAAGAGCCTAATAGTAATGAAAACTGGTACAAAGCAAAGTTTCCTCAACCGAGAGAACTGAAAAATTCATGATAAATGTGTTTAACTATCTGAATTTCGATATTTAGTCCATTAAACTCCATTTTGTGTACAACTAGTGACCCATCCCAGCTTTGCATGAATAGTACAAAACCTTAACAAATTAGACACTTAAACCTTCCTCATAAATTTCTCTGTCTATTAGCGAAAACTGCATGCAAATCCATTAATATAGTATAGTTACAATAGTTTTTACATGTTCATTATAAATGTTGACAACATCGATAAATGTATGTATACTAAGTTCTCACAAAGCCATATTGTTATAACATTCATGTAATATAGAATTAAACCAATAATATTTATACATAGCATACTAGGCATGCCTGTAACATGGAATTTAGTAATGCGACGATAAATGGATGCATATAAAAGTTTTAATTACCTGACAAATAGCTGTCTGTTGTTTCATTGCCACACAACTATCCATTATATCCTTAAATCTCTCTTTTTCTGTTTCATGTGCCTTTTGTGTCTCCGTTAAGAGCCTATCAATTCGATTTTTATATTCCGTTACAACTGAAATAATATATAGTTTATTATGTATGAATTAGAAATCCAACATAATTTACACTAACATAAAGACATAAAAAAGACCTATTACCATTTAACTGATATTTAATAGAAGTTAATTCAGATACACATCGTTCGCCTGACCATTGCGCGCTGTTATAAGTTTGTTGTAAATAATTCAAATAAAAATATACACTTGCAAAAAGCAAAACGATAACTAAGAAAATATAAACTTTCTCTTTGAACTTTAAAAACGGTATTGGTATTATCATTTTAACTACCGTTATTTTTACCAATATTTATCCTTATTTACTGCTACACTGATAAACATTATGAAAAATATATAAATACGTAATAAATTATAAAAATGTTGCGTTGTGCATAAAAACGTATCATAAAAAACCAGTAGGTATGGCACTTGACAGTAACTGTTGTAAATTTCGTCACCTTTTGACAGTTTTGACGATTTGTTTGTGCGTTGTTGGATTACTACTTCATAAAATACAATTTCTCCTATTTATTTATAATTTCAATTATACCCCAAATATAAAAATAATTCTTGCTCATTATAAAATATTATTACCACGAAAATAATTTTGTGTCTCAACCAATTATATAGCTAATTCTGAGTGAATTCAGCCATTTAATTTGTCTAAGTAGGATTTTAAGTCAACTTAAAGAGAGCGAGTCTATTGCCGCCCACCGGATGATTTCAGATTCCTTGCTACTAATAAGCTGAATTAATTGAAAATAAAACCCAATACCACATCGTCCAGTCTGGGCATCGAATCAGAGCCATTTATGGCATTTGCATTCATCACTGTTACGCCACAAAGTCAGTCAGTTACATAAACTTTTCTTTTTTTGTCAGTATATACTATTAACCGGTGGTAAGATGTTCTAATATAGGAATATGACACTTAAAAAGCGAGTTCGATATTATTACATATTGGCATTTTTTTATAGAGAGGAAGGATAAGCGTGTTAATACAGATTTTAATACTATAGTTGACTCCTGGCAACGCCGCAGTGAACAATTTAAAATTGTTTAAACTACTACTTTCTAAACAAATATGGTGTCGAAAGAGCGGTAGTCAAGTCATGCGACACACAAAGTTATATTTTTAATATAAATAAATAACATTTAAAAATATATATTCATTACAACTCGTAGTAGAAAAGTATAAATTGGCAACACCAGATGTAAAGTGAACTGTACTCAAATAGTGATGTGCGTATTCATTTTGGTCACATTTCGTATTTTAAAATATTTACTATAATATGTTATTCATAATTATTATAATATACAAATAGCCGATTTTTACGAGTGCAATTATTTTTATAAATACATTAATTTATTGATTTAGTATAAAGATCGGCATAGTCGTTAAAACGGCGTTTCAAATTTCTTTCTAATTACGACTACATCCTATCTAATATTATAAATGCGAAAGTGAGTTTGTTTATAACGGTTTTACGCCTTAACTACTTTTAGTTAATTATTAATAAATGCCAGGAGTACAGAAAAGGACATAGGGTACCCAGAAAATAGAACTATCCCCGAGTAATCAAAAATTGATATAACCTACATTTACGCGAGCGGCACCGCAGCCGCGGGTGAAATCTAGAAATCATGGTAAATCATTATTTTCTCAAGTGATATGATACGAAGATATTCAGTAACTTTGTTACTGGTATTCACGTATAATTTGCTGAAATGTTGATACATTGATTTCGGCTAAATTTTGAAGAGCTGCCGATTCATTACTACAAAAGTAATAAAAGAATAAGTGAGTAAGTTCAACGACAGTTAAAAGACACTTAAATCATGAAATAGCTAAATGCCTTTCCACGCTACATTAATTTACTATACACAATGGTAACTCAAATAACAATCACGCTTCTAAAATTTACTATGACGTGATAGACCCAAAACCACCCAGGGTCAGGGCAGCAAAGAAATATTAGGAATTTGTGCCTAGACATTCCCATTAGCAGCCCGACGTTAGGACGTCGCGCCTGCGTAGCAAGTAAAGTCGGTGCTCCTGTGCTTAATCTCTCTCCAGTGTTGCCGATTTGCCTCGCGTCATGTTATTATAAAAATATTTACGGATTTAGGACACATGTGTATATGTCCTAAATACGTAGATATGTGCGCAAATTTACAAAAATGCAGTGTTGAAGTTATGTAAATTTACGCACGTACTTGTGCTCTATAATATCTTCTTTGCAGATGGTCAGTCTCTATTAATATTAGCCGCTGTTAACAAAAGTCTGTATGACAATATTAGACATTAAAGACTCCATTGCCACATATGCTTGTTCTCATTATCACATAAAATTGACATACATATTCGCCTTAACTGAAAACCAAACGACGTATCAAATAGTATATAAGTATTCATAGTAGATTTCGTTCTTGCAACAAACACTTTTAAGGAATTATATCACCGTTTTTGTATTTGCTGACACTGCTATTACAAAGTCTCGTTCTTATTGTTATCATTATTTGAGATGGCAAAAACGAAGATGGGTTCGCTAGGTTTGTGCCGTAATCTATTATTATGCAGTGATCGGAGTAGGTAGATTGAAATGGGGTCATTGATCCGAAACGTATATATTAATATGGACATTCCTCCGGAATTGATGGATTATTAAAAAAAAACCGGAACTTATGTAGGAATTTTATTCTGCCAGAGTGGAAGGAGTCATTTGATGATTTGCCATCCTCAAAAAAAGGTAGGAGTTGTAATAAAATGAGCAATATTATTCTTTATTATTCTTCATATTTTTTTTTAACGGCACACAGTCACGATTTGACAAAACCCAACGACCAATCAGAACAAAGGATCATGGGTGGTACAATAACCGGTTATCAGAACAATGCGTACGCCCGCCGACGACATGCCAGGTAGCTCACTCGTTTACTTCGGTTCGTAGAGTGCGCATCTTTGTTTGTTACTGTGTTGTGAAAACGTTACTTGACCCTGGCTTGTGTACATACTGACTTCTGGAATCTGCTCTAAACCACGATTTGGCTCGAATATACGGACTCAGATTTTTCACTATTGAATTGGATCTACATATTTAAACCAAGCTTTGGTAAGTAATATTTTACTAGTTACAAGGAGTATAAAGCATGTTTGGATGTACTATAAGAATATTTTTAGTATTGTGTTTGTTCGCTTAACCTGCTGAACATACCATGAGTCTTAATATTGTTAAATCTTTAATAGAGTATGAACCAGTGAGCTTAGTGCGAAACAAAATTATGATATTCTAGTAATGTAGTCGCAATTCAGCTAACTCCACTATTAACCGACATTTTACTGGAATCCGTATATAATTTGAATGCCCTGTGTCCTCTTGCAATGTATTGGTAAAATAAATTACTATAGGCCTTATCTACTTCTCTACAAAATATTCTACGTAACAAGCCCTTTCATTTGATATATATACATATTGATGGAATTGTAAAAAAAAAAAAATTGTCCGCCATCTTGTAGCGGCAGCCATTTTGGATTGACAGGAAGAGGGTGAAATTTCAATGACTAAATTTGATCCACGAAAAATAAAACAAACGGAGTAAGCTGAATAAACTAAATAAAATGTAATTTTTTCATGTCTTTGTTTTAGGTGATATATACGAGGTTCCATCTCTAAAACAAAGTTCAGATATGGCAAACGTCAAGGCTGAAACTGTAGAAAAATGGATATCCGGTCATCCCGAACTACTTTACGATCACGCTAGTGGTACAATATACTGTTCAAAATGTGAAAGCCATTTGAAAACCATAAATAAAGGAAACGTTAAAAGACATATCGAAGGAGCAGTACACCAGGGAAAGTTTAAGCGGCCCGAAGAGGAATTTTATTTCGATCTTATAAAATTTCTCATTTTGTGCAATATTCCGTGGTCTCAGATGAAAAATACTACTTTTCAAGATTTCTTTAAAAGATTTATTTATTTATTTATAATAGGTACACAAACAGATTACAGTCTTAACATAGTAGATAGTAATAAAGAACATAATATATAAACCGGACGGTAATCCTAAGGTAGTGTACACAACATGTACATATTAAAGCAGATTACTCGTGCAAAAAATAAACATTAATTATAATCTTAAATTTGCTAGCGTAGGATACAAATGAATCATTAAACGGGTAATAACTTAATAACTGTAATTTTACATTATAACAGCTAGGCTTGGAACTTTTCGGAACTAAGTACACCTGATACAATCTTTTTATATCTGTTAAAATTTATATCAAAGATATCGACCTCTTCATTTACACGTGCTAATTTATTATATGATCTGCACATTCTTACTATTGGATTATAAAATGATGTATTATTTTTATATGTCTGAATTGCAAATATGTTAGGATTACGAGATCTATGTGAAATATTAAAGCTGAGAGATGAGAGTAAAGCCGGAGCATCGATAGATGAATGAATCAATTTATGCAAATAGAGTAAATCGTATCTCTGACGTCGGGTTTGCAATGAGACAACATTAAATTTACTTAACCTCTCAGCATAATTCAAGCGACCATAACTGAATTTACGAGAAAGGAATTTTAAGCACCTTTTCTGTACTCTCTCTATGTTATATATATGCGTTTTATAATAAGGAGACCAAATTGGGCAACAGTATTCTAAGATACTCCTCACCAGACTGAAATAGAGACACAGGGTACTTTGTGCATTCTTAAACTCTTTAGTGGACCTTATAATAAATCCCAGAAGCTTGCTACTTCTCTTCACAACATGCTCGTAATGTGAACGGAATGTTAACTCCCTATCAAATAAGACTCCCAAATCTTTTACCACCTCTTTTCTATTTAACACACTATTTTCTATAAAGTAAGGGTGAAACAGTTTGTGCTTTTTCCTGGTAAAAGAAATAATGCAACACTTGTCCACATTGAGGCACATATTGTTTGATAAGCACCAGTCCGTAACGATGTTGACATCTCGCTGAAGGGCCAGACTATCTGTGGTGTCGTTTATCTTATTATAAATCTTTAGGTCATCAGCGTATAGCAATGCAGGACAAGATAATCGATTTATAAGATCGTTAATAAAGACTATAAAAAAGAGCGGACCTAGATGTGACCCCTGTGGAACCCCAGAAGAGACGGGTACGGGAACAGAAGAATAACCCTTAACAGTTACAAGTTGGCTCCTGTTACTCAGGTACGAAGTGATCCACCTTAACAAACACCCATGTATACCGTAGTGTGCGAGTTTAAGACATAACAGCGAATGGTCTACTTTGTCGAAAGCTTTACTAAAGTCTAGATATATGGCGTCTACTTGCCCGCCAGAAGCAAAGGCGCCGCAAAGATAATTTTTATATTCAAGAAGATTACTAAGTGTGGATCTTTTTTTGACAAAACCGTGTTGTTTGTTGGAAATATAGTTACATAAATGATTATAAAGTGGAATATATACTAAAGATTCAAAGAGCTTCGCTATACACCCGAGAATGCTAATGGGCCGATAGTTAGAGCAGGATGTCTTATCGCCAGATTTATGAATAGGGATAACATGCGCAATTTTCCAACGGACTGGAAAAACGCCTGAGTTGATTGATTTCTTAAATAGTATGGTTAATGGGACAGATAATTCCTCAGAGCAATTTTTGAGAAAAATTGGAGGAATCCCATCTGGGCCAACACCTTTACGTTCGTCCAAATTCTTAATTTTAAGAAGGATATCCCTTTGGCTGATTTCAAATGGATGAAGCGTAGTGTTAGAAGTGTTGGGCAAATTTTCCCACAGAGTTGGCTGAGAGGAAGATGAATCGAAAACCGAACCAAAATACTCCGAGAAAAGTTCACAGATTCCTCTACCGTCTGAAGACGTTTTGTTTCCATGGGTCATAGACTGAGGTATGGTATTTACCCCTTTTCTATCATGGACATAACGCCAGAATATCTTAGCATCATGGGATAGTGATTTCTCTACAGATGATAGAAAAGACTTATAACATTCATTAATCAGAGACTTGCATCTGGTGCGGAGTAAAGCAAAAGTATCATAGTCTCGCGGGTTAGCAAATTTTTTAAAACGCTTGTGAAATTTAGCTTTTTCCTTGAGGCAACGAATTAAGGACTTGTTATACCATAACGGGTATTTGAAACAGTTGGTTTTTGCCAACGGTGTATGGTTAACTATTATTTCGTTAATAATATCATAGAACCTCTCAACGCTGTCATTAACATCAGTGAAAGATAAAATCTCAGCCCATTTCACACGTCGTAATTCAGATTTAACACTTTTATAATCGCACCTTTTAAAATTAAAACGTTTATTATACGTAGGCCTAAGAGGTTTGTCCAATAGAACATTTGGAAAGGCTATACAATAAGCTATATGATGGCTATCCACTCTGCAAAGACAGTCGGTTTCCGATACTTCAACAACGGGTATGCTCGAGAGGACAAGATCCAGATAACGATTATTATTATTGGGAATAGTATTAAACTGTGTCAGGTTGCAGGTATTAATCAGGTCGGATAATAATATCGCTTTCCGATCCCGGGCGTTCGTGGGAATTAACGACAATGGGTCACTCTGTAACTTCCAAGTCAAGTTAGGGGTGTTAAAATCTCCCAGCAACAGGAATATATCCCTGTTCGTAGCGTTAAGAATCAACCTCTGACAGTTGTCGTAGAATACAGCGATATCGTCAATAGGCAAGTCTGGAGGCAAATAACAGAGGCCAATATTCAACAATTGTTCATCAGAGTTGCGCGGCAGTATAGTGATCCAGATATCCTCAACCCTAGAATCCCAAGATGTCTGACGGATAACATCAAAATGCTTCTTGGCAGCAATAAGTATACCTCCACCATCTGTCTTAACAGAGCATGAGCTTTGACGATCCCTTCTAAAAATATTGTATCGCTCATCAACAGATTCGCCATTGAAAACACTACTATCAAAATTGGTTTCCGTAAAACATACGATGTCATAATCATTAATTAGCAGATTTAAGTAAATATCTTTGATTTTAGATCTAGCCCTACCCAGATTTTGATAGAATATATTATACATAATGAGTTAATGGATGTCCAATTAACATTGCACTATATGTTAAAGATAAAATAAAACTAGAAATAAATTATTTTAATTTGGTAAGAGACTCCAAATTTTTTATGAGAACTGCACTTGCCGGTTCATCCTTGCGAACATATATTTGACCGTACTTGATCCATACAAATTTATAATTTAGCTCCTTGGCCCGTGCTCTTGTAGCGGCATGCAGATGCTTTTGCTCAGGAGACAGATGCTCAGCAACGAAGATCCTACAATGTTCTCCAGAGATTTCGAGGTCAGCCGACGACAGCCCACGGCCAGGATGTGCCCTATTATAGCGATGTGATGCGGATAGTATCAAATCCCTTATGCGTGGTGTTGATAACGTCACAATGATGTTACGTGGCCTTGTAGAGGATTGATTAAGTTTTGCCACTCTGCGACAGGCACTTACTAGACTGTCCTCTACCGGAACCTTCAAGAAGTCGCATAGTTTCTGAAATAATTTTAGCACATTCTCGTTCTTGCGCTCTGGTACAGCTTGTAGTTCAATGTTGCAGCTGCGAGATATTTTTTCCATACTAGATAGCTTGCCATTCAAACGAGTGAGTTCATTTTTGAGTGTATGTTTTTCACTCTCTAGCTCCTTTATAATTTTGTTGCTCCGTTCTAATTCTGAACGAATCGAAGATTGTTCTGCGCATATAAAGTCTGTACTAGCAGTAAAATCGTCCTTGAGGGATTTTAGCACTGAGTTTACCTCATCTTTGACCATGGTTTGGATGTCCTCCTTAAGCGCCACTCGAAAGTTTTCCATGAAAACCGACAATGATGCGTTAAGCTTTATGTCTAGTAATTCACTAATTTTATCCATTGTTACATCACTGGGCTTGTGTGCAGACAAAATACATGGGGTCGCCACAATAGGGGAAAGGGGCAGGGCTGCAGCTGTAGTACTGTTATCAGAGTTATCGTAAGACATATCCATGGCATTATCAGTACGTGAAAATAGTCTATTATGACGTACTGGAGTACTATCTGTTGATCTTGGACGACGAGTAACATTAACACACAGAGGGCATATCCATGCTAAGATATATTCTTTAGTGAATGCAGAATATTGTTCACTGTTGATATTCAGACATTCCAGGTGAAATTTGCCCACACATAATCGACATTTCATAAATACTTCAGTGTCTAATTTCTTATGACATGCATTACAACTCATTGTTATTGTTTGTAAATAAAACGTGGGTTATGTCTCACCGTATAGTTTCAAAGTTCCTAGTAGGATAGCGGTTGACAGTTCGCGGCAAACTCAAGCGGCGCGAGAAAGAGACAGCAAGGCGCGACAGCTAATCCTCCTCACTCACACTCAGCGAGACATCAACGCGATGACGTCGTCGTAGGCGATAGCACTCGTAGCACTCGTTGACTGCGTAGATGGTCGTAGCGGTGTCGTCGTAGCGCACTAGCCGTCGTCGTAGCAGCTCAGCGCGACAATCGGCCGGCCTGCCTGTGCTTCGAGGCCCGTTAGACAGAGACAGAAAATCGCACCTGTCTCTTATTGCAGCGGTGAGGTGGGCTGACCCCGCGCTCGCTGACTCCAGCCGTGACCTTCGCTCACTTGTTTAACTCGAATATAATTAATAGATGAGTTAAAGTGAATTTATAACTACTGATGACTATTAATAAGTACTAATATTGTTTATTTGGTAAATTGAATTTTAAAATAAAATGCGTAGCACGTCTACTCTCTAAGCCGTATGGACGAAAGAGGCGAGGAGGAGATATATGTGTAGTACCTGTTGTTGTACGTGTACTAATCGTACTCTGCCAGATGAATCACAGTTACGGAAAGTTTACTTGGACAAGTTTTTTAAGAATAAAATCAATTCGATTCGGCAAAATTATAAAAATGAGAAACTATGGATATCATTAGATGAAACGACAGACTTTTTAGGTCGCTATATAGTCCATTTTTTAATAAAACCATTACATCCTAGCAATTTGACTAGACCTTATTTGGTAGCATGTAAAATGCTAACTGTAGTTAATGGACAAACAATCACGCAATTTGTGTTAGAATGTTTGGAAAACTTTTGGGAAGATTCTTTTGAATCGAAGGTAGGTAACATTCTTGTCCTCTGCACTGATAGCGTTGCATATATGCTGTCTGCAGGACGAAATTTAAAACAATACTTACCTGAAATGAAGCACGTAACATGTTTGGCGCATTCTCTTCATCGCGTATCTGAGCAAATTAGGTTAGAATATCACGATGTTAACATTTTAATAGCAAATGTTAAAAAGGTATTTTTGAAAGCCCCAAGTAGAGTCAAAATTTTAAAAGAAAAATATCCAGATTTGCCGCTACCTCCCCAACCAGTTGTTACAAGATGGGGCACTTGGTTAGAGGCAGCATTTTATTACGCTCAAAACTTTGAAAAATAAAAGAAGTATTATCTTGTTTAAGCAGCTCTGATGCGGTATCTATTCGAGAGGCAAAAAATATTATAGAAAAAGAAAATTTAAAAGAAGATTTAAATTACATTAAAGACAATTATTTTATAATTCATTTGTCTTTAAAAGAATTGCAAAAGCATAATTTATCGTTGACAGATTCACTTTTAGCATTTGACAACGTCAGAGATGCTATAAATCAGTGCAATTCAGAAAATATAAAAAATAAAATAGAACGTGTTATGGAACGAAACCCAGATTTAGACACACTTAGAGAATATAGTGAGGCCATTGAAAAAAATGAAGCACATAATTTAATACCTTTTTTAAAATTTGCTCCTTTGACATCGTCAGATGTAGAACGGTCTTTTTCCATTTATAAATGGACTTTAGATGTTAAAAGAAATAGGTTGAAAATAGAAAATATAGAGAAACTCATAGTTATATATTTTAATTGTAAAGATCAGGATTACCAGGATGCTGACATTGTAATCGATGAAGATTAAAAATGTGAATAAATGTAAAATGTTCATATTTAACAATAAACAATCTTGATTTTTATCTTTTTTCTTTATTCTACCCCTTTTTTTTGGTCCTAAAATCTGACTAAAATCAACCTGTTCCTTCGTATGCCCTTTACGTTTCAGAGTCGTGATGCATCCTTAGAATAGTCTCACGACCCCAGCAGGCATTGGCCCTCTATGGGGCCCCGTCATTTATTCTACCCTTAATGCAAATTACCATGACCCCTATGAAAATATTTAAATTTAAGTGCAACAATTTATGTCTATCTATAAAAGTTCTAGCCATAAAAGGCTAAAAATAAAAATTAAAGCTTCGATCGGAATTCGATTGTTTTTATTATTCAACAGATAAATAATGAATTAATTTAGTTTTGATACCTTCCTTTAAATTTTGAATTGAGTAGGAATAATATCACTACCAACATTAACAATATTTAATTGAATCCGGAAATACCGGAATTACTTTCCGGGAAAATGGCTTATCCATGTTATTCTTTCTGTGTGCATTTATGATACAAGTACCAAAAATCAATCTACCTACTCCGATCACATTTATTAGGCATAAACGTGAAATAGTTCAAGAATCACGATACAGCTTTACTACACACTAGCTTTTGCTCGCGGCTTCACTCGCGTAAAAGTAGTTTAGTTTATGTTGGCAAAAGTTAATTTTAAATAAAACCTATGTTAGTGATAATAAAGTATTGGTGATAATATAGCTTTCTAATGGTGAAAGAATTTAAAAATCGGTTAAGCAGTTTATGGTTTGATAGTTAAATCCTTACACATAAACAATCAAAAATATCAAGTCCTTTTTAATATTTGTATAGATATATTTTCTCAAACTCAAAAAATATTTTATTTTACGTATGTTAAAATCAATGAATTTACAGCAAGAATAAAATATATACATAATAATAAACTTTAAATGAAAATATTCAATATCGTTATCGTAAACTGTCGCTGCACATCACTAAGGAGACGGGTTTTGTAGATACCTACGTGTCGCAGTTTAGAGAGAGACGTAGAATAATCCATCGTATTCGCTGGGTGGGATTACTGGCCGGCACGTATTGTCTAGACTCGTAACTTGTACCTGCTATTTATTTCGGATGTAAATAAATTAACAACATAATATCACTAAGGATTATATACCTATTCGGAAAATACTTAATTCTTATTAGTTTTAAAATAAATATCAAGAAAAGCAAAATGTTAAAAAGTGGTGTGTAAATAAAGTAACCAGCAAGGTACTGTTACTAAACTGTACCAGTACCTGCCTGCGTTCTGCTCATTTTATTGGTGCTCTCGTATTGTTTTTGTACCCTAAGGTAAGACAAATTAACCAAATATTAAAAATATCATTTTATTATTTTATAAAATTTTATAATTACGATTTTACTGAGTATGCTGGAACTTACACTTGTGGCTAAGATACGTGGATTGAATAGCATGTGACTTCAACATATGCCTATTTATTTATAGTTCTTAGTCAATTTAAATACTGATGCTCTATAAAAACTTAGAAGAATTAACGTGCTTTATCCCGTTTAAGTTTTCCTATTGTTGCGAATTTTCGTAAAACTGCCGCGGTCCTCAAATTAGACTTTGACACCTGCTTGGCGTGTGTGCGTGTAGTGTAGTGACTGCGTATTTATATCCCATGCGCTGCGAATATGTGTACAGATTTCTCTTAGTAGCACATTTAGTATCATATTCATATTTTCAAAAACATGATCGCTGTGTTTTACTTACGAAGAAGCCTAATAACGATATAAAATTTTACTTTTTGATTCGAGTTTTAAACTCATTATCATTTTTATGCCCTGTCACTTCAAATTTGTGTTCTACTTTCAAAAATTTTAATAAACTTGCTGCTTTTATATAATAATTAGTCAAATAAATGCAAATACTTAAGTTAACCATATGATGCATTTGAACTAAACCAACCATCATGTTTATTTTGTTATATCAATAATATAACTAAATAAGAAAATTTAGATTCTAAATCTAATAAAACAAGTTAGAGTATCTAACTATTTTTATGGTTCCTACTAAAACACATAGACATAGAATATAAAATTAGGATAAATCTGGCAAAATCAATAAAATAACAAAGTTTGTACATTAAAATTACTTTTTGTAGACCAAAAATGCTATGTCATGGTATTGTAAAGATAATATTTATGGGTTGTAATAAGTACAACATAGACAACAGTGTTTATTTTCCTTATGTTCTATGTGTGTATCATACAAACATTAATTGTCTGAATCTAACAATCATACTATACATCAGGTGAACTTCATATACCTAAATCAATGTCATGTGTAAATACATATAATTCAATCTGCCTATAGGTAACTTTTGATTGGAATTGACCAACAACTTATATTTAATACGGAATTATAGTTTTGAAATATTTTATATTTTGTGGGTCAAAGGGTAAAATGATACAGAATATAATTATTTTAATTTTAGAATAATGTAAGAACCTACCTATAAACAATTAGAATATTTGTGGGTGGAACTGTCTATATGTATTTTTGTGGCCTTGGGCTTTTGTAGACAAAGGCAACTTTAATGTGACTATGACCATTAGTATTTCTATGTGGTTTCTTATTTAAATTTTCTTAAATTATAAAAGTTAATCAATTTGTGGTGTTTAAAATTTGTCTTGATGAATTCAAGGTTTGATAGAATAGTAGCAAGTAGTAAAGGTTTTCAATAAATTGCATTTGATATTATATTTTAATATTTTTAATCAATTATATTCCAATGTATTTAAAAATAAGCGACCAGCAAACACAAAACTGAACAACTACTTTGTTAGCCCAAATTTGGAATAAGCTACGCAAACTTTTTTGAACTTTTTGTTAAGCCTTAAAATATTATGAATAAGTTTATATAGATAGGTACCTTCAGTATTATTTCTTGCTATCTCTATAAACCCATAGTGATCACTTGTCCAATATACCAGCTGAATAAGACATTAAATAAAAAGATATTACTTATTATGATGCTAGGCGTATACTGATAATGAAACTGCTGTGCTGATTTGTCCTTTCTAGTAACAAGTTCTTGCTGTGCGTAGCTATGCGTAGAACATATAAATTATCATAATTATTATAATTTTTAGAAAGTTTGTATACACTATTATACTAATAGTTTAAAGAAAGGCTATGAAACATAAATACTAACAACTTTTATATTTTAGTTTTACTAGACTCATAGAGAAAGGCATACAATTTAAGGGCAATAGTTCAGTGGTATGATTGTCTTGTCAAGTGCCCTGGTTCAATCCAGCTAGATATAATAAGAACGAAGCTTGGCTTGTTTTTCTGTCTGTTATATATTATAATATTAAATAATTATTACAACAATGTTAAATAAAGTACCTACCAAACAGAAAAATATTGCATATAGCTGTGTGAAGATAAACTTTAGCATAAAGCAATTAATATTCTCGAAATTTCTTTTATAACAGCGAATTTATGTTTTATTGTGTTTACTGTAATTTAATTAGCAGAATGTATGTAGTAATGCTGTTGTTGGTTGTAGGTGGGTGAAGCAAGATGGCCGAAGCGCACTCTGCCGTCGCGTTCTCATTCGCGATCACGCACGACGGGTGGGATGTGAACTTTGATCGCGAGGTCCTTTATCTAGTATGGGAGTCTGGAATACGCTCATGGAAGAAACGTCTAGCGCGGTTCAGGGTTAGTATTATCTAACAACACAGAATGAATTGATTAATGCTTGTTAAAACGAATTGTTTTGACATTGCCAGTACTAAATTAATGATTTATTAATAGTAGGGCTTATCATTGAACAGTCTCTTATCTTACCTTCGAAAATAGTGACTTGAGTTTCTTGTCTGTATTCTCATAGAATGGACTATACATTTATCGTTTAATGACATACACACAATCACACATACACGGAATAACGCCTGTTGCCGGGGTACGCAGTCTCTATGCATTTCTCCTACGATGCTAGCATATGTCTTCTACATACACGTTGATTAGTTTAGGCTACTCTTAACCGGGCCTTTCGCCAGAACATAACTGATATGGTCCGAAGAACCAAGCGAAGAACGTTTGTCTAGAATCTAGACTGTTCGTTCTCCTGCCGAATGTCATATTCAAATTCGCTTGATACTTCCTGGTCAATCTTTGTTTTAACGGTGTAAAAATACACGTATAACATTTTGATGATCATCTACTAAACAAACTGTTATGTATTTTATGCAAGTGTAGGAGTAATTAAGTTCATTCGAAAGTATATTTTCGTTTGCAAGCTATTAAAGCCAAATACTCACATCAAAAGTGTCTATTGATCAAATATGTTTTAGAGGCTTAACGCAATTGAGAATTATTATTTTAATTTTTTTTGGTAGTAATTGGTAGTAATTCTTTTTAGTGATTTTCACTATTTACAAATATTTTTTTTTTAAATTTCGATAAGAGATAGAAAATCAACTGTCAATCAGGATTTCTATAAAAGTGTGTAATAGCGTTTTTATAAAACCATTTCAATTTCTGCTTCGAAACTGAAAAAAACTGCATTAATATGGCGCGAAGACATCAATTAACACGAGAAGAGATGATGAGAGTCGTCGGAATGTTGCAAGCTGGTTCCAGGCAACGTATTGTGGTTGTCTCGCTCTTGGCACAGAGACACAGAGCGTTATAAGTCGTCTCTGGACAAGCTATCGTCTCACGGGCAACGTGGCCGAGCGACATGGAGGACGATCTCGCATCACCACTCGCAGACAGGACCGGTACATCCAAAATACTGCTATGCCATGATGTTAGCTACGAGGCTCCACAGCTCTTCAGGCTTGCTGATAAGCAACCAAACCATCCGAAATCGTTTACGTGAAGTGGGTCTGCGTTCCCGAAGGCCGCTGAGGGTTCCACCTATAGCACCCTGCAATCGTAGGTCCCGTTTGCAATGGGCTCGCGAACACAGAAATTGGGAGGAAGCAGACTGGCGTTCTGTTTGCCTTTCCAATGAATCTTGTTTCGGTGTGAGACCAGATACAAGACGTACTCGGGTTTGGAGGACATCTGGACGTCAAGAACGTTTAAAATTTTGTCAAGAAGTTCATTCATATGGAGGTGGACAATAATGGTTTGGGCCGGTATTTGGATCGGTGAAAGAACCGATCTCACTTGGATCAGGGGCAACCTCAATGCTCAGATTTATGCGTAGAGGATTGTTTCAGGCGTGATCATCCCTTTGCGAAACTCGTTGGATGATTCATTTCGACTAATGCATGACGATGCACGTCCACACACGGCTAGAGTCGTAACATGTACTCTTGCCGATGCTAGGATCAATGTCCTGCCGTGGCATGCTCAATCTCCAGACCTCAACCCAATTGAAAAAATGAGGTTCTTTTATAATTTTTATTTTAAAGATTATCAAATTAATAGTCTGTGTTGCCACCATTGACACGAATACCACAATCACAGCGCATTGGCATGCTTAAAATCAGTTCATCAAAATCACTTTGAGGAATGGCCGTCCACGTTCTTTCTAACAAGTCAAAAATTGTTATAGGGTATGTACGGGATCCATACTCGGCAGAGCTCTATAAGAAGAGCTCTGCCGAGTATGGATCCCGTGATAATCTTTAAAATAAAAATTATAAAAGATCCTAATTTTTACCTATTTTCCATCTACTTGACTACACTAAGTTGGATTAATTTTAAACAATTTTTACAAAAATATAGGGATAATTTAATAACTTAAACATAGCAATTAAAGTAAAAAGCTAGTCTGGATGACTAGATTTGGTAAATATTCATTTGATAGTTTTTCATACTTAAAAATGTACTTGATCCTTAGACACTTTTGATGTATGTAGTTGGATGAGTTTATTATTTTAGTCAATTGATAAACGGAGTAGCGCCATTTTAACAAGGTGATAATTATCTTATCATACTTATCCTTGGAACGCAGATCAAAGTGAGACAATGCTTTTGCAACAGCTTTGTCCGTCCGTCTGTCTGTTATACAACTTACAACTCAAGAACCGTAAGAGCTAGAGACACGCTGTCGACGCCATTCGACTCAGCATAGTCGATATAACCCTGAAATGACTATGATCTTTGACCTCTGACCTCAAGGTCACGTAGTATCACGTGACCTTTGCATATTACTTGAACTATATTTTCGAACTCGTAAGGTTTACGGCAATTCATTACCGTTTCTCACTTGTTGTATTTGAGAATCCGGTAAACGAAAATATGTTATAAAGTTATTTTCTATGCAACTATCCACATGTTTGCAGAAAAGTATTTTTATGTGGATATTTTGTAATAGGTAAATAAGTAATAATAATTTACTCTAATAATTTAATTATTTAATTGTACGGATGGTTCACCGGTCTAAACTATTACCTCGCTACCAGCCAAGTTTATGGGTTCAATCCCCACATAGAACAAAATATGTGTTATGTATTTTGCGCCCGTGGTTCACTGTTAGTAAAGTTTACCACGGCATATAGATTTATCCTAGTGTTTCGTTAGTAGCTGTCTTAATAAAAAGCGCCAAGATTGATGTCAATAGCATGATTGCGAGCCTGTCAATTATATAGAATAAACATTGCCGGCCTTGCTACTACTAACATAATAAACTGCCACGGGAATAAGCGTAGAATGCATTTTGTGTGTCGATCCTCATTCACAGTACACATGCACTGAGCAATTGGTAACATGCCCCTGACCACTTATGAATGCACCATATGATTGCGCTGGTGTTATATTACGCAATTGGATGGGTAGAAATAAATAGCACAGCACTCGTTTTATAAATAACTATGTAACTATTAATTATGTCTAATTAGTCCGAATAGGGTCGTAGTTTGCGATTTTTGGACACATATTATTGTAGTAAATAAGTAAATTATATGGGTAGTGAGATGGTATAAATGTGTTCGTGAATATTGTTACGGTTTTAATTCCCAGGGATCCTGGCGTAACCACGATGTAATTATATCCTCCTCTGATTTAAGCCAACGTTCTATTATCGTTAAGTACGTAAAGTTGGCATTATATCTATAATAATCGATATGAGGTCCCAGTACACATAAATACTCGTACGTCTGGTCTTATTAAGAAAAGGAAAATATTAGAATATGACTTTAAAATTAAGGTTTTGATATTTAAAAGTATTATAACTATTTATGTCCCGATGTTTCGATCGTGGTCACAGATGGTTCCTTGGTGGCGCCTTTGTAAATCGCGGGTGCAGAAAACTACCCTTTCTTGATAATTTTATAAATGGGAAATAAAAAAGGTATTTATAATCTTAGAATATCGTTATCCTGTTAGGTTGTGTTTTACTAGTAATAGAAGCTCTCTTGTAAAACTGATAAAATTTACGACTACTCAGTTAACGATTAATTCGATTATTATAAATGTCAATCGATATCAAACATATTAATCATGCTTAATAAAACAGCGACTTAACTCGAAATTTGGGAATATGGCAATTCAAACTCTAATCTTGTGACTATAAATTCTATTAATATATTCGTGTTAAATTATTGCAACAGAGTTCAAATTAGTTTGATCCAAAATACTCAGATAGGTCTCTGTTTTATTAAGAGTGCGTATGTTCAGCAAATTTGCATTGATTGTCAATTTCATGTAGTCAGTAATTAATCCTATATATAATTTCACCACACGCGCCTACTTTCGTAATTTAAATTCGGATCACGTATGACGCGCAACATGAAGAAACAAATGTTGCGAAACATGTTAGGCTAACAAGTCGAGTAGAATTTTGCATAACACATTTTATTCGAGTGCTATTGTATCGCTATTTAAATTTATGACATTTTCGGATTTCGCTATGTTTTCGGTCCAACACTAGTGAGAATAAGACTTGCACAATATTAACATATAGCCTACTAGATTTATGCCGCGGCTTCGCTTGCATAATTGTACGAGTATGTTAGGTTAGATGAGTAACTAGTTTTCCTGGATGAAAGGCCTATGGTGGTACAGTGTATGTGAAATTTCACAATGATCGGTAGAGTAGATAATGCGTGAACCAAGTTACAAGTCAATCGGCTCAGTGGTACCGGAGCTATGCCTGTCACTAACAGACAAACACACAGACCCACATACTGTTTACATTAACCTCTTCGAATAAGTAACAATCAGATATTTCCCGCGGTTTTACTCGCATTTATGATTACTGCTTCGCTTCCGTGGCTCATAGCATAATGTTATATAGCCTAATTCTGGATAAAGTAGCTTCTAATGGCGAAAAAATTATTACAATCTTATCAGTCAAAAATCCAAATATTTCTTTTTAATAATATTAGTATAGATAGTAAATAATTCATCATAATTATCTTAATTCTACCAACGTGACAAACAACCGATGGCCCGTCTGGTGATGAGCACCTATGCGAGACAATAGGTACTGTTAACTCTTTAAAATATAGGTCGTTGTTGAAATTAAACACTTTATACGAATTTTGTCGCGTTGTAAAATAAACAACGCGACAAAATTCGTATAAAGTGTTTAATAATAATAATAATATAATAATAATATTCTATCACATACACACAACACCATCTAGCCCAAACTAAGCAGAGCTTGTACTATGGGTACTAGACAATGGATAAACATACATATATACTTTTTATTTTTTGTAAATAAATACATATTATACATAGATACACCCACTACCCAGACCAAGACAAACATCCATGTCCATGCACACAAATGTTAGACTTGTGCGGGAATCGAACCCGCGACCTCAGGCGTGGCAGTCGGTTACACTGACCACTACGCCATCGAGGCCGACAAAATAATTTCAATGTATAACATTCGCGTAAACATAACTGCCAACGCAGGGGATAGTGATCACGTCGCTATTAACAAGGGTTCACGGTTCCTCGAGGAGCTTGGCTACTACTTTTTCAATGTAGTTCAACAAGAGATTCCTTAGTTCCGATCTTTTGTAAGGATGTACTTTCCCAATCAGGCTGTCCCAGTATTGCCTGCCATTATGTCTTCATTCAGAACCACACATGGCACATAACGAAGCGTTCATACTTTTGTCAAACTCAAATGCTTACCAAAGTACCTATTTGTTTAATTAGCTTCTTTTGTGAATTTGTTATTCTTTACACAGATTCATAATATAATTACTAACACACTTTGTAGCAAAAAAAGCACATACTACAAATTAAAATTCCCAATAGACTTCATTCACGATTGTTGTCGTATAATCTTACTTCCCATAAGCATTCTCAAGGTTAACTTGAGTTAATTCCAGCCATTTTTCTTTCCGTAGAAATAAAAAGATCGACCTAGTAAGAAACCCATATAAGGATAATTTCATCATATCATTTCATACGCGACTTACTGAAGTTGTTTTCTGGATTGCGTATTCCAAGGCTAATTCAATACTTCACTAAAACCTAATCTGGTTCCGTTTGGCCATTATGGAGATTATCATGGACAAACCTACAGAAAGCAGTTTGTTTACGATTCTGTTAGACATGCTGGCGCCCGTGGCTTCGCTCGTATGGTATGTTATTAAAACATAATGTATGTTACTGAGAGATAATGTAGCCTTGTTTGTATTACTAAGGATTGGTTAGGTAGAGCCAAAGGTTACTCTCTATGTATACTAAAGTAATTCAATATCTTTGTAAATTATGTAAAGATTATAATATATATACATACTAAATACAGGAATGTTCGACATAAGTATGGTTCAAATACAATGTATGAGCCTCAAATATACCAATAGTACGTACGTAAAGTAATAAGTACGACATATAAAAAAGCAGACAGGAAACGGATTATCACTCTTTTCTTTCGCCTCTGTATGATTATTAATTATGTGTTAGCGATACATATAACCTTAAAGGAGCCTGTTTTCAGCAGTGGACGTCTTTCAGCTGAGATGATGATGATGATGATACACATAAACCCAGAAGGCACAAAATTTTATGTGACCCAAAAATAGCCGTAGTTTTTGTTCTGTGTCTGTTGTTTGAATGTTTGTAAAAATCCCCGCGACACAGACACTTTATTTAAAAGTTATTGTGTGAGAACGATGTGTAAACTATATAAACTTCTCATATTCAGTGGCTTATAAAATCTTAAGATTGCCAATTCTAGCTTTTTGTATATATTATTCTATTCCTCATGATTTTATAAAATTTGATGTCTGAATACACAATCTCCTTGGTCCCGTGACATAAGTTTGTGCTTACATGGGCATAAGATCATGAGGTTTCGGGTTCGATTCCTATACGATTATGGTAGAAAATTTCAGAAGCAGCACCGCGTCTCTAAATCTACAACATGACAAATGGCCTATTACTCATATAACCAGGGACTTGAATACGCTGATGAAATGAGAGTGCAATGCACTTTTGCCTACCCCTTTGGGCATAAATAGGCATCACGCCTGTATGAGCTTGCATCTATGTGTATATAACGTTACAATGTAACTATTGTACTTTGTATGTGATAGCATGTTTATCAGTTGCCACGTTTTTCTCGCTTCGGTTCGGTTTTGACTTGACGATCAAATCTGTCTTCTTCCACAGAACAGTATCCACAATGGAGTGTACCCTGGTCATCTCCAATCCCTCTACGTGCTGTGGACGTTGCTGGTGGCCGCACACTTCGCTGGCCTCAGCGTTCCATTTGGATTAGTACAAAAAGTCTTAGTTATTTTACCTAGGTAAGTTTATTTATAATTATAGTCACACACGATATCTTTTTCACGCTAGCTTTTACTCACGCCTTTGTTTGTATTTATTTTAAATATAGCTTGTACTGCCTTGTGGTATCAGTTCAAACACCATTGATTAACAAAAACCAAACTGTCAAAGGACGAAGGAATCACTCCATATATATCTGGGCCCAGTTGTTATCATAATCAAAGTAGCCTTATTTGAAAGAGAATATAATAACAAGTCGTCACCAAAAATTTTGTGATATTTCGCTTCCCAGAAATTAAGTTATATAAAATAAAGTAAAAGTGAGGTTATATGACATTAATCGTTTGCAAAATGTTATATAATATGTTTATACGAAGGTACTTTATCGAAGGTTTATCTATTTATTTACCAGTGGCGGTCTATGGGGGAGGCCCATGTTCAGCAGTGGACGTCTGTGGCTGATAGATAGATAGAAGTAGGCACCTCAGAAAACAAACATCAATATTGCTTTGATTTTTATGTACCTATAAATAAAACGTCCTTGTTTGTAACACGCAGATGCGGACCACTAAAAGACAAAGCAAAGATCCACTAGATTACTTAGATTGCGGTATTACCCTCTATAAGTATGCAACTGCACGCATTTTTTCACTTGCTATACCTACATACTTAATATACCTATACCTATGCATGCCATTGACGTATAACTGATAAAATCGCTTCATCCTCCAAAACTCTTCTGCCAATAGAGTTATTGCGACCTATCGCAATGGTATAGTTCACACAGCGATCCATGTCGTCAATATCCAATTCAGAAGCGGAATCAGTTGTCTAATATGAAGTGCCAGGTAATTCTAAGTCACAAGATCCGTCGAACAGTCCTTTAGCAAGCCAAAGTCGTGGGGTAAAGCAAACAACATAACAAAACAAGAAAAATACGTGTGACGCACTCCTAAGGAACAAACCACAGAGTACATTTGGAACAAACCGAACGAGTGTTGAACTTGATTTTGACATTAGCCGTTAAACTTGTCAGTCGGTGCCCACAGGTAATTAATAACCAAAACACGATTTTCAATCGATTGAGTTTTTATTATCATCATTCGATTATAGAACACATTTTGAGATTATACCGATTTAATAATACTCGATAGTATATAATTAGAGATGCATATTAATCGATTATTGGTTAACTTAATTTAATATAAATTTCTCGCTTTCTATGAAGAAATAATCAAACGTATTTTGGTGGTAAGTACCTAAAAATATAACAAATTTTTTGGTATCAATTACAATGTGATAACTTGTGGGCCCAGGGGTTCTCACCCTCCTTTATTGTATTATCAGCTTAAAAGTAGGACAGATGTAATAAACCCTGCTGCCGAATTTTGTTTATGGGCGCCAATCTTTACGGTTATTTAGCCAACTGCGCAGCAGATATTATAGTGTACAAGTATATGCGTAAATATTAATGCTTTATAATCACTGTCATAGTCCGATGGGACAGTAATCCGTACTCGTGCGGTGAAGGATCAGTACCAACGGCTTTGGAGGATCAGGACCTTCGGCTTGCCTTGCCGTAGCCATATGCCGTACCTAGATCTAGCCCAAAGAATAATAACTATAATTTACCTAGCAGTACCACTGGTAGTACTGCAGTGATGACGTCATTTAATAGTCACTGGTCGCGCGTGGACGAGATGTACGTCTAGCGTTGCTCTTGTGTCGCTCGCTTCCTACAATGATCAGCCTGGTGCTCTCGTAATAGTAGCAGGTAATGAAATCAGTTCACATGTATGAATTGTTGAGGATATGCCTAGAGATACAGCACGCAGCAGTATGATTCCATAGTTAAGCTTTTGCAGTACAGCAATACTAGTGCAGATGACGGGGATTTCACAATCATGTACCAAATGATTTATGCCAATTAAGGTTTGTTATTTGTATCTCTTTTAAGAGTATTTTTCTGGTACGTTAGGAAAATACCCGGACCTTTAGAAGGCTTACATGGGGACATGGGCTCAATGTGCAGAAAATCTTTATTATTGTAATATAGAACAGGTACAAAGGATGCCGCAATGGAAGAACAAAGAATGCCGCAGTATAGTGTTTTAGCGTCAAATTTACGGCTATTTCGCTTGTCAATCTGCTTTCATTAACAAGCTGAGTGTAATATTGCATTCCGATGTCCACTAACAACGTGTATGCGAAATTTCATAGGGATCAGTCGAGTAGTTAAGGCGTGAAATAGTAACAAACAAACAAACTCACGCATTTATAATATTAATTAGGCTTTACTCGCGGGTTCATTAACCTTTTGTAATAGCTTCTTAAGCGGGTATAATCAGGGGCAAACTCAGTGTATATATCTCTGTTCACCCCTTTACGGATATAAAATTGTGAATATATGTAAGTATTAATCAAATGGTTTATATCTAGTCTCTAAACATTTCAACATTAGTAGTGACTTAATGAAGCAAATTAATAATATAATTATAATTAAATGCTTGTACACGACATTTATTTTATGTATGTGCCTCTACAAAGCTATTAACTTTGTTTATGCCTTTAAATACACTTTAGTCTTGCTGTCTATATGTTTCTATTAAATTTATTATATAAAACACTTAAGGAGGCGGTGGCATAGCGGTAGTTAATGCGATCGTTGTGCTTATGGTCTCGGATTTGATTTCTGGATCAGGCGGTGTTATTTACTTCTTCTGTGAAGAACTTCTTGGTTTATTTATTTTATTAAGAGAAAGACAACTCGGGAGTACTGCGGGCACCAGGAATAATTTCTGCGTCACGAGGGCATTTACAAATATTCAAAGACAATTTTTTTCAATTCATGCAGGTGCTGTGACAAAGCGATCACTTAAATCACTCTGCCATCCATGTGGTCAAAGATTCAGCACGGATACTAAGACTGTGTTCGGTAGGCGGCTTTAACCCTGGCGAGATGTGGATATATCTTACATCTCTGTCTACCCCGGTATACGCAAATATTGTACTGTGAGGCCTTTGTTTCGTTTTTCACATCATATAAAAATCGGATCAAGTCGGAGTCGCACAGGAAAGTTCCTGTTACATCTTACAAGATTGAACTTTTTTATTAATTCTGGTTATAGCAGCAATAGAAATACACACTCTGAAAATTACTACTCCCTACCTATAAGGGTTAATGAGATACAACACGCTGGACAGACCGACAGTCGGACGGACGGACAGCGGCAACATAGTAATAGGGTACCCTAAAAAGACTTACTTGGTTTTTCCCTACAGAGTTTCTCTACAGCAGTACCTACGGGGTCTGAAACTCTGATTTTAATAGACTCGTTTTAGTCATGCAATATCTTAATATTGGTGTAATGCATCTTGTTTATCCCTTTAACTGTCCACTGCTGGGTACGAGTGTCTTCTCAGTGTGAGAAGGATATTCCACCACGCTAGCCCAGTGCGGGTTAGCAGACTTTACATATCTTCAAGAACATTATGAAGAACTCTTAGCCATGCAGTCCCCACAAAGTTTTCCTTCACCGTTAAAGCGAGCGATAATTAACTATTTAATACGCTCATACCATCCGAGAAGTCAAAAATATGTGCCTTGGATCGAAGTCGAAACCTCTGCATGGCAGTCCAACGGCAACCCAATAGGTAGTAGCTGTTTTAAATTACATTAAAATTTAATTAAGTTTGTCTGTTAGTAACAGGCAGATATTGTATGAGATGCTTCACATTAGAGCGGTAGTATAGTTTTATGTATATTGTTGTTGTTGTATAACTAGTAATTATCATAATAGTATAGT
Organism: Catocala nupta; assembly: GCA_963675205.1. Classification (NCBI taxonomy): domain Eukaryota; kingdom Metazoa; phylum Arthropoda; class Insecta; order Lepidoptera; family Erebidae; genus Catocala; species Catocala nupta. The sequence continues at coordinate 26,454,609 of OY776078.1, read as the reverse complement.
GATGAGAATGATTAATTACGAAATCTTATTTATAAGCGACAACTGGCGCTTGTAACGATATTTTGACACTTTGTCATATTTACTTAATCCAAAATAAAAATAGTAATTTAACCTTTTGAACGCCACGTCAATAACGAAAATCTGCGTTCTCCACGCCAAGCGACAAATTCCTTGATTCATACCTACAAAAAAATTGTCACGGCAAAAGTACAATATCTATAAAACATCGACAAACAAACAAAGTAAAACATTTTACTTGTGCATGGTTGACGAATAAAAAACGCTTATAAGTACCATTGAATTGTATTAAATTTCACCCGTTTTTCACCTTCTTTCCCAACTTAGTAATCATTACCCAGAAGTTACAGAGCAGATTTTATGATAAAAATCTAAATAAAGTCACAGCACTAATCTCGTTTGTGACAACATCTATCAACTGACGTGATAAGACGTCAGTGGCGTGGCCAGCACTGCGCTTACAAACATTGCCGCTTCTGAGTTAGAGCTGGGACATGCTTAACGATATTATTGCATGGTATGTAATCACGTGATTATTATATTAGTAGTATATTATATTGAAGTGTTAAATATATGAATAATTATTATTTCTAAAAAATTAGATCTTTTCTATAATTTGGTAATTTTAGTATGTCAGCATTTTTGTCTTTGAGGAAGGTTTCAAACAGAGAACATCTATATAACATGATTGTAATAATAATTCTAGATCACTCATTTTTGATCACATGCCTTGAATATTGTTATGTAGAATGGTGAATGTATTATTAGACTCGAAATAAAATATCTGTTTGAGTTTCTGCTGATATTAAAGTAGGTTTCATTAAATAGTCTGTTTGTGTACTAACTGACAAACGCTTTTAATTTTAGATTTTTTAGACTCCATATACTTAATATAAGTATATTTATAGTTCAGGTGCAATATGTTTCATAATATCAACCTGCCTAGTATTACATAAAAATATGTATTAGTCACATTATAATCTATATAAACAAGTATGGTATGATTAAACTGTGCACAGATATAATTATACATTTCTCGCAATTTAGTAACAGTAAAATATCTACCTCTGTTTGTGACACACAGTAGAACATTAGTGTCGACAGTTTGTTTAAGTTACAATATAATATAGATTGTAATCACAAAGGGTTTCTATCGTTATTTCCACATATAATAACAACATAATCTAATTTATGAAAATCCACATAACTCTACACATGATTTAAGGAGTTTATCTGTTGAGGCCCCTGGTTTACATAAAGGTGACACAAAGTAATTAAAATAGTTCATAAATCTTTTATCAGTAATTGTTTTCCTAACCCATCACTAGCTGACGACTTTTCACGTCATTGGCGTGGATTTGTACGCCAAATGATACATTTTGCATGATGTTCTTACATTGTGATCTTTTCCCATTATAGTGTGGCTAATTGTTATAACCTTTGTATAATAATATAATAAATATGTCTAAGAAAAATAATAGGAAAAAAGAAACACAACAAACATATTTTTGTATGTTTATTTTGAACTGTAAAATAGTCGTATTTTCGACGTGCCATGCCGTTGGAGGCGTCGTGAGCACAGGTTAATTTGACGTGAATGGACGACTATGGCGGTCAAAAGGTTAAACTTTTTGGATGCGTTCTGTTTTAACTGTTCACGTTGTGTAATGGTCTAAGTCGTCGTTTCACTAAAGTCGATAAGAAAAGTGTCGTGAGTTCGATACCTGCACTGGTAAATTCTATGATTGGGATGTAGTTATGCCGAATTTGAGTGTTCTTTTTGCTCGTAGTCTGAATGTTTGTAAACTCGTCCACGAATTATTCGTAGCAGATTAGGTTACAGCCGACTTAAAACAAAATAAATGTTAGATGCGTTTCGGTTAGTAATATACAGGTTGTCCGATAATTAATGGATAACCTTGAAATGTCTTATAGTAGAACAAAAGGCCGTTCACAAATATGAAAAGAAAAAAGTATGTATATATATAAAAAAGTGCAAGCTATATTAGCATAGCATACTTTTGACTGTCTATATATTAGCATAATTAGTGTTTAATAATAAAACAACAAAAACCGATGGATTTCATTCATTTATGGTCGTAGTATACAAGAAAGTTAAACATGGTAATTAAAAAAAATCTTTTCTCAGGTAGTGGTTAGGATAGATTTTGATCATATTTTTTTCTGAACGGCCATCTGTTGCACTATAAGACATTTCCAGGTTATCCATTAATTACTGGACAACCTGTATACCTAACTGATATCAGCATAGTTAAGAAATTGTAAAACTAATGCTACATAATTTTTCATGAAAGCAGAAAGTTAATTTCCCAGTCTTCGCACCGATCTACTATAAAAAATGATCCCTTTATGGATTTTCAATAAATTCACCGAATACCTACATTGTTCCATATCGAGCTGAAAACCGAGTACAAATACACACATATACTACAGATAGACAGTCAAAAGTATGCTATGCTAATATAGCTTGCACATTTTAATATATATGTATATATTTTTTTTTTTAGTTTTTCTGAACGGCCTTCAGTTCTGCTATAAGACATTTCAAAGTTATCCATTAATTACCGGACACCCTGTATGTATATTAGAATTTACTAGCGGTCGCCAAGTGACCGAAATTTGACCATAATCGATTTAAATTTTAAGTTTGATCGTTATTAAGGTTTTATTGTCTGTAACTATATCCTTATAATCACATTTCATTTAGGCTTCATTCACACTTACCACAACCACACCACATGGACGCGATAAAAGGTGACCAAACAGTGGTTACGTGTGAATAGAGTCGCTGCACCTTTTTGCAGTTGCGATGTGGTTCCTACAAAATGTGGTTGAGTTGTCGTTAGTAGATGCGATGTGGTTGCGATGACCCAATGACGCTCACGAAGTCACGAGTGTAGAAAGACAGTTCGACACCGGTTTTCGTTGAGGAAATACGCCTTGACTGATCAAAATCATGGAATTAGAAGAGGAAACATTGTTATTGCTATCCTTGTTATGTATTTTCTTTATATCTATCTGTTGTCCTTGTTATATATTATTAAAAGCCGATTTTCAATCTTTAGATAACTTTTATCTGGGGAATATGTTTGACGTTTTGACAGCTTTTGTATAGAAAATATGTCATACCGCCATATTTATTCTTCAGATAAAAGTTATCTGACGATTGAAAAATCGGCCCTAAGAAGAAGACGACGTCAGCGATGTCGGTGCGTCGACGCAGCGTTGTGTCTGCGATGTGGTCGGACGCTACTTCGCGGTGTCGCTGGTGGTTGCGATGTGATCGGTATCACCCACGTGGTCGATAATGACGGCAATATGTGGTCCGTGTAAATTCTATTATTCATTTTGAATACAAAATTGCGCCTGCCCACGTGGTGTGGTTGTGGTGTAGTTGTGGTGTAGTTGTGGTTGTAGTGTTGTTGTAGTGTGGCTGTGGTTGTAGTGTGGTTGTGGTTGTAGTGCGGTTGTGGTACGTGTGAAACAAGCCTTAGTCACCTACTCCACATACATACATATGTAACCATAGTTACGGAGAATTCTACGACATCAGATGAACAATGCTGAAATACGAAGAACGCGATTCGACTGCTTGTGTTAAATGCATGGTTGTGTGCGTGTAGTGTTTTTTTATTAATTTAATTTATTTCTAATGCATATTTTATAAAAATATTAATATTAGCCACTCCTTCTCCATATAAACTTTAACAAATTTCATATTCCTCCGTCCGCGCAATTTTCGTAAAAAGGGGCACAAAGTTTTTACTTCACGTATTAATACATATATAGATATGTATAGATTTATCATCGATTCTACACATACCTACAGTTAATACATGTAATGTAGTACAATTCAATTATTATCAATAATAACTGCTTTTAGCCTGAATAACAATACATGTGCTGATTTCGTTGTTTTGTCTGTGTTACATTGTATTCTCTTATCTAATGAACAATTAGTTCATCGGTTGACTAACTAATCATATCGTAACCGGATTTGTTTCTAATCTGGATTTAAATTTGATAATGTAGATTCTTACCTGGATCTGCTAGAAGGATATCTGTTGCCCAAGAAGTTGCTGTTTTTGAAGGTTCTACTGGATGGCAAAAACCTTACGAATTGCCTTGCGATTAATTTTGATTCGAATCTGAAATCTATGACGTTCTAAGAGATATAGTGTTGTGTATTTGGTAGAATATTATTATTATTACTATATAGGGCTTAGCATACATAGCCTGCCGCGGCTCGACTATACAAGTCCAAGGAATACTTTCATTATTGGCCCTTAAAAAGCACGTGGCTAGTACAGGGCTTACTTTCAAAGTTGACTCGCAGCTAACGAAAGATCGCAGCTTTTGGGGCGAGTAAGGATTTTAGAGTTTATTAAAAAGACGATTCTATCATCCCCTATTGTAGTCGTTTATAACCTAAGATAATCGCTTACCATTGCGATATGTTATTTATTCCCATAGCGGTATAAAAAAGACCAATGAAACAGTCTTAAATTATTAAAAGATATTTAAAATAGCTAATCCATGAAATCAAAGTGGGCAATGTCGTGCAGTACTTGGAAAGCCCGTAATTATCTTTGTTGAAGGTGACCGAGGCCTTCCTTGTAACTAATCAATAGGGGCTGTCTTTAAATATTCATAAGAATACATTTCTATTATATTTAACTGCTTTAAATCACTGTTAATCTCATTACATTTGGTGAACAAATTATATGAAAGGAAGATTCTAAATGAGAAATATTATCTCTATTCTAATATTTGTCTGTAATATTTTCTACTATAGTCCAGCCATCTTAGCAACATTTTGATGCGTCGGTCATACATACTTGATTGCCTGGCTATATTGCCTGCCACAAAATTGTCGTACATTGCATGTTACGGGTGTTATTGTTGGCAACGTTGCCGTGTTATATATAGCAACTATACGTTGCAGTATAAATAATACCCGTTAGGAACTCCTTTTATGTAACGCGAGAAAACGGACGTACTCGATTACCTGATCCGGCAAAGTGTTATTGGATTTTCTATTAGGAAATTCGCAGTATCAACATGGAGTCTGGCACAACGCCCAGTATTACGTCAAACTTAAAATGCATTCAACAAAATTTGAGTGTAATGTACTTTTTTGCCTATCTTTTCAAGGAATGGCAGGTCATAGACCTGCCTACCCTACATATAATATATGTCACTAGTATTGTACTGACTGGTTCCATAAACTGGTTAAAGTCGATTTATTTAGTTAATTATGTTACATTAGTCGCGGTGTTTTGGATCTTAAGTTTGGTAGTCATGGCCGTACAATATCGTAACGACATATCGTGTTCTTAGGGAATACGTTAAAAACCACACATCGCTCAAAAAAGAGCTTCACACTTCAGTAATAATTACCTACTTAGTTACGCCTGTTGACCACAAGAGATTGAATCAAACAAATAATTACGTATAGGTACATGGTATTCGATAGTAGCCTAGCGACGTGCACAAATGCATTCAAACTTTTTGTCAGTACTGTATATAAGTATCTGCACTGCAACATCGACCATGCTTCTTGTGCACAAATATATTCGAATATCATTCGAATACATAAATTACTACTTCATGCATCACATACAAATTTATCATTGCTCTGCTACCTCGATTACTTTTCTTACATTCAGCCACACACACAGCCGTTAATTTTCTCACATCATTCATAGATGTCACGTAGAAAAACTGATACCAAAAAACGTATATTTTTAATAAACTTTATAAATAACAATGTCACCACCCGCTTGTAGTAACGACGTTAATCATATTTATCTTTGGATTAGATATTCATAGTGATTTCCTGGTGGGCTATCACTTATATCGTGTCATACTTTCTAGCGGTGACATTGCATCGTGCGGAATTCAGACTCACATCAAAAAAATGTACGGAATATGAAAGAAATTGAAAGCCCATTAAAAAAAATTTACTACAAAGACTTACGAGAAAACAGTGACAAAAATGTCTACTGTACTCGTAAGTATTTTAATATGATAGTAGAAATACATTTTGATAGAACATGATTATTAAGGGTTTTGATCAATTATATACATTAACAAGTGGCATGTAATCGCCGTGGTTGTGGAATGTGACACTTTTTTGGCCAAGTCATCAAATAACTGCCATTTCCCTTTAAATGTACAATGTGCCCGGTAATGTCCATCTCCACCAGGTATGTATTCGATTACAATATTAATTTGTACGATTTGATTTGTAAATTAATTCTGATTGGGATATCTTTTATTTGTAAGGTTTCATTCAGTTAAAATATAAAAAATATTGAATAATCAGATAATTGAGATGTTATTGCAATGTTGCCTTTGCATGAATTATTATTGCAAGGTGAGATTTAATCAATTATCATAGATGAAGCAGATTCTTCCAAAGCTTCCTTTTTCTGACAAAATTAATTAATTCAATGGATGTAAAAAGAAAGAAGATAGCCGATGAGAAAATAGTTTGTCACAAACATCGCAACTTTTTGTCGTGTATGTACTATATACGTGCCCACAAATAATTTTTCAAGAATATAAGTAACATTGCATATGCGATTAATCAACGTTAGGTTTCCGTTTATTATAGACTGATAGTGCTGTAAAATAATATCAGTGCGCAATTTCAGGACGTTTACATTATAGTCCTTTCTAATCATATGACAAACTAGTTGAAAGAAATGTGATTGTTCGATCTAATAAAATAAAAAAATAACTGACTGTCCAAACAAGCCACTACAAAACATTGAACAATAGGGTCAAGTATTTTTACAATTATGTTGTCTAATACTGAATTTGATATACATATTTGCATTAGGTAATAAGTCAAGTTGATTAGCCCTTTTTTGGGTTCTGTTTTTCTTTTAATCTTAATAACCTTTCGTCTATATTCTCCAATTCTCTATTAAAGTAGGTTTGCAAATATTGAGTCCGATGAAAATTCTTCTTTGATCACAGGCTCAATTTCTTTACTCTTCATGTCAGTCGTGTAGACTTAGTCTGAATTGTTGAGTCCATTCATTTGCAGCCTTTAATTCACCTGATAAGTATTCGAAGTGCCGTTTGATAAAATCGTCTACTTTCGATGCACTTTTCATATTATTCAGTAAAAGGTCTTTAATATTTTTAAAGTACGATTCAACACTACTACTGGTGGCCGTCTTATACGGTGAATTAAAGTATGGTGCTATAACGTTTGTCCAAAGGGGGATTTTAGCAACGATTTTTCTTAGTGAACCAACAAATGGAGGCAAATAATGTATATTGTTATAATCAGTTCCATCAGTCAAATCACGGAAGATTTTCGGATGCGACCACATTATCAAATCACGATATAATACTGAAACCTTCAGAGTCAAAATTATCGAAATTGCCTTTCTTATCATCCTTTTGATCTAAGTCTGTTAATGTTTCCATTGCTCTCTTCATTTTCTTTCAATTGGTTTTTAGCCTTTTCACTTCTGCTTATTTCATCATTCTCTATCAAATCTATTTAGGGCGACAATAACAAAATGTACAAGTATCTGCTTTGCTTCCTCGTAATCAGAACACGATTTTAGTAACAAAAGATATTTGACGTTACAGGACACTCTAATATCAACGAATTTGAAATAATTTAACCCATATAAGGTCTTCACATAGTGGGACGTATCTAGACGTATAAAACATTCAGGTATATAGTTTTGATCGCAGCCACTTTCTAATATCAAAAAACAATGCTTTACATAGTCCTAAGTCGAATTAAATCGCGTAAAAACGTTACCGTTGCTCCAATCAATGCAGAGGAGTCAGGAGGCAAACAACTTCATCTATATATATTTTATTATATTTGTTCCACGTTGTAAGCCAGTCGTAAATATTATTATCTAATGTATGTGATCCAGATATCATTTGACTTATTGGTGTAGACCCATTTTCAATTTTCATCAATATAAAGTACCTATAGAAACAAATGTTTAGGCTTATAATTTTGTTGTGAAAAATCGACTGCTACATTTTCTTCTAGCCTTTATTATGCCCAAGTCACTTGGGATCGGCTTTTCTAATCTAACCGGATTTGACTGGATGACAGCTGCCACCTAAACTCCGCAACCCGAAGGCTAACGATACCCTAAGGCTAGACCAGTGTCAGGATATTATAGGGCACTGACTTCCCTATAACGACTGCCATAGATGTTCATGGCAGCCGGGACCGAAGGCTTAACGTGCTCTCCGAGGCACGGAGCAGGCGATAATAATTGTTAATCAATACACACATAATTTCGAAAAGTCATATAACTTCCGAAAGTCAGAGGTGCGCAACGTGGGTTCGAATCCGAGACCCTCTGCATTGCAGTCTGTTGGTCTCCCTACTGAGCTATCGCTATTATAATAAACTCGACTGCTACATAATGAAATAAATAGCGCCCGCTAGACAGTATGCTTCCTAGCGGTGTCATTTTTATCATTGTTTTCTCGTAAGTCTTTATAGTACATTGTTTTTAATGGGCGTTCAATTTCGTAGATTTTTTTGATGTGCGTCTGATTTCCGTACGATGCCATGTCACCGCTACAAAGTATGACACTTTATATCGTAAATACAAGCTAGTCTAATCTGAGTTGAATTTAGTTTTGCATGACGCGTAACTATAAGAATATATATATATATATATATATATTGTGAATATATGTAGATATAGATGTAGTGTCTGCCGGCAATCGGATTACATGACAATTATACATGCGATGTTTATTAAAGGACATTTTCCGCACTACGATTTCTTCCTCTGTCTTAGGGAAGGAAAGGACGTAAAGAATGCCTAGACACGGATCTACAATTACCAGATTAGCTAACTTTTTCTACATGTGGGCTTACATACCATAATGCTTAGCGCTGTATAGTCATCAGGTGACCGTTTGTGCATATGGAAGCCCGTGACTGTTATTTCTAAAGAGCAGGGGACAAGAAAGCTATTTCATCATTGTGTAGAGACTCTCGCTTGTATTTCCCTAAAGCGGAAGACAGATGTTTTACAGCCAAATATCACGCCAAATCTCTCTTTCTTTTCTTTTCTTTTGCAAAAAGACAACTCCCGCACAAGGAATAATTATTGCATCGTGGGGGACTCTACAAACTTTAAAAAAACGTACATCAAGAACATCTAGACTTGGAACAACCGTTTGTGGATCACACTTTTTTTTTGTCCAGTGTGGGTTTCGAAACCACAACACTAAATGCTAAGCTAAATGTACTTTAAGTCTCACGTAATAAAATGCAGGGCATTGCTGTCTAACACATTGCCAGACTGTGTTTATTTACAAAGAATATGCTAGCAGGAAAACCAATAACATTTTAGCCCGACCTGAGAAACGGAATCGAGACGTGTTCATCCCACTTTATAAGGGTAAACTTATGTGTGCTAAAAGGCAGTAAGAAATAATAATACGGACTTTATTTTAGTTACATAACATGCAAGCAAAGTAACGAGCGGCAGCTAGTTTTGTATAATTTGCAATAGTATAATATTGTCTTACGTTTATGCGAATATTATTCATTGAAATTAAACTACTTTATACTGCTTTCATCGCGTTGTTTATTTAACACTTTATTACATAATTTTGGAACTCTTACACTACTAATATTGAACTTTACTACTTTTTAAGCTAATTAAATTAGTAAAAATTTTCAACAGCCATGTTGACCTCCCCGTGAATTCCTCCCCGTGAACCATTGCTGAAAAGCAACCGAAACGTCGAGGAAAGTGTAAACTTAAATATAAATAAATAAAGTAGTTTAATTTAAAATGTAATGGTATTCTCAGTTGACATGTATAGATATTATCTTACCACTGTCTTTAGAACATTGTTAATGCAAGCGCAAGACAAAACAAAACTATACAGTACTATACACTCAGTTAAAATGTAAATGTGAGCTGTGACTTAGATAATACTGTAAATAATTATGTATCTCAGATTATTTAACACATCTAATTTTATCCTTCTTATTTTACCCATTAACTAAATAATTTACCAACACACACGACAGCTATAAAAAATATATTATTTAAAATGATTTATCATTGGCAATTGAAAGATAGATATGAACTTCTTGTCCGATTCTTCCCACAAGAGCGGCTCTCTCCACGCTTCGAAAATGCTTTTTCAAAACCATATTTTATTTGCTCGTTTTAGTATCATAGTAAAATATAATAAGTAATGCAGTGACGTCATAGAATAATAAAGATTATGAATTTAAGTTTTGCTGTCTCGTTCTCTAGGTATACTAATATTATAAAGAGGAATGATTTTATTATTTGTTTGATTGTTGGTTTAAAAGGTTTTAACTCAAAAACTACTTAATATTTAAATCATTCTTTCACTATTAGATAGCTATATTGTCACCGAGTAACATAGGATGTATTTTATTTAGAAAACAAGAACTGTACATAACCTAACATATTTTTACGCGAGCGAAGACAATGCTTTAAGAGGTGGTGGTAAAGTCCCAGAGCAAGAAACAAAATTACGGTCGCTTTTAAAAGCGTGCAAGTTCTATGTTCTGTGGTATTGTGGTATGGTTTCTATAGTGTTTTTTTTTTGTGCAGTAACTCAACAATGTGGCAAATCATCGCCTGCCTACTGGCTGCTCTCACGATGTGGCTCACTGTGATATTCCTCATGCGCTACCTCCTTAAACTGCTGCTAATATACAAGGTAACTATTTCTTTTAATACGAGTGCTGAACTATCAATAACCCCTTGGTGTATTTTATCCCCCACGTCGCATAAAGATTTGTTATCGAATCCATAACACCCGAAGTATTGGCAACGTGATCTATACGATATTTTAAGTATATGGATATCGCATTGGTTAAGGCCTAATACTTATTACAGGTTCAATTTGTAATCTCGACAACTCTTAACTCTCCTGATATTTCAATGTTTGCAAGATTCGCAATACAGATATTAGCCCCAGTGCGATAATAGGGTACATGCCATAATTTCTTAATTTTTGAAGAATGTAATATTTTATACTAAATTAATTACATAAAGTATTTATAATAAATAAGTTAAGCTAAGCATTTCAAATCCAGTAAAAAGAATATTTGTAAAAATATGTTGAAATTAGTACAGTGCTATCATGTGACGTAACCGTCATATAAATGCAGACGTGCGAGAGAAATAGCGAGATACATCTACTACTTAAAATATTAATTGCTCTTTTATTTCCAACCGATGTCGATTTCACGAAAAGGTTTTTTTTTAACGCGATACGCTGTTAAATATCGTAAAATCCTACTGATGAAGAATATAACAAAATTAACAGCAATATGTTTCATAGGGTTGGATGTACGAATCTCGTGCACCAGGATCAAAGATATCAATGAAGACTATGCTTTGGATTAGCGTTGTGAAGGTCCTGTCAGGGTGGAACAAGCCCAAGCTGTACAGTTTCCAAGGATCGTTGCCACGTTTACCACTACCTTCAGTCAAAGACACTATGAATCGGGTAAGTAATTTACTACTACTACTCTAGTGAGTTTCCATGTTATCCAATAACCTGGAAACTCCCTAGAGAAGTCTTTAGTGAGTACCACAGGGACAGAAGCGAAGCAAGGACAGACCCAGCTTTGCGATCATTAAATGAACTGCTGGGTTTCGGTAACGCACAAGATATAGGTAGATGTTATTGTCGTCCATACCCTATGGTAACTATCTACCATCAGGCAGGTACTAAGCTTGTCAGACAATCGAGAATTTAATTTTAGGCGTAAATTAAAATACGAATATTTTTCTCGATTTCCAAAACTATGTTTTAGGTTCAAGCATCTTGTTTACGTTTCTTATCATATCTATGCGTATTCGTGTCATGATAAATCCTTCACCATCTTAAAGTCGCCGTCTGAATTAAATGTCTAGTGAGTTACATTGATTTGTATAATAATAATAATAATAATATTTATTCAATAATAATAATAATAATACATTGGTATACATTTTTGTTATTAATCTAAAATAATATTAGGTATACTACAATAAATTATAACTATCCTTAATCTGGTACATGTTTTACTTAGGTATACTTTAATCGGCCGACATTGTGCATTCTAATTTAACTTCAAGCGCTAGGTTTTTATAAAGTGGTTGCCTGAACTAGGCTTAGACCTGTGTTTCAGGCTATTTCTCTACTTACAAAAATAAAATATATGCCAAATAATATTAGAGTTGAGGTCAATGTGCATAAACTTAAAATAAAATATGTATATTGATACAATAAAAATAACTTAGATTACATAATATTATTACAAATTACTGATGACTTAAGGCTATTTTACGACTGTAAACAAATTCTCCGTATCGGAGTAGGTCAGTATTTGCAGGTGTTTGGTAACAATAACATTACATTGTTTATAACTTAGACTATATATATCTAAAATTCTATTTAATCTATTATATAAAAATGGTCCTAGGAATAAGAAGAATTTATTTACAAAGGTATGTTTGCCATGAAGCTTAGTACATACTAAATCTTTTCGTCTCTTGTCTGGAGGAAGTGGTCTGAATGGAAGTAGTGCATGTTGTTCAAGCACGGTGTGCAGAATAAGCAATTGGCGAACAGTTAGGACATTAGTGGATTGGTACAACTCATAGGTAGGAAACATGAAAGGTCGAAACGTCGCCACTTTTAGAATAGCTCGTTGAGCTCGTTCCAGTGGCAATAAAATCGTTTTCGATGTTCCGCCCCATGAGGTAATGCAGTAAGATATGATTGACTGACATAGTGACAGGTATACTTGTCTTAGTAATTTAAAGTTAGCAGCTCCACGAATGGTTTTAAAAATAAATATTAACTTTCGTACTCTTTTACATAACAAATCAATGTGATTGCGAAAATTTAGATTAGCGTAAAGCGTTAGGCCGAGGTATTTTATAAAGTGTGTTGATTCCAAAGTAGGACAAGTGCATGCGGCGACAGCGTGTAAATGACATTTATTATTGTGAGCAAATAATATGTCGTTTAGTGAATCATGTGTGTTGTTGCGCATTGAGAAGTGAATATATTTTGTTTTCTGGGTGTTTAGGGTTAGTACATTATCAAAAAGCCATTTACTAACTGTATTGAAACCATGCTGAGCGTGTGTAGTCGCTTCAGTCCGAATTTTGCCCGTGAACAATAGTGCTGTATCATCTGCATAAGACACTATGATACCATTTTGGAGTTTTAGGTTGCATAGGTCATTTATGTAGATCATGAACAGCGTAACTCCAAGTATACTGCCTTGAGGAACCCCATCAGGATCAATGAGGATATTTGAACTCAGGCATTTACCAATTTTAACGCATTGATATCTGTCCCTAAGATAATCTGTAAATAATTCTAATTGTGTACCTCTTATTCCCACATATTCAAGCTTTTTTAGTAGTATAGGAACTGAAACAGAGTCAAAAGCTTTGGCAAGGTCTACAAAGATCCCAACAGTATGCATCCCGTTGTCCATGTTAGCCACTACGTGATCAGTCAACATGTGAACTGCTTGACTTGTTGATCTTTGGGGTCTGAAACCGAACTGCCTGTCTGAAAGTATATTGTTAGACTCTAAATATTTTACTAATCTGTGATTTATTATTTTTTCTAAAACTTTAGACAACGTTGGCAAAATTGAAATTGGTCTGTAATTATTTACACATTTTTGTCGCGCACTGGGATAACAATAGCTTTTTTCAAAGACTTAGGAAATTTCCCTTCAGACAAACAGATTTGAAAAATATGCGTTAAAGGAGGCGCAAGGAAGTGCTTAAACCTTTTGACTATGTTCGTAGGTATATTATCCCATCCTACCGCATAAGTGTCCTTCAGACCCGTTATTACTTGGACCACTTGGTCAACATCAGTGTCTAATAAAACAAAAGATGGCTTGAGGTAGGCGATCTGATATGATGTGATGAAATGTTGCTCTGAGATGTAATTTTTTCGCTTAGTACGTTACCGACATTAGCGAAAAAATTATTAACTTTATTCAACGCTAGAGTTGGATTTGATTCTGATTGAAGCAGATCTATAGCTGGTTCTTGAGGTTTTGTGATAAAAGAGCAGGATTTTATAAATTTCCAAACAAGCTTATTATTAGTGCCCGCCTTTTCCAGTTCTGTCTTGTTATATTGAAGTTTTAATTTCTTAAGAAGTTTGTTACAAAAATTTCTGTACCTTTTGTAAGTCACAGACATATTCTCATTATCAGGTGAGTTTTTTTGCTAACAAATGTAGTTTATCTCTATGCCTAATGCATCGCAAAAGACCTTGTGTAATCCAAGGCTTTGTAATTTTATGTTTGTTAGATAATTTTATAATTGTTTTATTTTTGTGAATAACATGGTGTAATTAATGCATTTATGAGGTAATCGAGTGAAATGTTGGAGTCAGCACGTGAGTAAACTGGGGCAAGATCTATGTTAGGTATATCAAATGCGAGGTTTTCTATGTTTAGTTTAATAAAGCTATGTGTGCATTTATTTTTATGAAGTGATAGTTTTATTATTAGTAAGACAGCATGATGATCTGTGATTGTTGAGTTAGTAACAAAAGTACATGATGGTTGGCTTGTTTTAATAATGAAGTGGTCTAAGCAAGATCCACTTTGATGAGTAGGAAAGGTATGGCCTTGCAAGAGACCGTGAAAAGAGCATATGTTAAGGTAATCATGTCCTCGGATGTCATTTCTCCCTGATATAATATTTATGTTTATATCACCCGTTATAATAATATTTTTATATGATGATAGATTGTTTACTGCTAAGTCAAGGGAGCTCAGGAACTTATATACATTTAGCGATGGCGGCCTGTATATTGACAAAATGGCAGTGACATTATTAATTTTAAGGAGCAGACTGTTACAGTCGTGAATACTTGGTTTTTCTATTACAGCATTTAAATCATTTTTAATGTATACTACTAGGCCATCGTTTTGGTTAGTTATATTTTCGCTACAAAACGATTTATATCCAGCTAGTGTTGGTAGTCCAATGGATCTTTTAGATAACCAGCATTCAGATAACACTATTATGTCACAATTTATTGCTATAGTATGCAACAGTATTTTAAGTTCCTGAAAATTCTTATAAATACTACGAATATTTTGCGTCATAATCGTTAGACTTTTGTCATATGATGGAAATAAGCTTAGACAATTTTCAATTTTACAGACCTTAGAGTCTGAAATTGAAAGCTCGTCAAGATCATCAATTAGTTTATTAGCCATGATTAGGCGCGGTTAAAGGTGTTTCCTATCTGTAGATGTGCTTCTTTCTTATTATCGGCGCTCCTAGGCGCCTTCATAGTCAACTGAGTACCTGTCTTCAGCATACTTTCGAGCGGGGCAGTTCTCGTGTCCGGTTTGGTGGTCATTGGACTTCTTAAATCTTTTGCAAGTTGCGCAGGCCGGTGGCGATGTCTTTTTGCATTCTTTAATTGTATGACCAGCTTCACCACAGTGTCCACAAGTGGGTGTTGTTTCGCGGCAGAATTTCGCAGCATGGCCATATTGTTGGCAATTGTAACACCTTGTCACGAGAATAAAGTCTCTTATGTCCAGTTTATAAAAACTCTCTCCTGGTTGACAAGGGCTTTTCTGATGGCAGATGGTACTTCTATGATGTAGTTACACGTAGAAGTATTTTTCTTTCCAGACTTGTGAGACAATTTGGTAGAGCCTAGAAATGACTCCCGTGTCTTATCTGGGTATTTTTGAGCCAGGTTTTGCTCAAAAATACACTCAAAGACCTCTTTTTCACTGAGTGCAGTAGGAACACCAATAACTACTATCCTAGGTCGTCGCTTAGCACGCTCTTCAACAAAAAGGCCTGAGGCAATGAGTCTACTTGAGCCTTTAAGCTTTTCAACATCATCTCT
Source organism: Catocala nupta (assembly GCA_963675205.1). Classification (NCBI taxonomy): domain Eukaryota; kingdom Metazoa; phylum Arthropoda; class Insecta; order Lepidoptera; family Erebidae; genus Catocala; species Catocala nupta. Next base: position 26,438,655 of record OY776078.1, on the reverse strand, counting down.
ATTTTCTGTGCTGATGACAACACCGCCATTTTTGATTTTTCTGACGCCACGCACGTGTAATTTCATTTCCTCGGGTGAAATTATGGTCTGAATCAAAGCCTTTGTGTCGTCACTGCTTTTACTTTTGTCCGTCGGATAAATAGTAACAGCGCTAATGTTGTTAGGGCGGACAAAAGTATTGCTGCCTTTCTTGACCATGTCAGCAAACGAATTCTTATCGGTCTGGCTGAGGTTTCCATTCACTACTTTTCTAATATCCTCGAGTGTGTTCGAGATATTTTGCGTTTCCTGTAGGTGCTGAATTGTGGTTTGTGCTTGTAGGGCTTTCTGTTTAAGCGACTGATAATGTCCAGCCATTTCAGATGAGGCATTGTTTACTTTGTGGCACAGATTTGTAACTCGTAGTTTGAGTTCCGAGTTTAACTTGCTCTCTGCAGCAATTGTAGAGACCTCACTCAAATAGGTATCTATAACCTTCATCCATCTCTATATGTCTGCTGTAGGGATTACCTTAAATGGCTCAGCAGAGGCAGCAGGCGGCTTTACATCCTTACGAGGAGACGGTAAGGGCAATGGTGACGGCGGAGGGCTTCTTTCCATTAGTTGGCTGCGCCCAAATGGGCTGGAGCTTGCCATTCTTTAATATTTGATGTCAGACAAAACCAATAAACATTGTTTCGTTTATGCACGTAAAAAACTGCAATCACTCGATATAGTCGTGACACACGTATAAAAATGAATTGTTTACTTTAGTCTTGAAGACAGATTATCTTTTATATTTCTTTGGCATTTCACTTTAGGATAATTGTTAGCCCTTTGACGCTAAAACATGGGTCTATCGTTCAAGGCCCTTCGAAAGTTTAAATCTAAATTGGAATGAGAATCAAAGTTTTGGCCAAAGCAGCTGTAGGACTATTACTATCTACATAATCTAATATAGCAGGCAATTCTAGGGATGTTTTTAAACTAATATATTATAGCTGCGTTTTTTTGTAGTACCTGACTAGTGTTCGGCCGCTTTTGGACGACGATAACTACAAAAGAGTTCAAAGTCTCGCCAAGGAATTCGAAGAGACCATCGCTGTTAAACTGCAGAGATATCTTGTATTAAAATCATGGTAAGTATCAATAATAATTTTACCATCAGACCGTTACATCAATTATAACTTGTCCGGTTGCAGTGCAGGTGACTAGCGTATGCGACCCCAACTTCTCGTGTTAAAGATGTTGCACATTCGACTCCAACCCCAGTATTGTTATTCTTTTTGTTCTTTCTCATAGCTAGTTTCGTTACAATATCTTTAGAAGGGTTAAATTGGATTGCTTTGCTTTCGCAGCGTCAAAAGAATACAAGACGGCGCGGCGGTTACCGATTAGGGCAGCTGGTTCCAATAAAATAATCTGCTTTTCATTTTATATCGCCTTACAAGTTATTATACAGAGTCTCTCATCCTATGCATGTGAACAATGAAAAACGTGTATTCAGAAGACTAAATGAACTAGTAGCAAGGGCTGATTCCAACTTTGTAGTTTAACAGAAAATTAAAGGCTTTCATATTTGATTTGTCCAGCAATGATAACCTGGTCTTATAGTCCAGCTACTACTTAGCATAAGAGTTGAGAGCATGCTATTATTCGTAGGTGGTCAAGCAATTACGTGTCTGATTGGTGGGAGGAGTATGTGTATCTGCGCGGTCGCTCGCCTCTGATGGTAAACTCCAACTTCTACGGTACAGACGCCATCTTGCTGCGCCCGACGCACATCCAGGCTGCGCGCGCTGGTGTCATTATCCACCTCTGTTTGAAGTTCAGGAGGCTTATTGACAGGCAGGAACTTGAACCGGTAAGTCACCACTTATTAACAATTTTCTTTTACTTAAATTTCTATTTTAAAACTGCACATATCATTTTTATAGGTTGACTTATATTGCAGGGGATGGCATTGGTGGCTATCACACCGTTCTCACTAGCTTTTTAGACACCATCGTTTTAGGTTATCAGTTTCGTGTAAAATCTAGCATTGCCCATTACATGTTATAATAAAATAGACAAACTGTACCTATTATTTAATTAATAAAGATTATTATTATTATTATGTAACTAAATAAGCAACGAGGGTGATTTTAAATGGTTTCCAATTGACATTCACATTTTCTCTCTAGGAATGAGTAATGAGAAATCGCAGGATACCTAATAAACATGAAACGCTTAATTTTTTACTCTGGGATCAAGCCCACTACTCTGAGCGCAGCATATGATCTCTTAAACAATCAACATATCCGCGCTGGTTTTTAAACATGATGATACATTTTAATAACTGTAGTATGTTTGCTGACACTACATGCACTTGTCTCACAATAACTAAGACGGACGATATGAAGTATTTAAGTATTACCATTGACACAAATCTAAACTTCCGCAAACACATCGATTTGTTATGCACTAAAGTACGTAAATTGATTTATATATTTCAATACTTGCGCAACATAGCCGACTACAAATTGATAAAATAGTTTTATTTAGCGTTGTGTCAATCTATTTCCACATACTGCAGGTCTGCCCCGTCGTCGTCGACTGTCTTGTGGCACCCAACGTCACTAGACGGTGGCTTTTTTATAATATGTAGTGATATAATTAATTTGTTTAGATCATGCTGCAGAACATGGTGCCATTATGTTCGTGGCAATACGAAAGGCTGTTCAATACGGTGCGTGTGCCGGGCATAGAGAGAGATAAGATCGTGCATTATCAAGACTCGACGCATATCACCGTGTACCACAAGGGCCGATACTTCAAAGTGCTGGTGTACTCGCGCGGACGACTCCTGAAGCCGGCTGAAATCCAAGTGTAAGTATCAATCAATGCATCTAAAAGCCTTGCTCTTGGCTAGTGTTGCCAGATGCGATTGGATTAAAATCGAGGCAGATCGTATAACAAATCGGGATTTAGTGTTTTATATCGGGACAGAAAAATACTTTTTACATAAAGGCTTAATTTATGGTTTTCTTTATAATATTCATTAGTCCCACACAAATCGGGACACCTGGCAATACTACCTACTCTTGGTGGTGAAGCTTCTTCCATGTCTTGAAATTAAACTACTTTGTACGGATTTTATCGCGGTTGTTCTTTTTTTAATATTTTCTTCATTTGAAACTATTACTGTTAAACGCTGTTACTAGTTACTGTTAACTTATATTTAAATGATAACGTATTAAGATTTAAGTTTACACATTTTTCGGCGTTTCGGCTGCTTTTCAGCAGTCATGTTCATTCGTATAAAATAGTTTAATTTCAATGTACAACATATGCGTAAACGTAAGATAATGTAACTTTACCATGTCTCTTTATGACTTTGACTTCTTGGTACGACATGATGTTCACTTTTGCCATCACCTGATGATGGTCTATGCAACTTCTTTTTGGTCTACATCTTTCTCCTTAGCTTTTTCTATTTTCCCTACTAAGATGGTCTTTATAAAGGAAATATCTAGGTACATAAATTGTATCCACCTTAGACTTTTCGAAATTATGTGCGTGTTATATTGCACGATTATAGGTATAATCTATCATAGATGTAAGCGCTAATGTAACTAAACATGACATTTAAAATTATTAAACTGTAATTTTTACCTACACTGCGTTAATTCACTATTACTACGATTGTATGTCACTGAACACCTCCCAAACGGTAGGTCCGATACTGATAAAATAAATTGTGTGTGTTTAAGAAGAGCCCTGGATGGCTTAGATTCACAATTCGACCCGGTAGGTGGCGCTGTGGTCGAGTTGCAAGCTAACGTTTTTCGGGACGACTAGTGTATAAAAAAACGTTAATATCAAATTGTCTTTTATCGGTTAGTTAAGGTAATTTCATATATATTTAACTCCAAAATACGCATAATCGCTTACGTAAATTGTTTTTTTAAAGACAACTTCCGCCTGCTGCCTATTTCCTGTGTCAAGAGGGCTTTACAAACATTCGAACAAAGAAAACCTATACTCCATTTGGTTAGGTACTTAACTAAAGGTAAACAATCTTGATGAGTCTTTTAATCTAAAAACTCAGTTTAATAATAAAATGCTGCTAAAGATCAATGTAAATACAACAATAACGATTATCAATTGTACCGTTAGTTTAAGCAGTAGATTATTTGTTTAATATGTGTTAGTGTAAAGAGACTCTTCAAGATTGTTTACCTTTTGTTAAGTATCTATCCAAATGGAGTATAGACTGGGTACAACTATTTGTGGACCACACAATTTTTTGTCCCCGTGTATAGCCTGTTAACGACTTTCAACAATCGTCGACAGGTGACTGCGTATCCGCATGAAGTTAGTTTAACGAAGACTGTACTATTACATAACAATAGTAACTGCAATAACATAAATTAGTCAATAGTACCTAGAAAAATGCTTTTAAAATTATTTATATCTACTATTACACCGACACCACTATGCACCGTTCCAACAATTCTCTATTTTGTATGTAGCGTAATTATGCGTATATAGGGTGTCTAACTTGATGTGTAGCCGTGTGTACTGACCTGGTATGATAACTTCAACTGTATGACCCTTACTTGACAAAAAGTCAGTTACACCACCGACCTAAATCCTAAAAGAAGATTTTAAATTTACCAGGATACCGCTAGATGGTTAAAATAGAAAATAATCAAGTAATCAAAAAATTTGTAATCACATTACAATTTTTGTTAATTATTTCTGAAAATGTAATCCTTGTCAGAGATAAATAGCTATGGTTCGGAATATCTAAAAGAGTACCTAAAATATATAAAGATAGAGTTCATCTTCATATTATAATGCTTCATATTTTTGAATACTTTGGATGCTTAGAAACCCTTGGCGCTGTGTTTGTTACTATGATTATGACACTTTGAATGAACTCATATATTTGACGATGTCCATGTTCCGATATATTTGTGCAAGATAGGTGATTTACATAATTAGAAGACTTTGGTTGTATTAATATCATTAATCACTTTAGGAGTTCCTATATATCTGGATATGATGTGTGTCACTTTATATATATAAGAAACTGACTACATCAATATTACAGTACAAACCGTTCTTGTCCCCTTTAGGTACGCTCTATCTTTGTATTTACTACTAACATGGATAAACAAATGTTTCGAATGATTAAGTTTTAAGATACCCTCACTACATTTTTATAAGAAATTGTTGTTGTTATCTAAATTCTATTAATATCGTAAATTTCCTTTCTTTTTTCTGTATCGCCACGATGTTATTGAAATTGTTATTTATTAGTCTTTTTCTTAAAGTGAATAATTTTTTTATGAAGAAATAAATTGTCTTAAACCTGATATTAAAAACTAGCAGGCTCCTACGGTTTTTGATAAACTTTATCAAGTATTTTGGTACCAGCTATAAAAAGAAATCAAATTCAGTAGTAATAAGTAGTGACCGATATTAGAGCTGTCATACAAAAAACTAAGAAAACAAACTCTTCAACTTCATTATATTACTAACTATTCCTCGGAAACAATACGTTTTAGTTACCCTATCTCCTTTTCTATAACCCTTGACAACATATATGCAAAATTTCAGAATGATCGGTCGAGTACTTAAGGCGTATAAGTGGTTCAAACTAACTTACATTTGTATTTATAATATTAGTTAGGATATGGATAAATGGAAGCAACTGTGACATGAGTCACAGTCAAATTGCCTTAAGTAGTTGCTACAGGATAGCTAGACTGCATGGAACTTATTACATAGGATATATTTAGAAGGTATATATATATATATATATGTCGGAGAAGTATTGTTCTCTATGGCAACGTCATTAGTGGTTGCGGGTTTAGTGGGCGTCATCTGGGTAAAATGCAAGCACAATACACAACGATGCCGGTTTTAAACTATTTTGATTTAGAATATACAATATTTTTACTTCACAATAATGTCGAATGAAAAAAAATAGTTAAGACCGAGCAGTGGGTTCAGGGCACTGATCTTACTGAAGACCGCATATCATCGTTAGCTGCAGAAAAGAAAGAGATACTTGTGTATAGTTCGGCCACTCCTGACCTACACCTGACCTACTGAAAGAGATCGTGTACATCTTATCTTCTGTGCAACTTGATTTTAGATATTTTTATTATATAGGATTCTATCATTAAATGATAAGCCTTTCGCTATAGAATCTGATTCCTAATAGACTCCATACCACATACTACATCAAGTCAGTAGTATCGAAACAGCCACCTCGCCGTTTATTGCCTTACACATTTTGGATTATTAACAATACCCATAGTACAAGGTCTGCTTAGTTTGGACTAGATAGTGTTGTGTGTATGTGGTAGAATATTATTATTATTAATATCTAAATGGCCACCTCGCCTCTTATTCTACTAATTTCACTTTTCAATGGCCACCACACCTTCAGTGGCCTCCTCGCCTTCAGTGGCCTCCTCGCCATCAGTGGCCTCCTCGCCTACTGTTTTCACTTTTTAATGGCCACCTCGCGTTCAGTGGCCATGTCGCCTTTCACAAGGCTTAACTAAACCATAACAACCACCACGTTGCTAGGATATCTTGTAAAAAGACTTTATTCGCCACACACACACACACACCGATAATTAATCATTTTAAACAAATGTCTATAGCTATCAAAGTATATCTAGTTTCTTGCCATTTGCCTACGAATCAGTTAGCTACACTTTGCTTGGGCTGCGCCTGTATCGAAACAAAATGAAAACTTCTCACTGGGCTTTATAAAACGTGATCCATAACTGGCTGCATTGTATAAACATCTACTCGACGGTCTACATGCTCTAAACTTGTATAGACTTCCTTTTTCGAGCAGTGCGTCGCGATGGGGCATTTTTCGTTGCAGTATTAGTTAGTCAGTGGTGGCTTCTTCTGGCGCCCGACATCTTTGAGCCTTGATGCCATCAAATCACACATTGATCTGCAACGTCCTCTTGTGTATCTGTAAACAAGAAATCATCTTGGAGTAAACTGTTAACCTCAGCCTACCTGATCAAATTGTGTTTAGGGAACTTCTTTATTTATTTGCAACTGTTAAATGTCTTATCCTCTCAGTGAAGATAGTTCGCAAAATCAAATGAACCAATGATCAAAAGTTAACCTGTCTCGATCACATACAATGACATGACATGGCCTTTTCAACAGCTAGTGACGAGCAGTCACCCATACCGCTATCGCCTCCCGCGATACGACCACCAACAAAAGTCTCCTCCGAGACCCAGGCCATCGCTGCACCACCAGCTGTCCATCGCCCCTTGAACAACTCACATCTGAGTTTCAGTTACGACCACAGACAAGTGCGTACAGTGCCACCAAATAGCCATGGTGTGTGTGTACGCACTTCCAATGGTACCTTCGCCAATGTCCTCAACATCGGATTCCCAATCACACCAGTTTAATTTGGAAGGAACTTCACTTCAAGGCATATTTCTTATACGAAAGCGAGCGTACTTTTAAGTTCAGTTGCCAGTAAGGGACTTCAAAAGATAACGGTCTCCATCAAGCAATTTCATAATGTTAAATGGCATTTCATACTCAGGATTCAACAGTTTGAATCGGTTTTTAATTTTTTTATTTTGAATTATTATTAATTAAATATTTTGAATCACAAGCATGAGAGCAGAATAAATGCTGTAGAAATGAGAGCGCTGAGAAATATATGTGGTGTGACTCTGAAAGATAGAATAAGGAATAGTGTGATTAGAGAGAGATGCGGCATAGAAGTGGATATAGTGACGAGAATACAAAAGGGTATGTTAAGTTGGTTTGGGCATGTAGAAAGAATGGACGAGAACAGACTGACTAAGAAAGTTTATAAGGCTAGTGTGAATGGAACAGTCACAAGGGGAAGACCTAGGCGAACGTTTCTTGATCAGATCGGAGACGTTCTGGATAAAGGCCAGGTTAAGAGCACCTTAAACCGGCGAGCGTGTATGAGGAATGTTATGAAAGTGAATGAAGCCAGAGAAGTGTGTCAGGATCGTAGCAAATGGAAATCCGTAGTCTCTGCCTACCCCTCTGGGAAACAGGCGTGAATTTATGTATGTATGTATGTACAATTAGATCACCATTCGGGCATTTTATTAGTTTAGCTATATTACAGTCAAACCAAGTTCCTTACCGCTTGTCCTCTCGTTTTCTAAATAGCTACTGCTACTTTAATATCGTTAATTACTGAAAGGTTCAGAAGTCGCGCTACATGTCTTACTAAAAGTTCAAGATGACTATCACTTGTCACGCGGTACACGTCCAACTTATGCTAGCTCTAAACTTCGCCTGCTTTAGCTCTAAACGCATCCTGCGACACATTTGAGTCAAATGTGTCTCAATAACTGTCGGCCTTCCTAAAGTAAAGATGGCGCCTCGACCCCACTCAAGCACACGCTCTGCTCTGATTGGTCGTTACGTGAATTATAATATTTATAACTTTTATTAGATTAATAAGGTTTTTGAGCTATAGAATAATTTAACAAATCAAATAAAATTAAATTAAGATTTTTTATATATATATAAATAGCTGGTTAAATAGACGATTAATAGTTAGGTCTGGCCTTGCGTAGTCTTGCCGTACAAGTCCAAAAGTACAGTTCAGCGTGATTATCTGAGTGACTGCCATTGTGGCGCAGCGGTAGTGATTGCGACTGGTGTGGGTGTTGGTCGGGCCAACAAAAAGTTTTTGGGTTTTTCTGTTAAGAAAAACCCAATAACTTTTGCCTTGGAAAGCACGTAAAGCCGTTGGTCCTGCGCCTAATCTCTCTCCGCTCGTGTCGGATTGTCGTCCCATCGGAACATTAGACTTAGGGAACAGAGAGTGCACTTGTGTTTGCGCATACACTTGTGCACTATAATATATTCTGCGCAGATGGTCAGTCTCCGTTATGATTGGCCGTCCGTTATGTTGTTTGTTTAGCAGTAAACTACCGACATTTAGGTATAAGCTCGTGATCTAATCGTACTAGGACTAACAGGCCCTGTGACCACTGCTTCTTATAAAGTATAATTTATTATTGCAGAAACATATAGAAGTGGAACTCGATGGCGTAGTGGTTAGCGTAACCCACAGCCACGTCTGAGGTCACGGGTTCGATTCCCGCACAAGTCAAACATTTGTATGCATGAACATGGATGTTTGTCTTAGTCTAGGTGTTTCTATGTATATATTTACAAAAATAACTATATACGTATGTTTATCCATTATCTAGTACCCATAATACAAGCTTTGCTTAGTTTGGGCTAGATGGTGTTAAGTGTATGTGATAGAATATTATATTATATTATTATAATAAAAAAAAACGTAAGTACTTAGATTAATGCTTGTGTCAATTTCACCTAGAATCTGCATAACATTACTTTTAAACTTTAACAGACCATAACCAATTTGTACTCTTTACGTTTGCCACGTATTATTCTAAAGCGGGTTTAAAAAGCGTAAAACGAGGCCTGCTGTCAGAGTTTTTACAACTTACATAACATCGAACATTTATAAGCTGTTTTTAAAGATATATTCAATATATTTTACTAATGCAATCTGATATGTTTCTTTTTTATATGATCATTGAAAAGACTAGTATGAGGTTGCTAAATGTACATTGTTTTAGGAAGATACTAAAATACCTTCACATTGATAATAGATTTTATGACCTTTTGACTGCTCGTGGCGTAGTGCGCAAAGGGTTGCCTCACGGCTGCCGCCTAACCGAGTGCTGCGAGCCTCACGATTTAATGTCATCTGTGCGATTCATAAACAATTGTTATGAGCCAGGTATATTTGTTAGTAGTTCCGAGTCCGGACACGGAACAATTAACATAAAATACAATCAACGGATAACGCACATAATGTCAAATGCTGCATGATGCAAAATGGGTGTATTTTACATCTACATAATGATGTTATGTTTTTGAGATAGATTAAATCCAACACAAACATGTCTTAGAAACAAATCTTGGAGGTACTAATTTTGTAACACATACTAACGTAGAACTAAAAGTATAATATCTTGAACTAATTTCAATTTCTACAATATTGCGTGCCTATCTATAGGTATTTATTGGGCACGTATTTTTTACTCAACCACCCACTACTTTCATTACGGCAATAAGTATTTTGTATGAGGCAATCAAAATTACTCCGAGTCCTTCGACCGAGTGTGTCACTCAAATGTCACTTGACCGTAATACATACCTATCTAAATGTGTTTGATACTAGTTAACAATGTAATAAAATGGTAAGTAGTGAGGGCTAGTGATGTCGCTATTGAACTTCCTCGTTTGAACGTTAACTATGATAGACGCGCGGTGTTCAATGTCACATCGTATCCGCTCATCGTGACCTTTGCCCGTGTCGCAGTCCCGTTTCTAGGTTATCTTGTACTTGCTTCCAAGTGCGAAATTGTAGCTGAATCTTGTTGATATGTGATTTGTGTTTAATGCTTACACCGCGTGTGTGATATAGTAGTTAAGTAATCGATAATAGAGGGTCGTGGGTTAGATCACCGCATGAGACAACTCTGTGCAATTAATAATTAATTATTTCGAAGATGGATGCTATTCTGTAGACAGCATTTAAAAAGAGCAGCGGAAGTTTAGTAGTAGGTATGGCTTAATGGAAGACTGTCGGACTGCCACGCGCTGAGGTATTGAGTTCGATCCCAAGGCTTTTGTCACTTCGAAGTTATGTGCGTATCAAATAGTTAATTATTGGTCGCTTTAACGGAAAAAGAGCTATGGACATTTACCAATAAATTATGGTTCTATGTTATGCCGCCATTTTGTCCATAACAAAGGCACAGGCGATATGCATCCCGAATAATCATATTATCCTTCCTTCTTTTTGAAAAGGCAGCTGATCGGCTGTGTTTCTTAAGTTTTATTTTTTATACATTTTCACCTCCATGGTCTTGAGCAGTTGTAGCCTAGCTAAATAAGCCGCTGGCTCAATTAGCACTACCATTAAAACAATAAAAAATGCGTTTAATGTTGTCTGTTGCGTAAAAATTAAGCTAACCTTTTTATTTTATGCTACACTTCAAGTACGTACCGTAATCGTAATACGTAATCCCTATATACGTATAACTACGCTACATACAAAATACTTAGAGAATTGTCGGAAAGGGACAGTGCATAGTGGTGTCGATGTAATGGTAAAGATAGAGCGTCACAAAAAAATAACGCACTCTCTCGCACGATTCGCAGCGTTCAACTTCTAATAGTTTAAAGTCCAAACAGTCTAGGTTGATGTGTCACTGTGTGTACATAACAATATATTTTCAAACATTGACGGGTATTACTTTTTTAATGTGACTAAACTAATATTGTTATCGATTATATAATATGTGTATATGTTAAAAGAAATATGTATATATGGAAACATAAAATGTAATTAAATGTTACGCATACATTACCGTGACTTTCAATTTATTTTTTTATATTAGTTAATTACAATATGTGGGTGTCATTATATCGCATAAAGCAAAAGGCATTACTATATATAAAAAAGGATTTTAAAATAGATTAGTGGATTAAAATATAACAAAAAATATTAAGAAGTTATTAGTTCTTATTTATTAACCACAGAATAAAATGTCAACATCCTAAATTTTTAACACCTACATAGTATTATTTTCTTGCCTATAAATCAGAATAATACATCATAAGGTACAACTCCCGTAACTAAATTGCTGCACAATATAAACCAAAAATTATAATGCCTCATGGTTCAAATAAATATCTTATATAATAATCGTTACTCTTTCAAATACTTTCAAATAGGCAAGGTTTAAAAACATCTATTTTCTAAGAATTTATGCTACTCTTTTCAAATATTGTTGAATCTACAGACACTCAATTTATAAGTTCAACAAAATTGGCATTGCCACACCTGTTCGTGTGCCTATGCACACGGGGTAGGTATACATTATTCAACTATTGAACTTGTAAGACTCAGCAACAAGCAATTTTAAACCTTTGTAATTCCTTCTGAATGTTATCCTCATAGACATCTTCAATGTCTTTGCAGACGGTGTCTGTGCATAAATGTTATATATGCTGTTCAAGCCGTTTATCAAGGTTGTAAGGAGCCTGACACGTGTAACTCTCCTTCTAGAAGTCAGACTTCTTTATCTTGAATAATCTTGATTATCCCCCACACTTCAATCAGTTTCTTGATTACTTGTCACGAATAAGAGTAGTAACACGACACATTATTTATTATTAATAAGAAAGTAATCACTACGCAGACTTGATTACTCCATTCGATGTAGATTAGCTTTTGCCCGCGATTTCAAACGCCTGAAATTGGGAAGTAGGTATTTTCTTACCTTTCATGTAAAAAAGAAACAGATATACGTACATTATATTCAAATTCCAGGCGGCTAAATAAGAACCGTGAAGCGTGCGCGCATACAAATAGACAGACAAAGTTACTAATAATATTTGTGTTTGTTTCTTTCATACTTATAAGGGACACAGAGACTTACAGAGCAGCGATAGCTCAGTGGGAAGACCAACAGACTGCAAAGCACAGGGTCTCGGGTTCGAACCCACGTCGCGCACCTCTGACTTTCGGAAGTTATATGACTTTTCGAAATTATGTGCGTATTGATTGACAATTATTATCGCCTGCTCCGTGCCTCGGAGAGCACGTTAAGCCTTCGGTCCCGGCTGCCATGAACATCTATAGCAGTCGTTATTGGGGAAGTCGACACAAAAGATCCCACTGGGTCGAAATGTCGCCGGTCTGTACTTATTGGCCCCCACACAAGATAAGATAAGATAAAACCGATCATCATGTAATTTCGGATACACGTTGTCAGAAGTACAGAAATGATCATAAGGTACCTTTCTTAAAAACAAAGGATTGTTCCTGAGGAATAGTAATTTATTGACAAAAGCTACTATAACGCAAGCGTAGCCACGGGTAAAATCTACTTTATAATATCAGTTACAATTTAGCTTTCGTGAAACTCGTAAACTAGTCGATAATTGTCTTAAATCTTTTACACAACTTTTAATTTTTATATAGGAATGCTTATACATATATATTTTCAGAAAGTTCCTAGGAGACGGGCAATTAAAATATATGTCTGAGTTACAGCTAAGCGTAACCGAGTTGAGCTGTATGCACCAGGCGCATGACTCAACGTAAAAAAAATGTGATTAGTATACGTCAATGCTATGTACGATGTTCGAAGACATGGACATTTAATGGATTCCGTCAACCATTCAAGTGCTTACCAATCAAGCTAATTAAGGTCACTGTGTTGTTGTTTACTAATTATATTGCTGCTGAAAGATAACTGTAGAAACACCAATAATTAAATTATGTTCGGGTACTTTGAATAACTACACTGGAACATTGAGACAACTACCATCTTAGTCTCCCCGTGACCATGGCCGCTGAAAAGCAACCGAAACGTCGGAGAAAGTGTAAACCAAAAATAAATAGATTTAATAGTTTAAATAATTTTATTAGCTTATAAATTAGTAAAATAAAATCAATAGTAGTAATATTCTCAAAATTTTGTAATACCGTGCTAAATAAACAACGCGATAAAATCCGTATATAGTAGTATAATAACAGGGTAAAGAAGTTCTATTCTGTGGTAAAACATGAAACAGAATTTCTTCTCAGGTTCCGTACCCGAAGGGTGCCAATGGGACACTATTACTCAGCCTGCACTGTCCGTCCGTCCGCCTGTCTGTCAGCTGGCTGTATCTTATGCACCGTAGTAGGTAGAGAGTTGGAGTTTGTATAGTGTGTATTTCTATCGCCGCTATAACGATGATGAATAAAAAACCAAGATGGTGAATTTTAAAATCTTGTACGATAGTACAGAACCGACTCGCACTTGACAGGTGTTTTTTTGCTCAGTGCACTTCGCACAGAAAACCTATTAATATTGTAGTCGTTAGTAGGTTCTTATCGGATTTTTATGTTATTTGACAACATAAGTTACTATTCAAACAACGGATATACGAAGAACACCCAAATTTGGAACAACCAATTGTGGATTAGACACTTTTTGTTCCGTTTTTCATTGGACCTATGTCACAGAGACAGTGGACAACGATTTTAACCACTAGAGCATCCGTGTAGTCAAAGTTCAAGTCTGCTGGCACAGTCCTCAGTCACCAAAGTTATACCGCGTTAAAAAACAGTCAGTTAAGGTTTATTTTAAAAAAATATGTCGCCCGCTCTATGATATTACATTCATTTAAACGACATAGACAAAGATCACCCAGACACGAAACAACTATTTGTGGATGTATGGAGAAACGTGTTGTAATGTCTTTCTAACGCAAAAGGAGGATTCTCTGACTAGGTTGAGTGATCGTCCCTGGCGGGCCGTGACCCAAACGCCACATTTCATACAACAACATTCAGTAATTAAAAGTATAATTGAAACTATTTAAAGATGTCAGTACACAAGCATACATTTGAATTTTATTTTCTTTCTTTATTGACGACCTTTATTGTTAAGAGGTCAAATGAACTTACTAATTTGTAGTAAAACTGTGTCGCCTGCTTCTAGAATAGATTGTTTGTAATAATTAGGTACATTCGAAAGGGATCGAACACAGTATACAAATATACATACATGTATTTTATATAAGGGCTGTGAATGGTTACAATTCGTATGGTAAAAATGCTGATTCGAACAGTAACAAATTGAACACGTCGTAGGAAATGCAATTCATGCAATTATGTTAAATTTTATTGTATTTCAATGAAGAGTAAATTTCAAAACACCTTTTTATTCACATGAGTCGTGTGCAAAATATTTACTTCTAAAGGTAACGTTTTCACAAATCGATTAAAATTTAGGTAGGATGTCAAATGTCTTGATTTTATCTAATTAAATATTTATTATAGATATATAATGCTTAATTTACAAAAGTTGTTATATGTAGTTATTGCAGCACTGAAATTAAATTTAATACACGACCTAGGAATCGAACCCATAGTCTCGCAGATTTACAGTTTTGTGACTACAATTACACCACGAACTAGCCAGTGTTAACCAAGATTTTGTAAAAGAAAGAATAAGCATTGCCATTCAACGTGGCAATGCTGCCAGTCTTCTGGGCACACTACCAGTCGACTGTAATGTGAAGGAATACTATGACACCTTTAAGAGGATTTTAGTCCTCTTTTCCTTTTTTATTTCGGTTTTATAATATTTTAGGTACAAGCTACTTTTAAATTGATAATATTCATAAATCGTAATAAATAAATTTTGTAATATATGTGTTATCCTCACAGACAAATACAACAAATCCTGGATGACAAGTCGGAGCCGTTGCCGTACGAGGAGCGAGTGGGCGCGTTGACAGCGGGCGAACGTACTCACTGGGCTCACATCAGACAGACCATGTTCAACCGCGGACACAACCGCACCTCCCTGCACTGCATCGAGAGGGCCGCCTTCAATGTATGCCTTGGTAAGATCTAGGGTAAGGGTGCCGAATATGAGATACCATTTTTATATTTGGCCATATAAAATAAATTATTGCTCTAATGACTATGAAATTTACAATATTCGATAGGGTATTTAATGAAATTTATCTACAAAAGACCATTTAGTGCTCTCCTATTATGTGAGATAGTATATCATATTAGCTTCTTTTAGGTTTAAGTAGATATAGATTTAGAGAAAATGGATAAACACGTACATAGATATAGTAGCACTTATTAAATAATATCAAAAATCAACAAATACTAAAAAATCGAAACTATTATTCTAAATCTATACAAATCCAAAAAAATGGTTAATGGCAACTGGATTGAATCCTTTTACTCTTGCAGCAGTAACTGCTTCAGATGTTCTAACTGATAACTCAGACTGTCTGCTCATAAGCCCACGTTACCACTTTTTACCAGCAGATGCTTTAGTCTACTTGAATGGGTGCTTGAGATTATTTATGATTGCCAATTAAAACGCCATGTGCTTGATGTCCTTCAGACGTAACCCATAAAATTTTTGGTCCAATTTTTCACAATATTTTCATAGTTCTGCTTCTAAACATTCAGGCAAAGCTGGAGGTCTTCCCATGTAAACCTTGACAAGTATTTCTGCGTCTTTCTTGACATAACGTTCAAGAGACACACATCACCATCTAGCCTAAACTAAGCAGAGCTTGTACTATGGATATTAGACAATGGATAAACATACATATATAATTATTTTTGTAAATACATACGTATTATACACAGAAACACCTAGACCAAGACAAATATCCATGTTCATGCACACAAATGTTTGACTTGAGCGGGAATCGAACTCGCGATCTCTGGCGTGGTAGTCGGTTACACTAACCACTACGCCATCGAGGCCACCAATTGCGAGATTTTCACTCTATCTTTCAACATTATAACTAATGCTAGTTTTTATACTCGTAGTAGTAAATATTGGTATATACCTACCATAAAGTTTATTAGGCACGAGGTTTATTAGCTGACTCGCGCAACTTCGTCTGCTTCACATAAAATAAATAGCTGTTAAAATAATTATAGAATATTAAAAACTATACATAATAATACTCCAACTAAAGAATATAATTCTAACTACACCGATATATAGCTAATACTTAAAAACTACCTACTAATATTTAAAACTACCTACTATATTTAAAGAATAAAAGTCGCGCTGATAAGCAGCACGGTTCAAAGTCAAAGTCAAAGTCAAAAATCTTTATTTCCATAAAAATGTGCAAACAATTCTTGGACACGTCAATTCACTATTATATTAATAAAAAATAATAATAAAATAAATAGAAGGAAATAAAAATTTAGCATTGAAAAAAGCCTGTTCGATGAGTAGAGGTTCGTTTACGATTGCCAAATGTCAATAAGAACCAACAACGCTCAGAACGTCTGTTCACATCGACGCGTGCGTTATACGAAAATCAACCGTATAGCATACGTATTGCACGTTGATACATTCGCAAGTCGCAAATCACCTACCACACCGTAATTACTTAAAATTTTATTCCATGAAAATCTTGTGTGTTTATAAAGTGATTTCTATACTTAATTATTTTTTTATTAGTTAGATATTAACCTGCCTAGGATTAAGAACTATAACTGTACCAAGTTTGATTAAAATCCGTTTAGTAATTTTTGATCCATGCGTGCACATACAGACAGACAAAAATTTACTGTTTGCCTTTTTGGCATCAGTATCGACTACCTATCACCCCTCGATAGTAATTTTGTAAATATATTCATTGTACAGAATTGACCTCTCTATAATTTTATTATAAGTATAGATTCTTACTTCGTTGTTCGGTTCACTTAATGGTAGAATATAGAACAATCTAAACATGACTTTATGCGTTTCATTGTGACAATAGTGCGAACAATTAGCCTGGAACTTCGGCATTTGGGTTTTATGGTAGAGGCCTACTTGAATTGTTTAACCGTATTTATGTCTTATGTAGAATGGCATAAGCGATCATCATATCTCAGCATCTATAGGAGCTATCCTATAGAAATATTCTCAACAGACCGGTCTGTGTATTCGTTCCTTGCGCTGACATCTTATTTTAGTACCTTAACGCTTCTCGTCTCGTCAACATATATTGTTCTGTTCTGTCGTCACTCAAAACATAATAATTTCACGCTCGTAATGACAAACAAGTAAAATTAATTAATACTAACCCACGGCACTGTAAATCGGTGCCGCGATCCGCCTTAATATCGATAACGGAACGACCTTCGCCATACAATGCGGCCCTCAGTCGCCTTTATACATTTTTTCTTATTTGTTTTAACACAAATATGTACGCATTATCGTTGAATTTGGTAATGAACAAAGATCACTTAAAGACGACATCTGTGCGTAGTTTTAGAATATGATTTTAGGAAGATAATTCGCTACACAGATATCAGCTGTTATGGTTCCCCTTAGATAGTCATTTCGATTGTAGTAGTTCTTTGTGTTCATAGTTTTAATGTTTGTAGTTTCCAGCAACAGGTGGATTCGTATTAAATTGCAATTTAAAAGAAAACAGTAATGGTCACTAAGGCTTCTAGGTACCTACTTCACACCATGTAAAGCCGCGTCATTATTATAATATTTGTTCGTTCGTCTTCCATACATGTATTATAAGAATAAGAAGTCTTTATTTGCTATAAACAGGGTACATTAATTGATGTTATAGATTATGTACAAGAGTACAAGCCCATTAAGCCATTTTAAATAGCAAGCAAATGTAATATATTATAATTATATCATTTGCACTAACATATTAAATCAAACATTTTCAATATCAATTAGGAATAAAATTATATAAGGTCAATTAAAAATCAATTATAAAGGGTATTTTCAAAAATTCTTTGTGACTAGAAATTGCTCTACTTGAGCCACCAACATAATTTTGTAGTAAATTTATTTAAGGGTAATATTTTTATATGATTAAGGTATTTATTATATATTTTTATACACATGGCGTATGAGTTATTATTATTATTATTATTTTGCAGCCGACTGCTTCTCGGTATCATGTTTAGCACAAGCCTGTCTGGATTTCTTATGTTATCACGTCGATCATCGTCGTCATAGTATTACGTGAAAATAACAATATTATTAATTAGTATGACCAAATAACTATTGACGCATAAAAATAACGCAATGCTTACACAACCACAATCGGCCTGAAACAAATTTATACAAGTTTGCTATGATCCAAGGACATTAAAATAGTCAGAGTATTCCATATGGGCTCAGTGTTAATTCGAAACGGTTAAAAACTCGATAAAGATATAAATAGAAAATCACTCTTTCAATCAAATTAAATCAATTTAATACGCAAACACCATATTTTATAAACATCTGTTGTCTTTCATTGTTTCATTGTTGTCACAGCTTTATTTATTAGGCATGCTTTCTTTACTCGAATAAAAGTCATAAAAGTAATTAACAGCGTGTTACATAAAAATATGTTGCAGTGAAATAATATGTAAGAATCGGAATCTGGAAATGATAAAAAGTTATGACAACTTATAAAATAATAGTTTTAAACCGTGTCTGCAAACAATAGATTTTCTATTGTATCTACTGCGTCACGTTTAATGATCGAACCATCGATCTGCAATAGAGAAGAAATAGTACACTTATGGTAGGGCACACACTTGTGCACTGTATTATGTCCTGCGCTGACGGCCAGTCTCCGTTAATACTGGCCGCCATGACCGAAATTCATGCTGGAAGAAGTCTTTATATTTAACAATATTGTTGGGTCTTTACAACTATATATGTTATCTATTTTATAGCGCGGCATTATTCATTCTATAAACAAATTGTACAGTTCCAATGACGTCTGCGATAAACCACCACCGATACCAATGTTTTGTCTTCCTACTTTTAGACTGTCTGCTGTTATCAACTCCGATAACAATTATTATGCCTATCTATTAATTAAAATTTACACATAGATAACAGACGCACGCTCGCTGTATAAAACTGTATATAAGAAAGAGTAATAACTCATTATTTCAATATATTTTCGAATTGTTGCACGCTAGTTCTCGTTAGCGTGATGTATTAGACTATAGATTGTAACATAACGTGTATTAAAATCTGGCTTAGGCGGCCGTACATTCTATTTGTAAAGTGTTACATCTAATATTTCTGATTGGGTAAAAATAGTAGTCGCTAACAGAGTGCGTCAATATCCGCATTTATTTTGGGAAGCTTTGGCGCCTTGTCTTTATAAATATATTTTTTTAAATTGTGTTTTCCAAAACTGATGTACTATCTAACATGCAGTAATTTATAGTAATAATTTACAAGATCTGGTTGACATCTACTAGATGTGAATCCAGCATGCGTTTAAAGTAAGACGACTTACAAATTGAATTTATGACAGTATTAGAATTAAAACTAATGATAAACAATATTTCAACATAAAACATATCTTTAAGTTTACTGAGGTTAGTGAACTAGCAAAAACATCTATATCACCACGAACAGAGTTGGCCAATGAAATCATAGGAGAAAGAGGTGAAAATAAGCTAGGTATATTGGTCGGCTATGCGGTGTAAAATAAGTTTTACGTGTACTAAGCGGCTGTAATTACGCGGATATTGTTGAATATTGTTAAATAGATCCGTTTTTGATTTGATGCCTTGTTTTGTTTGTGTGGTTTCTGAGACAAGAGCGTTAAAACATACATCCTTTCAATTATATTAGATATCATGAGTATATATTGATACTCATGATATCTATTGCAAATTATGCTTCGATAGGGTAACCATATGCTAGGGTAAAAAGCAAGGTGTAAACCAGCCGATAGCTTCTTAATTTAATCGCTTTCTAAACATTTCAGAAGTTAATTAGCTGGTTACTAGCAAATGCACGTAGCTTCTATTAAACGTAAATAATAAAATTTCTGGGCAAAGGTCTCCTCTTCATATAGCCTTACGCACCCCGCGTTATGATAAATTTTTAAAGCATAGATCATAGATCAGATATTAATTATTTTATCAAAGCTGTAACCGGGACATGAGTTAAACCATTAGGAATCAAAATGCATGAATTTAGATAACATTTAAGAAATAATAATTGTATATCTTATGTTCCATTTCAGCCATTCATAAATTACGTCACACCAATTTCAAGATTTTTTGATAACTCTCCTGACCTTGTCACGGCTAGTCACATTTGTGAGGCTCCCGCGGCCCTGGTGTGACAACACATATTTAGCAAATTGACATACAAAACTAAAAATTAAAAAAAACGCAGTTCTAAAGTGAGTTTTATTTCCATTTAGGAATTCCCACTTTCCTTTGCGTAAAGCGTGGTATCACTGTACTTGAGTTTGAAAGGTGACGTAAAGAAATTCAGGATCCCACCTACCTGTTGTCTCTCCCTCCCCCTAGACGTGTGACGTAATGTTATCCATATCATAAATGTATAATTTAATATATGAATGGTATGTTTACAGATGACTTTGAGTACGGGTACGATGAGAACGACCCATCCAAACTGGACGAGTTTGGACGTGTGCTGCTCCACGGCAAAGGCCACGACCGCTGGTTCGACAAATCCTTCAACCTCTGTTTCAGCAAAAATGGCTTTGTGAGTTATATACACGTATATTTTTAACACTATTCTCGCGCTTTAGCTTGTCTAAGTGGCATTGTTTCAATGCTTATAACGTGTGACCTACTTAAAACATTCGTTATAAAGAAGGTTCATTCTCGATACGTATTTGTGGATTACACAATTTGATGTACCGAACATCGATACCACATCATTCGCTACGTTAGCATTGGCTAGGTGTTTACTACTGCACCATCAGTGCAATAAAATAAATATATGTGATTATTTTGCTCGCGCCTTCGCCCGCGTAAAAGCAGGCTATGTTATTAAATTTACTTTAAAAATATATAGCCTATGTTACTTGGTGGTATGGTAACTACGGCATGGTGATACAATCATCAGACACAGACAATCATCGCTAACCAACCGTTCCAAGCGGTATACATAAAAGTAATATATCTAAAGGTACAAACTCTCAAGCTCATCATCTGCCAATTATCGTTAATAATTTCGCGCTTAGGCGTAAAAATAAATCAAGCAGGTAAAAAGTATCAGTTACTTTATAGTTAATAATTGCTCGGATTCAACTGAATATTAGATTTTAACAGAGAGACACTACCCTCCATGATCCAAAAGGATTCTTTGGTTAGTTGAAGTGACTGGTGTCTGTTCTAATCTCTAATCCCTTTAAGTCGCTACTAGAAGCAGCGAAAGTGCTATCTCCAGTTCGATCCCAAGACACGCATATCTAACTTAACAAGTTATGCGCATACTCAATAATAATTTAATATAATCTTTATAGTGAAGAAAAATATCGTAGAGTAATCTCTATGTCTGAGAGTTCTCTATAATCTTTTCGAAGGTGTATTAAAGATAAAGATAAAGATAAAGATAAAGATATGTTTATTTATCTCAACATGTGTAGTACATTTGGTGTTAGTTAAAATAATACATTGTATCAACATGTTCTGTCCATTAATTCTAGACATGCAAATATTATATTCAGAAATGTAATAAGTAGCATTCAAATTATTTATAACAAAAAGAAATCAAATTAATTGCAAAGAAATAAGAAAATAATAAAAAAAAAAAAAAAAAAAAAAAAAAAAAAAAAATGACAGTAGGTATTAAAATGTCAAATAAGCTACCAATCAAATTCAATATTTAAAATAATATCAAAATAAATGTCCATCTTGTAGAAAATCATTAATGGTATAGTAACATTTTTTTAACAGTAACTGTTTCAATTTATATTTAAATGTATTAATATTAAGATTTTTGTATGTGTTTGGTAACTTATTATATACTTTAGGGGCCATACAAAATATACTTTTGCCCAAGAGTGCCGTTTTAGCTGTGTGCATACAAAGTTTATGGTTGTCACGGCGATTACGCAGAACCACATCGGACAATTTACAAAATAAACTTGGATATGTTCTTACAAATACTGCTGTTTCATAAATATACAATGATGGAAGAGTTAATATTTTATATTTTTCAAAATATGGTCTGCAACTATCAGTGACCTGTAAGCCAAACATACCTCTAACACATCGTTTCTGCAATTTAAACACAGTCTCTTTATCGACTGAATTGCCCCAAAAGATAATACCGAATCTTAAAATGGATTCGATGAGGCCATGATATGCAGTTAGTAATGCGGGAATGTTTACATCAGCAGCAAGTTTATAAAGGGCATATGAACGGCTGCTTATCTTTTTAGAAAGAGTTTCTATATTTGCTTTCCAGTTCAGTTTGGCATCTATTGTTAATCCTAGGAAAGTAACATTGTCAACCTCATCTATAATAGTATCGTCAAATTTTAATTTTAGTTGACTGTCCTGTGTGACCGATTTTTTTTTTTGGCTGAAGTGCATTATTTGTGTCTTTCCTAGATTAATTTTTAAATTATTATTGTTCATCCATGAAATTATTACAGAAAAAGAATTATTAATGTCGTTCGCATAAATGTCAAGTGATTTACATGGTACTGTCAGTGTGCTATCATCAGCAAAGAGAGTCATCGGATTACCTACCGCTTTGGGTAGGTCGTTAATATAGACAATGAACAATAAAGGGCCGAGTACGCTGCCCTGTGGTACACCATATGTAGCAATGCGCTCTTTTGAAATGACTGTCCTTTCCTTTTTAGTCTTAACGTTGACTCCTGTTAACGCCGTAAATTGTTTTCTATGTGATAAGTATGAGTCTAATAGATTTAGGACATTCCCTCTGACGCCATAGCATTCCAACTTGTCTTTTAGAATTCTATGGTCCACGTAATCAAATGCCTGGGTCATATCACAATACACTGCGCAGACGGGATTTCTTTTATCTATATTTAAAATCGTTCTGTGCAGAAAATCATACACAGCCAAATTGATCGACATATTCTGCCTGAAGCCCTTCTGTTCCTCACATATAAGTTTGTTGGATTCTAAATAATTATAAAGTACCTGATGGATATATTTCTCAAAAATTTTGGAGAATATTGGTATTAGGGCAATAGGCCTATAATTTGACATTGTATCTCTATTGCCTTTTTTGTAGACTGGTTTAATTACAGAAATTTTTAATGCGTCGGGGTATATGCCGTGCCATATACATAAATTAAGTATATGGCTGAGATGACCACAAATTGCACTAGCCACGGCTTTTATTATTCTGGTGGAAATGCCATCATAACCTACGCTATAAGTGTTTCTAAGATTCCTAATTATGGTAAGGATATCTTGAGGTGTACTAGGAGCCATAAACAAAGAGTTTTTACAACGTTTTATATTCGAGGTTACTTTTGTTCCTATATTAGAGAGCGGTAAGATTTTATCAACAAAGAAATCATTAAAACTATTCGCTATTATTAATGGGTCTGTTATAGTTTTATCATTTATAGATAATTTAGGAACAGCCTCTGTAGGAGAGTTGAATTTTTTTTTATTTATTATTTGCCATGTTGTTCTCATTTTATTGTCAGATATATTGATTTTATGAATATTTTGAATGCGTTTTGTCAGTTTTATAATTTTTTTAAAAAGTTTTGAGTATTTTATGTAACTTTGCCTGTTGAGATGAGATGGTTTTAGTCTGGATTTCCAGAGAAGGAGTCTCTTTCTCCTACTACATATTTTAATTCCTTTAGAGATCCATTGTGGCTTTATGTTAGTTCGGATAGTGACAATCTTTGTCGGAAAACATAGTTTATGGAAAAGTCTAAACTGGTCGAAAAATAGTGAGAAAGCTATGTTCGGGTCGTCAGTAGTATAAACTTCAGCAAATGATAAGTTTTCGATGAAGTTTTTAAATTTCTTTATATTCTCTGATGAGTAATCCGTTTGTTCTTTGCGCCAGTACTTCATAATACATATTTTATTCACAGGACATCTTAGTATTTGAGCTGTGTGGTCTGACAGAGCCAAGTCTATAATTTCCGCCTTCCATGATTTTTTAAAGTTATGTGCGAAGTTGTCAATACATGTTTGACTTATGATTCTTGTCGGTTGTTCTAGAGCTAGATTTAAATTAAAATTTAATAATAGACATTTCAGTTCTAATGTCATACTGTTATTTTTTGTAACATCGATATTAAAGTCACCTGTTAATATTATATTATTATAATTATTTCTATTTATTTTTATTAATATTTGTTCTAATTTATAAAAAAATACGTTGATGTTACTTGTTTTAGGTACTCTGTATACACAAATAATAGCAATTATATTATAATATTGTGTCCTAAGTCTGCCGACCCGTGTCACTGAGAAGAGGCCCGTGCCCATTAGTCGGACAGTTAATATACTGAGTGTTTCTTAGTATAGTGAAAACCTCTCAGGGTGTGATTTAACTTGTTATTATGGACAACTTTTGTTCATTGCCGAAATCGCGAAAAAAACAGCTGTTCCATACTAACATTAGACTTTGACCTCGACAAAATGTATAGCTAAACGGTTTTTTTTTTTCGCGAATTTGCAATCCTCGCAGTTCTGATCTGAACGCTCGCCTCTGAGTCAAAGGCCACAAACATACAATACTCATTTCAAAGTCAGGTACTTTTCGACCTGTGGATAACTTGATATTTAGTCGGTTAGAATATATGCCGTCCTTAACGCACTTAGGAATAATAATTAAGGTTATGTTATGAATTATGCCGTGTGTGAGATAATACGCTTATGTGTCGTATTAAATGTATTGTGTTTATATACAACTAGGAAACCGCCCCGGCTACGTATGGGTAACCCTAACAAATTATACACCTAAACCTTCCTCATGGATCACTCTGTCTATTGGTGGAAACAGCATAAAAATCTGTTCAGTAATTTTTAAGATTAACGCGAAAAGACAGACGCAGCGGGAGACTTTGTTTTAAAATATGTTGTGATAGGACTTGTCTTCGTTCTATGGGTATCAATGTATCCAGCCAACGGCCAAAATGCGACCGTGATTAAAGAAATTAAATAACAAAGTTCTTTTTCAATTTTTACTTTATGCATTTTCTATAGTAACAATAACTATGTCATATCTCAAAACCCTCAAGCGCAATATGTTTAAAAATGTATACACAGTTTTCTCTTAATTAATGATTATATAGATTTGACAACCGTTTTGAATATATACATAGATCATTGCTGATAACGCAAATAGCCGAAGTGAGTGACTGCATCTTAGTCATCTAAATTGCCACTTGTATAAATGCTCAGTTAGTTAATATAAATCTGTTACACTTATAAATTACTAAGATACTCTTGTAGTTAGTATTATATAATATTGTCTTATGTTTACGCGAATGTTATACATTGAAATTAAACACTTTATACGGATTTTGACGCGTTGTTTATTTTACTTTAAACACTGTTATTACATAATTTTGAAAACTTTAACACTACTATTATTGAACTTTACTACTATTAAAGCTATATATTTTCTAATTAAAACTATTTATATTTAAGTTTACACTTTGCACTAGTATTATTTACATTATGAGATATTATATTACATATATTATATATATTACATATTTATTACATTATGAGATGGTCCTAGACCTAACACCTTAAGGCCCTTGCTTCAGGGTGTAAGGGCTTGCCTAGTATATGGTTTACTATGTGATAAATTCGGGATGCCTGCAGTTCTGCGCCATGAATCCTAAGATAATCCATCCAATCCATCCTAGTATGGGGATAGATAACTCACTGTCAGTCGAGCAGTCTCACACGACTGATCAAATATGGCTAAAGGTGCCTTGTCTAGTGAGGAGTCGGTAAAGTATTGAGTCATATATAGATTATGCCTATAACTATGTCCGTATAGACTACAGTTTACTCTCAAAGACAGAGAAATCAATGTTAGTTAAAAGTTGCCTTATATTTTCTTTAAAAGGTTTTTTTATGTGTTGCAGGTTGGTTTCAATGCGGAGCACACATGGTAAGAACATTTTCTGTATTATATTCTAACTAGATTTTGCCCGTGGGTATGTAGGTTAGGTTAATAACCATACTCTTATCTGGATAAATGATTTCCTATGTCCTTTTCTGTTTCCCTGACAACGTGTATTCGAAATATTACGATGATCGGTTAAGCTTGTTAAGGCGTGAATGCGTAGCAAACAAACGAACTCACATGGGCATTTATAATATTAATGTTAGGATGTATAATTTATATTGCAGTCTATTTGTTATCTAATTATTAAAATATTATGTTTTTAGGGCGGACGCGCCAGTCATGGGTCACCTGTGGGAGTACGTCATTTGGTGTGAATTGGAAATCGGGTATGTCAAACTTACATTCTATACTAGCTGTTACCGGCAACTTCGTCCGCGTGGAATGTAACAAAAAAGTATTTGTTATTTTCCACTATCTGCCAGTGAAAGTCCCGTCAAAATCGGTCCAGCCGTTTTAGAGATTATTTGGAACAAACAGACAGACAGACAGGCAACAATTTTAAAAATCGATTATTTTGTCTAAATACTATAGAAGAAAAGTATATACTTTTATATGTATTTAGTAAAACACTGTTATTTTGACGTTACAAATAGATACTTCAATTTTATTTACGGTCTAGTAACATCCAAACAACAGACACAAAGAACACCCAGACTCGGAACAACCATTTGTGGATTACACAAATTTTTGTCCTGTGTGGGATTCGAACACACAACACTCAGTGGCAGTGGCTAGGCGACCACTTAAACCAATACGCCATCCGTGCAGTCAAAAGTCAACTTCGAAAAGTCAGAGATGTGCGTCTTGGGTATAATAACGTTCTCCAGACCGAATTCTGGTCACGGCGGCCAGTCTTAATTGAACTACTAGGAGACTGGTCATCTGCGCAGAAGATATTATGGTGCACAAGTGTGTGCGCAAGAACAAGTGCACTCTCTGTGTTTAACTCTCATGATCTGATGGGACGCTAATCCGACACGACCGGAGAGAGATCAGGCGCAGGATCTGCTTTATGTGTTTTCCGAGGCACGAAGGTGTCTTACACCACCAAATTTTGTAACTCTGGGCTGCTATTAAGATTTCATAACAGAAAAACCCAATAACTTTGGCTTAACCCGTGATTCGAACCCGTGTCCTCAAGCACAGCAGTCGCATTCACTACCGCTGCGCCACGGAAGAAGTCACCTTGGGATCGAACTCTAGGCTATCGCTGCTATAAAGGGAAGTAGGTTTACATAATTTCTTTTGTTTCGTTGGTTGTACTATAACTATAAATGTTATTTCCAGGTATAGTCCAGACGGCAGCACTCTGGGTACAGTAGAAACGCCTCCGCCGGCGCCTATCCGTTTGCAGTGGGAATTCGACCACGAAGAGCTGACCAAAGCCATCGACACTTCGTACAACGTCGCACAAAAATTACTCAACGATGTCGACCTCAGAATACTTATGTACACTAAATATGGAAAAGGTTTGTAATACATACTATTATTGATTTTTAGTAACCTATTTGGTCGCTGTCACCGAAATTGGGCCTTGAAGACTTTAAGTCAAGCCCCTTATTTCGGTCACAGCGACAAATTTTAATGCAGTCTGGCTGTCTGGGCAATATAGGTCCTTCGAAAATACCCGCGTTGCAATTTCCACTGCAACATTAGTTAACGCAGGTACCGAATTTGGTATACTTACTGTGCTGTACATGTTTATATTATTTTTGTATTGTGTAGTGGAGATACAAATAAAAATTTGATTTTATTAAACACACTTGTGCAATATAATATTATAGTGCAGATCAGGTACAGAACTAATGGCATTACATGCTTTTCGAGGCATGTTAATGTCTTAAGGTCTAGACAGACAGACTGCATTTTAACTGCACTCCGACTGCAAATTTGCCAGATTTGTAGTTTGAATGCAATTAGTACAACTGCAGTAAAACCGCAAATCAACCGAGCAGCCCGATTGCAGTCGGTGTACTATACAAATGCAGTTGAACCAACTGCATTAAGACTGCTATAGACCAACTGCATGTCGACCGTGTAGCTAGCTCTCAGTCAGCGTGCAGTTGCTGAAACTGCACGCCAACTTCTTACCGACTGCAATTGGGCTGCGCGGTTGGTATGCAGTTTTATTGCAGTCGTACTAACTGCATACAAACAGCAATTTTGCAGTCGGAGTACAATTGAAATGCAGTCCGTCTGTCTTAAGTCTAACTCTGCCAATTTCCTTACTCCGAGTTGCTATTAAGGCATTATTATTGAAGCAATTGTCAAATTATAAGGAGTAACTTAGACCTTTATTTTGAAAAATAAATTGGGTTCCGCGAGAAATTATACATGATTCCACGTGTACGAAGTTGCGGTTAACTGCTAGTGATTAATAAAATGACAGTCTGTTTCCTCTCATGTCATTAACTCCAGGTTTCATGAAGACGTGTCGTGTATCGCCGGACGCTTTCATCCAGCTCGTGCTGCAGCTATCATACTACCGGGACGCGGGGCGCTTCTGCCTCACTTACGAAGCCTCCATGACCCGCCTGTTCCGCGAGGGACGCACAGAAACCGTGCGCTCCTGTACGATCGAAAGCTCGGACTGGGTCAAGTCTATGGACAATCCTGATGCATCGGTATGTTTATAATAATAATATCAGCCCTGTATTAAACTGTCCCATTGCTGGGCATGGGCCTTTTCTTAGTGTGAGAAGGGTTAGACCATAGTTTACCACGCCGGCCCAGTGCGAGTTAGCAGTCTTTACATGTCTTTGAGAACACTATGGAGAACTCTCAGACATTCAGGTTTCCTCAAGCAAGCGATAATTAACTATTTAATACGCACATAACTTCGAAAATCAGAGCCGCGGGCTCGTACTCGAGACATCTAGTCTGCGTGGCAGTCCAACTCACTGAGCTATCGCTGCCTAAGATACAATTAATTTCCCATATATTACTTTAAGTTATACAGCTTAAATATTGCGGCAATGCATTTGTGCGTCGTTAAAGGAACAAAAAGATATAGGTCTGAGTAAGCCTACAAAGGCATAACTAAAATTCTAACAGGGTTCTCAGAAATATATTTAATTAAATGAGACGTTATACTAATACAGCAGTAGCTGTTTACATTAACCTGAAACAACCCGAGAAATAAAATGGAGATATACCACTCTACAGAAGTTTAATTTTTATTATGGATAGTGTTGGCAACTTATAGACACACTTACACTTCACACGCTACACAGTAGCTTCTATCTCTTATGCTGGCAGAACAACAATTCCTTCTGGAGAGCTCAATTCACACACGAACGAATTGTCTGGTAATGTCAGCACAATCACAAGCTAGCCGTACAATTTTAGTAGCATTGCTGATTGGGTCAACCTAGATATTTTTTAGTAAGAAGTCCTTCAAGTAAACACTGTTTTAGGCAGTCTCAATACCTCTCACCCTCCATTGTCAGCTAAAGTAACCAAAGCTCTATTTAATTATTATATTATAAAAATTGATCCAATTTTGCCATCTTTATAATTTAAAACTATTTCAAAGGTGGCAAATTTATTTAATATTAAACACAATAGTAAACAAACATTCAATTGGAACACGTCACATCTAATAATATAGAATCTATATTTATTTGTCTCAATTCTCTAAATCTGTCCAATCTATATTATAGATTGGACAGATTCAGATAATTAAATAACGCATGCAGGGAGTTCCCTACTTCCATTCTTTCTTACATAAGACACCACGTGAGAACAATTAGCAACAATCAATTATTTCGTGAAATTCCCTCACATCCTTTGCAGTTTTAAGCATTCGGTAGCTACACATTTATAACCATAGAAAGCCTTCTTACCCCATCTCATCAAAATTAGCAATCCAAGGATCCCATCCATCCCACTTGATGCTTATGTAACACCTACTAAACGAATCCAAGTCATATATAGAAGTTATCCGTGTTCATGACTGCTAATAAAAATCCAAGGCAAAAGAAATAAACAGTAATAACTTTCATAATCAAATGCAATAAATAATATATATGTATGTTTATCTGATAAATCGGTTGCTATCCAGTATTGCCATATTGTATAATGAGTACAAAATAGTGATAACTTGCCAATAATCGAGTATTATTATATTATTGTATTAGTAGTATTATTATTATATTATTATATTTATCAAGTTTATTTTTATTGTTATGTATACGATATTGCAATTCATTAATTACATATGTAGTATGCAGGGTTCTTTTCTATTCATCTGAATTTTTACTGTAATACCAGAAATCAATAATTAAATAATGCACTTAGATGGCACGAGAAAGTGCTCATACTAAGAAGAACAAATAAATACAATGTGTCATAGATTGCGTGTGCATGCTCTAGTGTGTGCGCAAACACAAGAGCACTCACTGTTGCCCAACCCTCATGATCCGATGAGCTTGGGTCGGCAATCAGACACATCTGGAGAGAGATTAGGAACACACTGCCATTTACCTACCTTCGGCTGCTACTAAGAATATCTTATCAGAAAAGCCAAAAGTGAAAAATGGACTACTGGGCATAGCCTTGGGTTCTAATTCGAATTAGAACGCGAGACTTCATGCACAGCATTCGCATTCACTGCGACTGCGCCATTCGGACAGTCTCATATCATTGACCTTGCAGTTCTATTATATTATGTTATACTGTTTGATTCAGATCCAAGAGCGCATGGAGCTATTCGTGAAGGCCAGTCAACGTCATCAGCTGGGCTACCAAGACGCCATGGCGGGGCGTGGCATCGACCGCCATCTGTTCTGCCTGTACGTTGTGTCCAAGTACCTCGAGCTTGAATCGCCGTTCCTGCAGGAAGTGTTTAACGAGCCCTGGCGACTCTCTACCAGCCAAACACCTCACGGTTAGTTACTTTATCCTATTTGAATTTATTTATGATTTATGCCAAGTTTATTTCTATTAAGAAAGTTTCTATGCGAGACGTTTTACTCAAATATTCTATACGTTCTTGTCTAGCTTCCAAGCTATGTACCTACGTACAGTCGGCCAAGTAAGTGGTTCACCAGTTTTGACAAAAGTTTCTGTGAGATCTAATTATCGCTAAGGTTGACTTTTCTATCTTGACACATGGCATGACATGATCAAGAGAGCAATGGTCACTGTCAATATACTATTGCAAGGGGCAATCGACCTTGTTGTTCCATGACGTTCAAATGAACTTCAACCGCGGTAGGGTCATGGACAACATTTTTGGTAGACTGTTCCAGATTAAATTAAAATCTATTCTGCGTTATAGCTGTGAAAACGTAACATGCAAATCAAAGTTGCTTTGTATTTATAATTATTATAATATTAGTATGAAAGAATGGACTAATATATTAATTGTATAAACCTTCATCTTCATAAAATATTAGCATGCGAAAGAAAACCATTGGAGATAACAGTTAAAATGATGTTGAAATAGTCACGATTTTTTCAAAAGACGAATTAGATTTATCTTTTTAATAGAACACATTTTTTTTCACTATTCTGGCAATTAATACTGAGAAAGACAACATAAATGTAAAATATCTTTTTATATTATACATAATATAAAGACATTTTTCATCTTTTGTGCAAATGTTCTCTACACGGATGATGTAATAGTTAAAGAAGTCGCCTTGTCACAGCTACTACCCCTGGTTCGAATTCCACACGGGACAAAAATTTGTGTGCTCCACAAATAGTTGTTTCAAGTCTGGATGTTCTTTGTATCCGTTATTTAAATGTTTGTGAAGGCCTCTGCGACATAGGCATTATTCCTACTGCTGTATAGTTATCTTTTTAACACAATAACACAAGATTTATTAGTGGCATACAGATATAAAACAAGAAATACATAGAAATAACTAATAATGTTGAAAGTAAACATGAAATATTTATGAATAGGTCAAACCAGCATGTTAGATCTAAAGAAGCATCCTAAATGCGTGAGCGCCGGTGGCGGCTTCGGGCCAGTAGCGGACGACGGGTATGGCGTCTCCTACATCATAGTCGGCGAGGACCGCATCTTCTTCCACGTCTCCAGCAAGAAGAGTTGCCACATCACGGTGAGACACACCCTCACATATCCACCACCTAACAACTTTTACTTTAATCCCTATACTTACATTTTTTGTTTAGCTAACAATGGATTTTGTAGCTGTAAGTTTAACAATACAAATTATAAATACTTTATTCCTCTACCTATGTGGGTTTTCTAAGCAATCTTTGAAATGTTACAGAGCTCATCAAACTTCGTCAAACAAATCGAAAGATCATTGAAAGACGTTCAAGATTTGTTCACTGAATACAAGAAACTCAAAAACGGGGTCAATACTAAATAGCATCAAGGACGGCATGAAATATCGCATTGCATTGTTTTAGACTAATATTATTCTTTTGTTGTTGTTGTAATGTGTAGTTTATAATTAATTTCATTTTTAGTTTAAGTGAACACTCAAATCAAGCTAAAGTATTGTTTATGTTAAATCGTTATGTACAATATTATTGTAATTTCGCCTGTACATGTTGTAAACAGCGGCAGTAGCTGACTTAATGACTAGTAAAATATTAATTACTTCCACTTGACAGAGACAAACTATTACCTTAATTTTATTCTAAAACTTGTTTACTTATAGGCTGGGACTGTAGGGTTGCCAATTATGCTGTTCAAAACAGTAGACTTTATTTTTACTAATCATAAATGTTTATAATACTCAACTAAATAACAGATCTCTTGTGATACTAATATGTTTCTTTAGAATTACACAGAATACATATTAATTAATTGATTGCAGCCTGTACAATTATTGTTAGATATTCGAAATATGTCTAAAAACTGGTGAAAGATAAAACTTTTTATAATTGTTTACATAAATTGTTGGCAACTCTAGCTGTATCCGTACTACGCAAGGTTCAAAACTACAAATAATAGTATATATTTTTAGTGAGTGATAATTATAATGTGTAGCTGCTTCTGACTAATATTTTAATAAACTTAAGTACTTTTTGGTGAAAGTATATTTTTACTCGAATGTCATTCACAAGAGTACAGATGCGGAATGGGTACCCACTGATGAATAACTGAATATCGTCGCTCCTCTACTTCACCATATAAATGAAAGAAATAAATATATGATTGTTTCAGCGGTGAGTACATATTAGCGATTACTCTATCATTTCTTGGTCACTGCGGCCGCTCATTCATAGTCCGACGACCGTACAATGTTAAATACACATTTGTGGTCCCAATTATCGGCAGTGGAATATGAGTCTAATATCACAACTCATAACATAAATGCCGACTATATTCGAATAGATTATACAAGCTTATAAGCCTATAAGCTAACAAATTATAAGCTGCAAATCAATTTTACATAGATATGTGTAACAAGGGTAAAACATATGAATGAACTCTATATTCGATTGTACCACATGTCTATGTGAGTCATTTAATATATGTTAGGTTAGAAATCAAATCCATAATCGTCGTGGTTGACAAGAAGTATAAAGCTTCGCAATTATATAAATAAAATTGAATTAAATAATGTAAAGAACAAAACACATATCACTGTTACTTTCATTTCTTATATATGTATGTCACCTTTGCTTTTAAATGCATTTTGTTGTAAAGCTAGAAATAGGTGTGTGACTAAGCCGAAAAATGCATTACTTGATTATTTATTAGTCGATAGTATTAAAGTTCTTAAAGTACAGTTAACATGCAATAAGTAACATATTTATTTGCTATTTAAATACTCGGAACATACATTCTGTCCATTAATCATTAATTAGTTTGTATTATAATCGTGTTCTTGTAGATACAGAGGGTTCAATATACTGAATTGCAATCTTTATAAAAATAGTTTTATATAAACAATACACCTTTTTGTGCCTTTACTTTACAACGAAACTGAAGGGGTCACACAATATCAATTTACATATTATATAACATAGCTAATATACATCAAAATTGATCCTCTTTATTTTACTATTTAAATTATAATAATCAGTTTATGAATAAGCTACTTACAAGTTTTTATCAATTTACTGTAAATAAATTTATATTTAATATTAAAGTTGTTTTATTTTAACATTACATCAGTGACAAATTTCTGCCTGAAGTAAACTATTAGTTACAAATTACGAACTTCGACTTCATCTGTGCCCATGGGATGTACCTACTACTAACAATTGATTTCCTACAAAGACGTTCGATTCGTCGATGGTCCCAATCCCACTAAAAGGTTAAGAGTCATTGGAGCAACAGAGTAAAAGATCTATGTCGATTTATTTAACATGGTTAATTCTCTACACTCTTATCCAAATTGACTCATAGTCACTTCTCTGCTATCTTTTCTACCTGAAAAACTAGGAACCATCTTTACCAACTAAAGATGCACGCACGGTACACTTCGAGAACTCATTTTCACTTGTAAATAAAGGTTTTGGAAGTTGGGAATGCTACTATAAGTTGTCCTTCACACGAGGTTTACAAGGGGTACTTAGGTTTACTAATGGTAACTATAAAATATATTGTCATAATTTACATCGGCATAACTAAATTGAGCATAATGATCATTTACGCATAACATTATTAGACATGAGTGTTTTGCCATAATGTTTATTGCCATAAATACTGTTAGCATAATAATAATGAAGCATAATCTTATAAAGGATAATTTTGTAAACGCATGATGATATTTACACATAATATTCTTTAGAATAAACATAATAAACCTTTTTTTTTTTTTTTTTTTTTTTTTTTACGTGGGGGAATGCAATGACGCATATCCCTCCGCGGGGGCGGGCGGAGGGATTATGTCGGACTCGCCGGGGTAAAATAAGATGTTAAAAAGATAATGTACCTCCCGGAATACCGACTAAACCTACCACGGTGTTCCTCGACAAAACCACTATCGACGGGGCCGCGCGAATCACTTTCGCATACGGTCGCGACCCCGCCGAGGTTCCGGCCCGCCGTATGAAACGGCAGGCTCCTACGCAATAAGACCTACCCAAGATAGGTACTTACTCAAAATAAATACTACTGTCTCCCCCTAAAGAGGGAGACGGACACGAAACAGAGGCGCGCGTGGGAACACGCACGCCGCCTCTCGGACCTGGTGCTGAACGGATGGCGGGCAGGCCCACAAAGCCCGCCACCCCCAGGTCAAACCGCAAGGTGGCTGGAGGTCATCGCGCGCCCTCCGGCGCCCGGCTCTGCGGTTGGGGAGAGGGTTTAAACGCTCCCTCTCCCGCTCCGCCGCCTCCTTGATGGAAATCACTTCCTCGCAAAAGGAGGCGACGGCGTTCCACGACCTCTCACTCCGGACCATAGACTGAACTACGGCCGGGAGCGAGAGGGCAACCGATTCGACTGCCGCGGTCAACTCACGGCGCTGCGATGCCCAGGCGGGGCAAACCGCCAAAGTGTGCAGCGCCGTGTCCTCTACAACGTCGCGGCAGTCGCCGCAGTGGTGACAACCGGGCGTCTCTTGCCGGCGTATACGACACAGGAACTGGCCAAAACAACCGTGGCCAGTCAGAACCTGTGTCAGCCGGAAAGTGAGGGCGCCATGCCGCCTCTCCAGCCACTCCTGAAACACGGGACTTACCACCACGATCGTGGCGTGCCCGAATAAACCTTTTTTTTTTTTTTTTTTTTTTTTTTTTTTTTTTTTTTTTTTTGATTCCCACGAAAAAATGCTTGATGCACTACCCGCCGGCTAGGGGACGGCACCGGCGGGGCGTGTGGGACTCACCAGCCTAGTGCTGGGATACCCACTAAAAAAACCTGGGGTGTTCCCTCTCCCACCCAATGGGGGGGGCCAGTTGGGAGTCTAAAAAGATTCATCCATAGCAGGCCCCCCCGTGTGGGTGCCGGCCGGGTCAATCGGACCCGACCTCCTCTCGTCCCCGGGGGAGAGCATTTCACCGCTCTCCCCTTTCGACGTTAGAAGGCGCGCGGGAACACCGCGCGCGCCCTCTGTGGGTTCTTACTCACGGGTGGCAGGGTCCCCTGAGGCCTTGCCACCCAGAACCCTTAGGTGGGGGGCAGGAGAGCGACATAAGCGCGTCTCCTGCGCCCCCTCCTCCGGCGGCGGATGTCCGGGGCGTAAGGATCTTCCTCACGCCCCCGCTCCGCCGCCTCCTTCTGCGAGATGACAGCCTCGCAGAAGGACCTCATTGCACCCCAGCACCTGTCGTCGCCGACCATCATGGATACGACGGTCGGCAACGAGAGGTCGGGGCCAATCACGGCGACCAGGGCACAGCGCTCCTCGGCCCACGCCGGACACTCCTCCAGCGTGTGCTGCGCCGTGTCCCGGTCGCACTCCTCGCAGTGGTGACACCTGGTTGTCGGCTCCCTACCGGCTATCTTGCACAGGTACTCTCCGAAACAGCCGTGTCCGGAGAGCACCTGAGTAAGCCGGTAGGTGAGCGGTCCGCGCCGTCTGTCCATCCATTGCCTTAGCACCGGACGGACAGCCTCGACGGTCCTCACCCCGTAGCGGGGCTGGGCCAGCCTTTCCTCCCACTTGGCCTCGAGGACCAGTCGAGCCTGGGACCTTCGCGTCTCCACCGCCCCGTGAGTGGGTTCCTCACCATGGAGCCGGAGGTCCACGCGCCAGTGATACACCGACGCTTGGACCTCCGCCTCCAAATCCCAGGGCGGCGATGCCGCCAGGACGCACGCCGCCTCAAAGGAGACGGTGCGGTACGCCCGCGACACCCTGATCGCCATCGCCCTCTGAGGTTTCCTCAAGAGGGCGATGTTTCGGCGATCGAGGGCGCCGGCCCAAATGGGCGACCCGTAAAGGGCCATCGACCGCACCACCCCCAAATAGAGGCGGCGGCAGACGACACTCGGCCCCCCGATATTCGGCAGCAGAGAGCTAAGCGCTCCCGCCGCCGACATCAGCCGGGGGGCCAGGCGGCTAAAATGGACGCGAAAGTTCCAGCGGCCGTCGAGGTGGAGCCCCAAGTATTTCATACTCGGCTCCACCCCGATGCGGACCCCTCCAACTATGATGTGGGCATCTGGTGGCGGCGCCCGCCGAGGCCCATGAAATAACAGGGCCTCGGACTTTTCCAGCGCCACCTCCAGTCCCAACATCCTAATTCTACCGACAACCAGGGCCACCCCTGCCGTGGCAAGACGGGCAGCTGCCCCGTAATCCTCTCCCCGGGCCGTGACCAGCGTGTCGTCGGCGTAACAAGTTACGCCGACGCCCGGGGGCAGGGCGCCCCGCAGCACCCAGTCGTAGCCGATGTTCCACAGGGTCGGTCCAAGAACGGAACCCTGCGGAACACCGCACGACACCTCCCTCCGGAACGTCTCTCCGTTCCGCCCCACACAGAACACACTCCTCTGGTGCAGGTAGTCCCCGACTATTCGGCGCAGATAGGGAGGCACCCCATGAAATCGGAGCGCCTCCCTAATAGTCGCCCACGGCAGGGTGTTGAACGCGTTGGCGATGTCCAAGGACACCGCCAACACCACCCCGCGCGAGGCGACCGCCTCATCCGAGAGGGCCTTGACGCGACTGATCGCGTCAATCGTCGATCGGCCCTCTCGGAATCCGAACTGATGTTCGGACAAGTCGGGGCCCACCCGCACCAGGTGCCTGGAGAGGCGGGCAACCACTACTCGCTCAAAGAGCTTGCCCACCTCATCCAACAGCACTATGGGGCGGTACGCGGAGGGAGAGTCCGCGGGGCGGCCCTCCTTTCTCAGGAGGACCAGCTTACCCGTCTTCCACATGGCAGGGAACCGTCCCGACTCCAAACAGGCGCTAAACAGCCTGAGGAGCCGGTCCCCTAGGGCGTCGTAGGCCAAAACCCAGGCGCGGCCAGGAATTCCGTCCGGCCCCGGGGCGGTGTTTTTGCCCCGGAGCCGAACCATTGCCGCGCCGAGCTCCGCCATTGTTACCTCTGGCGCCCCGGCATCGGCACCGCCCTCCTCAATATCGGGCGGCGCCATTTCGGGAGGCGTGTGCTCCGCTCTCGAAGGAAAGAGAGCGGAGACCACCTCCTCTAATTGCCGGGGCTGGAGACTCTCGGTGACCGGTGGGGCCCAGGGGCGCAACTTGCCCCTGACTGCCTTGTACGGGCGGCCCCACGGATCTGCCTCGAGAGTCCCCAGGAACTCTTCCCATCTTTGGGTTTTGGCCTCACTGATGGCGGACTGCAGGGCGTGCTTCCGCTGTACATAATCGCCCCGCAGCCGTGCCTCCACGGTCGGGTCACGGTACCGCCTGCGTCGGCGGTACCTAGTGTACTGGCGACGCGCCGCAATGCAAGCGGCGCGTTTCTGACTAATGTCGTCAGACCACCAGTACACCTGACGCCTTGGAGATCGAGCACTGGCCCGGGGCATCGACGCGTCGCAAATCTGCGTCATCGCGCCCCGGAACCACTCAACCTCCACAGGCCCTTCACCCATCGGGGTCCAGGCCTGGACGATGGAGGCTTCCACCAGCACATCTACGTGGAGACGTTTCAACGCCCATCGTGGGGACGACGGGGTGTGCCCTCTCCTCGGGCGATCGTCCGGGATCGCCGGCGAGGCGGAGATGTCGAACCGCACGTAACGGTGGTCCGACAGTGACTCCGCCTCGACCAGCACTTGCCAGTCCCGGACGCGGCGCGCTACGGCAGGGCTTGCGAACGAAATGTCCACAATGGACTCGCCCTGCCAGCGCACGCACGTGGCGACCGATCCCCGGTTAAGAACCACGAGACCGGTCGCAATCGCCCACTCCTCCAGCGCGTCGCCGCGAGCGTCGGTGACAGGGGATCCCCAAGCCGTTGATTTGGCATTGAAGTCCCCCGCCACCACGATCGGACGCGATGGGTACCGGTTAATAACGGCCCCCACCGCGCCCAAAAATTGCTCAAACTCGGCGAGGCGCCGGTTCGGAGAAAAGTGCCCGAATAAACATTTTTTTTTTTTTTTTTTTTTTTGATTCCCAGGAAAAAATGCTTGATGCACTACCCGCCGGCTAGGGGACGGCACCGGCGGGGCGTGTGGGACTCACCAGCCTAGTGCTGGGATACCCACTAAAAAAACCTGGGGTGTTCCCTCTCCCACCCAATGGGGGGGGCCAGTTGGGAGTCTAAAAAGATTCATCCATAGCAGGCCCCCCCGTGTGGGTGCCGGCCGGGTCAATCGGACCCGACCTCCTCTCGTCCCCGGGGGAGAGCATTTTACTGCTCTCCCCTTTCGACGTAAGAAGGCGCGCGGGAACACCGCGCGCGCCCTCTGTGGGTTCTTACTCACGGGTGGCAGGGTCCCCTGAGGCCTTGCCACCCAGAACCCTTAGGTGGGGGGCAGGAGAGCGACATAAGCGCGTCTCCTGCGCCCCCTCCTCCGGCGGCGGATGTCCGGGGCGTAAGGATCTTCCTCACGCCCCCGCTCCGCCGCCTCCTTCTGCGAGATGACAGCCTCGCAGAAGGACCTCATTGCACCCCAGCACCTGTCGTCGCCGACCATCATGGATACGACGGTCGGCAACGAGAGGTCGGGGCCAATCACGGCGACCAGGGCACAGCGCTCCTCGGCCCACGCCGGACACTCCTCCAGCGTGTGCTGCGCCGTGTCCCGGTCGCACTCCTCGCAGTGGTGACACCTGGTTGTCGGCTCCCTACCGGCTATCTTGCACAGGTACTCTCCGAAACAGCCGTGTCCGGAGAGCACCTGAGTAAGCCGGTAGGTGAGCGGTCCGCGCCGTCTGTCCATCCATTGCCTTAGCACCGGACGGACAGCCTCGACGGTCCTCACCCCGTAGCGGGGCTGGGCCAGCCTTTCCTCCCACTTGGCCTCGAGGACCAGTCGAGCCTGGGACCTTCGCGTCTCCACCGCCCCGTGAGTGGGTTCCTCACCATGGAGCCGGAGGTCCACGCGCCAGTGATACACCGACGCTTGGACCTCCGCCTCCAAATCCCAGGGCGGCGATGCCGCCAGGACGCACGCCGCCTCAAAGGAGACGGTGCGGTACGCCCGCGACACCCTGATCGCCATCGCCCTCTGAGGTTTCCTCAAGAGGGCGATGTTTCGGCGATCGAGGGCGCCGGCCCAAATGGGCGACCCGTAAAGGGCCATCGACCGCACCACCCCCAAATAGAGGCGGCGGCAGACGACACTCGGCCCCCCGATATTCGGCAGCAGAGAGCTAAGCGCTCCCGCCGCCGACATCAGCCGGGGGGCCAGGCGGCTAAAATGGACGCGAAAGTTCCAGCGGCCGTCGAGGTGGAGCCCCAAGTATTTCATACTCGGCTCCACCCCGATGCGGACCCCTCCAACTATGATGTGGGCATCTGGTGGCGGCGCCCGCCGAGGCCCATGAAATAACAGGGCCTCGGACTTTTCCAGCGCCACCTCCAGTCCCAACATCCTAATTCTACCGACAACCAGGGCCACCCCTGCCGTGGCAAGACGGGCAGCTGCCCCGTAATCCTCTCCCCGGGCCGTGACCAGCGTGTCGTCGGCGTAACAAGTTACGCCGACGCCCGGGGGCAGGGCGCCCCGCAGCACCCAGTCGTAGCCGATGTTCCACAGGGTCGGTCCAAGAACGGAACCCTGCGGAACACCGCACGACACCTCCCTCCGGAACGTCTCTCCGTTCCGCCCCACACAGAACACACTCCTCTGGTGCAGGTAGTCCCCGACTATTCGGCGCAGATAGGGAGGCACCCCATGAAATCGGAGCGCCTCCCTAATAGTCGCCCACGGCAGGGTGTTGAACGCGTTGGCGATGTCCAAGGACACCGCCAACACCACCCCGCGCGAGGCGACCGCCTCATCCGAGAGGGCCTTGACGCGACTGATCGCGTCAATCGTCGATCGGCCCTCTCGGAATCCGAACTGATGTTCGGACAAGTCGGGGCCCACCCGCACCAGGTGCCTGGAGAGGCGGGCAACCACTACTCGCTCAAAGAGCTTGCCCACCTCATCCAACAGCACTATGGGGCGGTACGCGGAGGGAGAGTCCGCGGGGCGGCCCTCCTTTCTCAGGAGGACCAGCTTACCCGTCTTCCACATGGCAGGGAACCGTCCCGACTCCAAACAGGCGCTAAACAGCCTGAGGAGCCGGTCCCCTAGGGCGTCGTAGGCCAAAACCCAGGCGCGGCCAGGAATTCCGTCCGGCCCCGGGGCGGTGTTTTTGCCCCGGAGCCGAACCATTGCCGCGCCGAGCTCCGCCATTGTTACCTCTGGCGCCCCGGCATCGGCACCGCCCTCCTCAATATCGGGCGGCGCCATTTCGGGAGGCGTGTGCTCCGCTCTCGAAGGAAAGAGAGCGGAGACCACCTCCTCTAATTGCCGGGGCTGGAGACTCTCGGTGACCGGTGGGGCCCAGGGGCGCAACTTGCCCCTGACTGCCTTGTACGGGCGGCCCCACGGATCTGCCTCGAGAGTCCCCAGGAACTCTTCCCATCTTTGGGTTTTGGCCTCACTGATGGCGGACTGCAGGGCGTGCTTCCGCTGTACATAATCGCCCCGCAGCCGTGCCTCCACGGTCGGGTCACGGTACCGCCTGCGTCGGCGGTACCTAGTGTACTGGCGACGCGCCGCAATGCAAGCGGCGCGTTTCTGACTAATGTCGTCAGACCACCAGTACACCTGACGCCTTGGAGATCGAGCACTGGCCCGGGGCATCGACGCGTCGCAAATCTGCGTCATCGCGCCCCGGAACCACTCAACCTCCACAGGCCCTTCACCCATCGGGGTCCAGGCCTGGACGATGGAGGCTTCCACCAGCACATCTACGTGGAGACGTTTCAACGCCCATCGTGGGGACGACGGGGTGTGCCCTCTCCTCGGGCGATCGTCCGGGATCGCCGGCGAGGCGGAGATGTCGAACCGCACGTAACGGTGGTCCGACAGTGACTCCGCCTCGACCAGCACTTGCCAGTCCCGGACGCGGCGCGCTACGGCAGGGCTTGCGAACGAAATGTCCACAATGGACTCGCCCTGCCAGCGCACGCACGTGGCGACCGATCCCCGGTTAAGAACCACGAGACCGGTCGCAATCGCCCACTCCTCCAGCGCGTCGCCGCGAGCGTCGGTGACAGGGGATCCCCAAGCCGTTGATTTGGCATTGAAGTCCCCCGCCACCACGATCGGACGCGATGGGTACCGGTTAATAACGGCCCCCACCGCGCCCAAAAATTGCTCAAACTCGGCGAGGCGCCGGTTCGGAGAAAAGTGCCCGAATAAACATTTTTTTTTTTTTTTTTTTTTTTGATTCCCAGGAAAAAATGCTTGATGCACTACCCGCCGGCTAGGGGACGGCACCGGCGGGGCGTGTGGGACTCACCAGCCTAGTGCTGGGATACCCACTAAAAAAACCTGGGGTGTTCCCTCTCCCACCCAATGGGGGGGGCCAGTTGGGAGTCTAAAAAGATTCATCCATAGCAGGCCCCCCCGTGTGGGTGCCGGCCGGGTCAATCGGACCCGACCTCCTCTCGTCCCCGGGGGAGAGCATTTTACTGCTCTCCCCTTTCGACGTAAGAAGGCGCGCGGGAACACCGCGCGCGCCCTCTGTGGGTTCTTACTCACGGGTGGCAGGGTCCCCTGAGGCCTTGCCACCCAGAACCCTTAGGTGGGGGGCAGGAGAGCGACATAAGCGCGTCTCCTGCGCCCCCTCCTCCGGCGGCGGATGTCCGGGGCGTAAGGATCTTCCTCACGCCCCCGCTCCGCCGCCTCCTTCTGCGAGATGACAGCCTCGCAGAAGGACCTCATTGCACCCCAGCACCTGTCGTCGCCGACCATCATGGATACGACGGTCGGCAACGAGAGGTCGGGGCCAATCACGGCGACCAGGGCACAGCGCTCCTCGGCCCACGCCGGACACTCCTCCAGCGTGTGCTGCGCCGTGTCCCGGTCGCACTCCTCGCAGTGGTGACACCTGGTTGTCGGCTCCCTACCGGCTATCTTGCACAGGTACTCTCCGAAACAGCCGTGTCCGGAGAGCACCTGAGTAAGCCGGTAGGTGAGCGGTCCGCGCCGTCTGTCCATCCATTGCCTTAGCACCGGACGGACAGCCTCGACGGTCCTCACCCCGTAGCGGGGCTGGGCCAGCCTTTCCTCCCACTTGGCCTCGAGGACCAGTCGAGCCTGGGACCTTCGCGTCTCCACCGCCCCGTGAGTGGGTTCCTCACCATGGAGCCGGAGGTCCACGCGCCAGTGATACACCGACGCTTGGACCTCCGCCTCCAAATCCCAGGGCGGCGATGCCGCCAGGACGCACGCCGCCTCAAAGGAGACGGTGCGGTACGCCCGCGACACCCTGATCGCCATCGCCCTCTGAGGTTTCCTCAAGAGGGCGATGTTTCGGCGATCGAGGGCGCCGGCCCAAATGGGCGACCCGTAAAGGGCCATCGACCGCACCACCCCCAAATAGAGGCGGCGGCAGACGACACTCGGCCCCCCGATATTCGGCAGCAGAGAGCTAAGCGCTCCCGCCG
The DNA here is from genome assembly GCA_963675205.1 of Catocala nupta. Lineage (NCBI taxonomy): Eukaryota > Metazoa > Arthropoda > Insecta > Lepidoptera > Erebidae > Catocala > Catocala nupta. The sequence goes on along the minus strand of OY776078.1, from coordinate 26,394,670 downwards.
CCGACATCAGCCGGGGGGCCAGGCGGCTAAAATGGACGCGAAAGTTCCAGCGGCCGTCGAGGTGGAGCCCCAAGTATTTCATACTCGGCTCCACCCCGATGCGGACCCCTCCAACTATGATGTGGGCATCTGGTGGCGGCGCCCGCCGAGGCCCATGAAATAACAGGGCCTCGGACTTTTCCAGCGCCACCTCCAGTCCCAACATCCTAATTCTACCGACAACCAGGGCCACCCCTGCCGTGGCAAGACGGGCAGCTGCCCCGTAATCCTCTCCCCGGGCCGTGACCAGCGTGTCGTCGGCGTAACAAGTTACGCCGACGCCCGGGGGCAGGGCGCCCCGCAGCACCCAGTCGTAGCCGATGTTCCACAGGGTCGGTCCAAGAACGGAACCCTGCGGAACACCGCACGACACCTCCCTCCGGAACGTCTCTCCGTTCCGCCCCACACAGAACACACTCCTCTGGTGCAGGTAGTCCCCGACTATTCGGCGCAGATAGGGAGGCACCCCATGAAATCGGAGCGCCTCCCTAATAGTCGCCCACGGCAGGGTGTTGAACGCGTTGGCGATGTCCAAGGACACCGCCAACACCACCCCGCGCGAGGCGACCGCCTCATCCGAGAGGGCCTTGACGCGACTGATCGCGTCAATCGTCGATCGGCCCTCTCGGAATCCGAACTGATGTTCGGACAAGTCGGGGCCCACCCGCACCAGGTGCCTGGAGAGGCGGGCAACCACTACTCGCTCAAAGAGCTTGCCCACCTCATCCAACAGCACTATGGGGCGGTACGCGGAGGGAGAGTCCGCGGGGCGGCCCTCCTTTCTCAGGAGGACCAGCTTACCCGTCTTCCACATGGCAGGGAACCGTCCCGACTCCAAACAGGCGCTAAACAGCCTGAGGAGCCGGTCCCCTAGGGCGTCGTAGGCCAAAACCCAGGCGCGGCCAGGAATTCCGTCCGGCCCCGGGGCGGTGTTTTTGCCCCGGAGCCGAACCATTGCCGCGCCGAGCTCCGCCATTGTTACCTCTGGCGCCCCGGCATCGGCACCGCCCTCCTCAATATCGGGCGGCGCCATTTCGGGAGGCGTGTGCTCCGCTCTCGAAGGAAAGAGAGCGGAGACCACCTCCTCTAATTGCCGGGGCTGGAGACTCTCGGTGACCGGTTGGGCCCAGGGGCGCAACTTGCCCCTGACTGCCTTGTACGGGCGGCCCCACGGATCTGCCTCGAGAGTCCCCAGGAACTCTTCCCATCTTTGGGTTTTGGCCTCACTGATGGCGGACTGCAGGGCGTGCTTCCGCTGTACGTATTCGCCCCGCAGCCGTGCCTCCACGGTCGGGTCACGGTACCGCCTGCGTCGGCGGTACCTAGTGTACTGGCGACGCGCCGCAATGCACGCGGCGCGTTTTTGGCCTATGTCATCAGACCACCAGTACACCTGACGCCTTGGAGGTCGAGCACTGGCCCGGGGCATCGACGCGTCGCAAATCCGCGTCATCGCGCCCCGGAACCACTCCGCCTCTAGCTCAACCTCCACAGGCCCTTCGCCCATTGGGGTCCAGGCCTGGACGATGGAGGCTTCCACCAGCACGTCTACGTTGAGACGTTTCAACGCCCATCGTGGGGACGACGGGGTGTGCCCTCTCCTCGGGCGATCGTCCGGGATCGCCGGCGAGGCGGAGATGTCGAACCGCACGTAACGGTGGTCCGACAGTGACTCCGCCTCGACCAGCACTTGCCAGTCCCGGACGCGGCGCGCTACGGCAGGGCTTGCGAACGAAATGTCCACAATGGACTCGCCCTGCCAGCGCACGCACGTGGCGACCGATCCCCGGTTAAGAACCACGAGACCGGTCGCAATCGCCCACTCCTCCAGCGCGTCGCCGCGAGCGTCGGTGACAGGGGATCCCCAAGCCGTTGATTTGGCATTGAAGTCCCCCGCCACCACGACCGGACGCGATGGGTACCGGTTAATAACGGCCCCCACCGCGCCCAAAAATTGCTCAAACTCGGCGAGGCGCCGGTTCGGAGAAAAGTACACCCCGATCAGGACGGTTCCCTCCCAATCAACACATATATAACCCTCGCCCCTGTCTGTCATCACCAGGAGCGAGGGTCCGGACGAAACAATGGCCGCCGAGCCTCCTAGGTCCCCAAACCAGTTGTGTCGGCTGGGGACGCAGTAAGGCTCGGCGACCACGGCGATGTCTATTGACCACTCCGCCATGTGCTGCAGCAAAATATCCTGCGCCCTGGCGGAGTGGTTAACATTCACCTGTAGGAAGCGATGGACCATAATTAATTACGTGTCCATCGCCTCCGTATTGCTCCCTGCTTGGGACGAGGCCGGGGCGGCCGGAGTCCCGGCGACCGCCCCTCTGGCCCTACGTCGTTTCGGTGGGGAGCAAGATTTGCTCCCCATCCGGTGCTCCGCCGGCTTTCCTGCAGCAGAACAGAGGCTGCAGGAAGGTTTTGCGGCGGAGCAGGCGGCGGCCTTGTGGCCGGGCTGACCGCAGCGATAGCAGAGATCGCTGCGGTCAGTTTCGGCGGTGCATTGCTGCCTCACGTGCCCCGGTTCGAGGCAGCGGTAGCACCGCCTAGGCCTCGGCTCCAGGAGATTCACCTGAGCCGAGACCATCCCGACCAGCAAACGGCCGGCCGCCACCTTCTTCGCCGCGGCGATGGGGCAGCGCACCACCACCGTGCACAGGCCACTCTCGCCGCGGCGCATCTCCCCCACCCTGACCTGCGCCTGAGTGCAGGCTCCGGCTTGTGCCACCGCAGCGGCGACATCCTCAGAGGAGGCCGAGTCGTCCAGCCCGGTTATCCGCATTTCTGCGGACTTCACCGGGCGGGAGACCTTGACCTCCTCAGGCGTGAAGAGTGACCGAATTGTTTCGGCCACCCTGTCCGCCTTGTCGCCGGAGGTGGCACCTGGGACCTCTAAGATCCTGGCCCCAGTTGCGGCAACCTTAAAGAAGACGCCTCCAGCGAGGCCCATCTCAGCAAGGTTGCCTTTCATGGCCTGTGTGGCCCGCTGGAGGACGCCCGCGTAACTAACGCCTTGCGCAAGCCCCTCCTCCGTCGCCCGAATAAACCTTCTTTTTTTTTTTTTTTTTTTTTTTTTTTTTTTTTTTTTTTTTGATTCCCAGGAAAAAATGCTTGATGCACTACCCGCCGGCTAATAAATAGGGAATATAATAAATTATAAATAGGTAAAACTTGATGTGTAAAAAAACAAAAACATTTTCTTTTACTCAAATCTACTCAACCGATTTTAAAAACGCCATTAGTAAGCTATACCATCAGCGAGTAACAAAGTAAATACTTTATTTAAAAATACAGTATTTTTCAAATAAAGTATGTACTAACATAAACATAGCTACTTTTCCGCGAGCGAAGCTAAATTTAGTTTATAAATAAATTAATCTATAACCTGATATTGTTATTGCCAATATGACATGGCGAACCGTACTAATTAAATAGGTACCATCAGTAATGTAAGTCAATAAACCTTGTGAGATTTATTATTTTAATAATGGTAATTAAACTTTTACTGCAGTAAAATAACTATTCTTGTACAAGAATAGTTATTTTAATCACATTCTGACATTAAAACTTCTCTGGAGATTTGCCATCGATAGTTTTGCGTATTAAATAGTTAATTATCGCTTGCTTTAAAGGTGAAAGAAAACGTCGCGAGGAAACCTGCATGTCTAGAAGTCTCCATAATATTCTCAAAGCTATACGAAGTCTGCCAACCCGGACTGGGCCAGCGTGGTGGACTATGGCCTAACATTTCTCTCTCTAGCTCTCTCTAGAAGAGGTCCGTGCCCAGCAGTGAGATAGTTCAATACAGGAATGATATTATTACCTATTATATATATTAATTATTATTATCTTTTCATATACAAATAAATTAAATAAATGTGTCTGTTTGTTATGTCAATATAACAGCGTTTTACTAAAAACATATGAAAGAGTAAAAGAAATATATGCTTAAAATATTTCTTCAGTCTTGCACATAATATACAATATCGAGATAACGACGTCTTGTATTAATGGTAGTTTGTAAATAGGGTGTCGTCATAAGCCGGGCTGTATAGGTAATTACACAAATACACACACACTCCTGTGCTTAGGTACTACATATTATCATAGATGCTTACACAAACACCTAGTATATGTTGTAACTGTAAACTAAATGTAATACCTACTGCGAGAGACCTGGTACCCAAAACATAAGTTACATTTACATTGGGTACCAGAGTGCAACAAATTCTGTATTAACTTGTCTCATGATATATTATGTAGGTACTGTGTTCATGCCAATTGTAACTTTTTGAAAAATAAATGTTGATATTATTATTATAATTTACATCTAAGTACATCTTAGAAAAAGGAGCGGTCCGTCAAGTTACCTAATAGTTACAATATAGGTATTAATCAAAATATAAAGCAATACATTTTCAAATTCATAACTAATAAGCTGTAAGCGCTTTGGTTAATAGGTGATAAATATAACTTACCTGAAATACATTCCCACCTATAGAGCTTTTCTGTAATTGTGAATATACTTAATTAGGTATCAGTAACTTATTTATCTAATTTAATTTCAACACACTTGCTTTTATAGATTTAATCCGTTTATCGAAAGGACAATCCCTTGTGATATAAATTTTTCAGCGACCACTTTAAGTAAGTACCAACTGAATAAGTTATCGTGCATGTAAATTCTTACGCCTAATATAAAAATACTTACATCGTAGGCATCGACGAGGTTATAGATAAGAAAAAGTATAAATAAAGATACATTTTGTTCAAGGAATTGCATCTTATGTGATGCAAGAGTTTATAACATACAACTTAAACAGTTAGAAATTAGTTATTTAATATCTTAACTTCTGACTTATCTGGCTAACTGAAATTAAACTGTGCTGCCCTGTTACTGTGTATATATGTTTTGCGAGATGACGGGGTATTGATGAAACGAACAATACAACAATACAAATGTCTATGTCAGATTTGACCACAATGGTCTTGTTTACATTTTATTAGGTCACTATTTTTATTCACTATTTGTTATTGCTAAATAACTGTGTATACATACGAACTAGTCTAATGATTATAGACATATAATATACTAGATTCTGCCCGCAGCTTCGCTTGCGTTATACTAGATTTTATTAATAAATTTCTATTCATAGGGAACAGATTTTTTGGGTTAGGGTCAGATAGTATGGATAGTAAAATGTCTGAGTAAACAAAATGACTAGATTGCAGAGACGATAGAAATAAATAAGATAGAATGACTGAGTAGGCAAAACGTCTGAGTTGCTAAAAGACTGCATTGCAGAATGTCTATGTAGACAAAACGCCTAAGTTTCAAAAATTTAGATTGCAGAATGACTATGTCGATAAAACATCTTAGTTGCATAAAATCTGGGTTGCAGAATGTATAAGCGTAATTGTATAGGCGCAAATTCTAAGTGACATAGTCTTTTTAAAAACAAATAGCTTAATAGCGATATGGATCAGCCACCAGGGACTTAAAAGACCTATAGAAAGTGACACTTTGAAAATGGTAACCTTTACTATTTAGTTCCATTAGCCTAATGGGAGACCGTTGGTCTGCCAAGCAGATATCTCGAGTTCGATCCCAAGGCAAGCGTGTCTAATTTTTCGAAGTTAAGTGTGTATTAAATAGTTAATTATCGCTCGCTTTAACGGTGAAGGAAAACATCGTGAGGCAACCAGCATGTCTGAAAGTTCTCCATAATTTTATCATTTCAAAAGTTAAAGTTATAAAGACCTACTGCTATCGGAAACAGAGCCCAATTTGCCGGTGGTTAGTAGAGCTCTAGAGTTTCAAAAGTAAAAGTTATAAAGACCTACCGCTATCGGGAACAGAGTCCAATTTGCCGGTGGTTAGTAGGGCTCTAGAGTTTCAATAGTAAAAGTTATAAAGACCTACCGCTATCGGGAACAGAGCCCAATTTGCCGGTGGTTAGTAGGGCTCTAGAGTTTCAAAAGTAAAAGTTATAAAGACCTACCGCTATCGGGAACAGAGTCCAATTTGCCGGTGGTTTGTAGGACTCTGGAGAAGAAGAGTATCGATTACGATGCCTGCCGTGTTAAGCAGTAAGCCTTCTGCATTAAGCACTTGACCAGTTTATGCGTAAGTTTCAGTCAGTAGGTCCGAAGTCTCGGGAGAGCGCGGCATAACCCTCTAGCTACTCCTTGTGGCGAGGTGGTATATATGCAAAGGAAGCTTTTCCCCAAGTTAAAAAACAATGATCATGCGTAAGCCTTTTAAATTCGAGCCTTTTTAGATAGTGGCGAGGCATTAACCATTATGGAAGTATTGTTTTATTATAATGTGAGCATCTTTAATATCTCACGGTGACATAATATATACATAACTTGTCATTATCCAATCCAGACATTTTGCAATTATAACGTTTTGCATATCTAGGGAATAGTGGATGCTCGTATGGCGTATCCACGTACTATACTTCAAAGCCAAAGCCAGAAGCCATTTTAGTGTTCCTTGCGCCTTAATCCAGAATAGTACATGAAGCGGTTGAAATGAAGAAAAATCCTAATCACAACTTGGAATTCAATGCAATTCAAGGCACCCGCATAAAAGAACATATAGCTGATGTTAAACACCAACGCTCGTTGAAGTCTGCTGTGTGTGAAAATGTGCAACAGGGGACCAACCACTACCTACGATTTGACAAACCACATATACTCGCAAACGAACACCGATTCCTACCAAGAATGCTTCGCGAGGCTATTGAAATTAAAAATCATCCTAATTTCAATAGAGAGGATGGTTGGAATGTACCACCAGCTTGGGATCCAGTCATTCAAACAGTCAAACCGAAGAAGAAGCAAAACACAGCTAGACTTCATGATACTTTGAGCTCATTCTGCGTAAATAGGAACACCAAAGATTAAATTATGATCGGGTACTTTGAAATAACTAGCTACACTTCAGAACGTTAGGACAACTACCATCTTAGTCTCCCCGTGAACATGGCTGCTGTAAAGCAACCGAAACGTCGGGGCAAAGTGTAAACTTAAACTTAAATATAAATCGTTTTAATTAGAAAATATATTGCTTAAATAGTAGTAAAGATCAATAATAGTAGTGTTAGAGTTTTCAAAATTATGTAATAGCAGTGTTTAAAGTAAAATAAACAACGCGACAAAATCCGTACAAAGTGTTTAATTTCAATGTATAACATTCGCGTAAACATTAGACAATATGGAAAGGTATCGTGATAAAATTTTCAAAAGAAATGCAACCGTTTATTAGAACTTACAAAATGAATGGTTAGGAGCATAATGAGGTATCTACCATTCGTGATCTCGGAGTTACATTGGATTGGATACACACCTTAGTTTTAGAGAAAATATAGATTCTGTGGTCTAAAATGTTCCTTAGTTTTATGCCACCGGTATTTTTTGGATGTGAATAGTATACCGTCGTTATTGTCTGCACATTGCGTTTTATTACTGTATTTGTTTCAACACGATTAACCACCTGGTTCAAAAGTTACAAGGCTTTCTTGGTACAAGGTCCATAACTACTAAAGAAAAATATAAATAGGTATTAATTTCAACAAATAGGTTATATTAAAAAAACTGCTTATTTACATTAAATACTAAATTTAAAATTTAAAAAACCCCCGACACAATATTCATTTGATACCCATATTGAACAATTTTAATTTGTGGAAATTTATAATTTTCTGGTGGCGGCCATCTTGGATTTGAAATTTATCATAGTGTATAGTATTCTACTCGTCAAGCCCTTTCATTTGATACCCATATTGAGGGAGTTGTGAAAAAATATATAATCAGCCATTTTGTGGTGGCGGCCATCTTGGACCGTTTTTTTTCAAACGTAGCTAAGAACACTCCCGAGTAATTCACCTTTCAAATAAAAAAAACAAAATTAAAATCGGTTCATCCGTTCGGGAGCTACGATGCCACAGACAGACACACACACACACACACACACACACACACACACACACACACACACACGTCAAACTTATAACACCCCGTCGTTTTTGCGTCGGGGGTTAATAAATCGAAGAATATAATTTTTTTTTCCTATCCTTGAAATGATGTCTATTTTCACTCATTTTCATATGTGCTCTTTATGAAAACTCATACTGTATAATTGTATTGTGCGAAGCATCCTTGAATACGCAAGCTCTGTTTGGAACCCAACCTATTTTGTACATGCAAATAGAATCGCAACAAGTCCAAAAGAAGTTTTTGTATCATTTTACGTTTACAAATAACATATTGTGTAGAATATTAATCTCCTATCAATTTAGACTCGAATATTTAAAAATGTCAACTTTGTATTCGCGGCGAAAGGCATCTGACGTTATATTCCTATAATTAATATAAATGAATACATTGACCATGAGGAGATCTTGGCAAACATGCACTTTGTTGTCCCGCGTCCGTGGAGCCGCCGTTGCAACCGAAAAACGATTTCGCTTCCAAGAGCTCTAACTAATGTGGTTAGTCAGTCCTCTGTATAAAATGGGAAAATTCTATAGTCATTCGCGCTAATTTCTATATCTTCACAAGTTCGCTAGCCTCAGCGAGAAAGGAAATGCATAAAGCGATTAATAACCGACACTGTACTTTTAAACTTTAAATTTGTAATTAATTTTATATTTGATGAAGCTTCTTAAAAGCTTTTCATTTTCTGATCTTTGTATATTTTTATTTTTGTTATTTTATTGTAGTATATTATTTTCAAAATGTGTATTTAACCCTGCAGAGTCTATGTGAATGCTGTGCTCACTATTTAAGAGAGCATACAATATAATGATTTTAGATTAAAGCTATTTATTAAGATTTTTAAGTATGCTTTCAGTTTGTAAGCCATAAATAAAAATAAAAAGACTATGTTGTGTAGGTACTTACCTCTGCAAAAACTGTAGATGACTTAAACTCGATCTAGATCGGTAAAAACCAATGACGCGTAGATGGAGCGCCCTCTGCACACTCGTGCAATCAAATATCAATTTCACTCGAGTCACAAACTCACAATTTCACTCAGCGGTTTCTCATTTTGGAAATCGTTAGATAACAAGAACTTTTGATAAACTCATAGTTTATAGCGGCTCTTACCTAAAAACGGATTAACTACTGCCGCACTGGCTCGGTATTTACGATATGGATCGTACGCAATTTTTAAACTACTGCGTACAAATTTGTTTACCTTGCACTCCGCCTAACATACTTACAATGTGACCCTACACTAGCATCTAAATAGGTTCCTAATTGGTGATTTTTATATTATATTTTTCTGGTATTACGTAACAATGTAGTAGCATGCGTATTTTTTTGTTATTAAATTTTATTTACTGCTGAGTACCGTTGAATAGTTTATAAACATTATCCGTTTTAGAAGGCCCTTTAACTCTACAAAAAAGCTTCTATTTCCCGCCACGCAATGCGTTGGTCACCCAGGAGTTACAGGTTATTTGTGGTGAGCAGTGTTGTTGCGGTAGCGATAGTCTATCGATAGTATCGTGGCCTTGAAAGTCGAGTCATACTATCGATAGTCCTATCGAAACTATCGATTCTTGACGATAATACTATCGGTTGATAAAAATAAGTAACACTATTGCTAAAGATCAATAGTATCCATACTATCGATAGTATTAGTACAAACATAATTATCAATGGTATCGACAGTATCGATAGTATTAATCTATCGAAAGTCAACAATTTTACGATATTGCTAGTAGCTCATGTTGTTCGTTTTATTCCCAGTCGCTACCAACTGTTTTTCAAGGTCAACTATCGATAGCGAAACTATCGCTACTGCAACAACACTAGTGGTAAGCGGTGATTGTATAAACTGCAGCACCATTAGTACACACAGTGTACGATTATATACTGTTAGTACAGACCTGATAGCTAAGCAGAGTTGCGTGTCTGGTGTGGGTTATTCAACTTAGTGGTTTCGGTTTAGATTACTCAATTAAACTTTACAGTTTACTTAAATATAGAGCAAAATATTTTTTATATTAAGTAATTAGGAGGTACTTAGTCCGATCTTAAAATCTGATTAACTCATACAAAGGATAATGCCCAAAAATATATGGAGCAAAAACCCAGAATCGATTAAAACGATTTATGTGTGGCAAGGTAGAGTATACATACTATATTCCAAATCCAATAATAGATTTCGATTAAACCATCACCAAGTAATAAAAAACTCGTGACTAATTGACTGAACTTTTAAAAATCGATGATATTTAAAGCGGTTTTACAAACGATATTGTGACGAATTGTGCGTAATATTGAGAGTAAAGAACATTATACGTATCTACTGGTTATATATATGTATATAAATATAAAATATTATTTATATATGTTACGGCTAAAGCCCGAAGTGCGGCTACACCTAGTTTTAGCCGGTTAGAACTAGGTGTAGCCGCTTACTCTTAGTTAGGTTATCTATCTTGTCAGATGGTAATTAGTTACTTCATAGAATATATTTCTACTCACAATCAGATCTATGAACTATGATAGAAATTATAAGCTATTTTCCTTTGTCTTTTTAACTAGGCGTTAGATTAGATTAGAATAAGAAACTTAGAGAAAATAAAATATAAACAATATATAGCCACTACGGTTTGGTTGCACCTAGTTCTAGCCGGAATGATACCGGCTAGACCTAGTTTTACCCGGAAAAATTCGGCTTATTCTAGAATTACCCAGGGGTAAGCGGCTACACCTAGTTCTAACCGGCTAAAACTAGGTGTAGCCGCACTTCGAGCTTTAGGCGTAACATATACATATAAAAGTGATTGTGGATTATTATATGGCTATTAACTTGTCTTTGTGCCAGTGAACGGTCACAACTAACACAATGGTTGTTTATCCATATTCAGTCCACAAAGCACAAATCGGTGTCCATAAATGAAAGCCAAGTTCGTCACAATAAACAGATTCAGTACCTAAAGGCAAATGCAAGTGGTCGTCGTAAAAATTGAAATGAGATAATTAAAAATAACACGGTCGCAACGAAAGCTTACGAGGGACTGCGCGCGGGATAGGGTCGGTCACGGTTTCGCTACCTGGATAACAACAATGGCGCGAAGATTTATACATCTGCTCTCTTTCTTTCTCGTAAATGTAATTCCTTATCTATATTCTCGATCTATTTCACGAGTGAGCAACAAACACAGTAACAAAACAATAAACCAATCAATCATCAACGCGCCTTGCTGCACAGAATTGTTTTATATGCTGCTGGCCTGTTTGGTTATGGTTTTATGCGAAACGAATAGCGTATTTATAACCTCTAACTTAAGGTCTATTTTATCGTTCATAAATTATTTTAATCGACTCTGGGTTTTTTTTGGGCATCCTTCTTACATATAAATATATATTTATGTCAGTGCGTTTTCACTTATAAATGTCTGTAGTTTTGTTTTAAAGAAATAGTTAATTAGTTACATACTTTCAAAATCTTTTATTTTTTTGGTAAGTCATTGAATATTTTTGTACGAGCATGTAAAATATTTTCCACATTCAGTTTTAATTTAACCTATTGATTCGCAGCGGCACACCGGCGGCCAGACACAATAGGTTCTTAATTACGTCTGACATTCCAAGATCTGGCAAGTTAAAGACAAGTGATTTTGGTAGGTACCAGAAATAAAAACACCGGCGCTTATTTCAGAAAGTTTATTAGGAAACAAATATCACAAACTAAGTTTTAATACAAGGAAGCTTCGTTATTAAACCAAGTTTGACTATTTTTCCGTTAAACATAAATTTAATTTAAATTCGATCACAGCAAGGACTTTCAGCTTTGTTGAACATAATCAAATTCAGTTCACTACTGTAAGTTAATTATAATATGAACTAAACATAGAGATTAGCCATATAATGATCTATTGACAATTATGAGATCATTTTTATATTCTTAAAGGAATGATGTGGGTAAGTACTAATATTGCAATATCAATGGCTGAACTTATATTAGTTATCAACAAATACATAATGTACTACATACTTTATAAGAATGACAACAAATAGCTTATTTCTAAATATTTCGATGAGATCGTAAACTTTGCGTCTGTCGACGTAAATGTTAATCTAAGTAAATAAGCAGAATTTTGGAAGTGTTAGTAGATTCACGATATTCTACATAGTTAATGCATAGAAAGTTTAATAATTAATTAAACAGACTGTGTCCTAAATCTAACCTTATCTTGTCACATATTGAACATCACTGATACACTAATAAAGTCACAATACTTAATTAACAACCGGTTTCTGAAAGGCTGACTAACAGATAACATTGTTTACACACATGTCATGTGCGGGGATTGGTTGATTTAATTATCAACGACCAATCACATCACGTGACTTAAGTTTGATTATGACAAGTCATTAATTAGGTTTTCAGAAAGCGGTCGTAAGACATCAAACGGTTACACTCTTAATCAATACACGGGCTTAAACTGTTTACCAACAATCACCATTCAATCATGTCATTAAACGAACCTAACGTAACTTATTAAATTTCATTAACATTACAATTGTTTTAAATCAAATACGTGGGAATCAATGTAAGTAAACAAAAATCAATAATTAAGAAATGCTTGAGTATACGCAAACATGTGTCAACTGGAAGTGGAATGGAGATTTATTTGGAATGCTTATAATACATGTGCATTATTCACATGGTGGGAACGAAAGTGATTCACACAAAATTGAAACATGAATGCTTATAATATAACCTAATAATGGCCCTTATACATCACGCCTTCGTATTGGGTAATATAGCGTACACAAACCTGATTACATACGTATTTTGACTTATATCTGGCTGTATATTCCATTAACGTTTCCGAGTTTAAGAATTCATGTATATAATATTAGCATGTCTTATTTTTTAATGAGTCACTTTCGTTGCCAGCTTTCTATGTATTAATAAACAATTTTGTATATAAGCAACATGATTCCTAATATCAAGAAGTAAAATTTAATTAGTAAAGTTAAATTTTTACTTTAGTACTCTGAACCTTGGAATGTATGTATATACATAGTCTACTGACACAAATACACTACAATTTCTACATCTACCTTTAAAGATATTATAAAAACACATAATATTCTAATATTTAAAGAGTAGGTAGGTGTGTTAGAAAATTTGAAGTATAAAGGTCCGTTCTACAAAGTTCAGTATTACTTTGAGTTTTACACGAGGATTAAATCCTGTGTTGGTGCGAAGTTACACAGTTTGTAACAGAAAGGTTAGCTATTACGTCAAGCATATAGTTAGGAAATTTATGATTTGTTATATATTATATTAGCTTAATCAGAGACGTCGTGCAGGAATAACCTAATGTTTAAACCGCAGTGAAGTCATTTCATATAGAACGAACAAAGTGCATATATGAAGTATTTTTATTATTGATAATGTACCGATTCTAATATCCCAACCTTTCAGTTACATGCTGTAGATATACAAAGCCATATTTAAAATATTTACTTGAATCGAAATCGAATCAGACGAATTGGTCGAAGATTTAAAAAATCTACTGCAATACCGAAGAGAAAGAAATATTACGCTAGTATAGGATTTAATCACATTAAGGACCCTGCAACGAATTGAGGTTCAGTCACCTATCATGGTTACAGACTGGTCTTCGAGGGAAGTAAAGTACCCTGTACTTAAGTATAGGAAGTGAGACAGTAAATAGATATCAAAAAACTGCTACTTAATATAACTACGAAATATGGCGGTATTCAAGAGTATAAATCTATAACTAGAGCTACACAGTAAAATATTGTGTTAGGTACATAGATAACTACTTAAAAAAATAAAGATTTCTGTTATGAAAAATATTACGAAACTTTGACGAAAACACTTCGCTCTTTGCGACAACATGTTAAGTCATATAAGATTTGTTTTAAATTTGTAGAACTTTTATTTCGCATATAAGTAAAAAAGCTACATATGTATATCTAGCTTCAAACTATTAAACTACGAAGGGTCACTTGACACTGTCTTGTCTAAAAGCACTGTTGTCGCGTAAGAACCATTTTGACAAGTTTAAATTATAGACAGTGAAAATAGTTTACCACGAAATAGAACTTGCAACATCGGCTATCATCACCGTACTTACCAACTAAGCTACTCATTGCTAAGACGAGTGTAAATGTTCTCACTATTTTGGCAAACGATGCCTGTTTACTTGTCAATTTAACCCTTGTGTGTTATGTATTATAAGAAGAGAATAAATTGTGCCTGGTCCATGACCATATGGACGAGGAGTTGCGAGCTATTTTGATGGACGAAATAGTAAAAGTATTAGTTCAAAAGTGCGTTATTGTTGGGCATTGTAACTCGCACTTGGTATTGACCGGGCGCCATTGTTGTCAGCGCAACGTGTTCCACTGCATCTAGCGTGCGAGCCACCGCCATCATACGCTTTATTAGGCAGTCGGTGGAAAGGATAAGTACCTGTAATATAACAATACACGAGCTTAACATTTTGGTTGGTTCAAAGTGTATACTATATCCCTATCTAATATATACAGACATTTGTAATTTTTAGATGTTTGTATGTATGTGGTTGTTATTCGAGAGCCTAGTTAAAAACCAGCGCCAGGCTTTCGTCTGACACATGCTCAACTAGCTCCTATTTTGATCACGTCGTGAGATATTAACCTTTATTTCTCATTTTTCTTGCTTCTCTTTGTGTATTGCTTATGGTTATGTTTATTTACATTGTATTTTATTTATGTTGTAATAACTGCATATTTGTAAATGGGTATTTCTTCACATTTTGTCAACTCACACTTTATATAATACTATCAGCCTTGTATTAAACTGTCCCACTGCTGGGCTCGAACCTCCTCCCAGTAGAAAAAATGGTTAGGCCGTAGTCTACCACGCTAGCCAAGTGCGGGTTGGCAGACTTACATATCTTCGAGAACATTATGGTGAACTCTCAGATATGCAGGTTTCCTCACGATGTTTTCCTTCACCGTTAAACCGAGTGATCTATTTAATATGCACATTACTTCGTAAGACAGAGATGCGCGCCTTGGAATCGAAGTCAAGACCTCTGCGTGACAATCCAACTGTTGCTCCCTATGCTATCGATGCCTTCATAACTTGTTGTGTTATCATCACGTTTATAAGTATAATACCTTTATTTCAGTTCTGAGAGGTAGTACGGCCACCAGCCACCAGAGCCAGGCGGGGCCATCAGACGACTCCCACCATTCTTCATTCTCATCTTCTTCGCACGTGGTCGGGAGAGCCCCGAAGGCGCTTTCTATGTCTGAGAGAACCTTGCTACTCAGTTGACTCAACCACAGTATAGCTTTCAACATTATCTGCGAAGCGTACATTTTGAGGTCATCGGTGGCCATACCTTCGTCAGGTGGGATGTCATGGATTGGTTGAATTCGAGCTACCTCGCACCTGAAACAAAAATATTTATATTATATACTAGCTTTTTTCTGGATCTATGTTCTTCTCAGTAAACATAACAACGTGTATGCGTTATTTAATGATGATCGATCGATTAGTTAAAAGTGTAACAAACAAATTTATATTCGCATTTAGAATATTAGTTATAATAACAAAGGTAGCAAATAGGTAACCCTTCTGACGGTTGTCACACACGCGGACAAGTACACACGGCTACACATCAAGTCAGACCCCTATATACGCATAACTACCCTACATACAAAATAGAGAATTGTTAGAAAAGGACAGTGCATAGTGGTGTCGATGTAATGGTAAGGATAGAGCGTAACAAAAATATAACGCACTCTCTCGCACGATCTCTCGACTCTTTTATTAGAGATATTCACAGTGACCATGGCTGCGAAATGAATTTAGTTGCACGGTATATACTGCGTAAAGGGGATGTTTATATACAAGGGCTCCCCACATAGTATCCCAAGTCTGAGTGGTGATGCCGGTGTGTCTTAATTCTCTTAAACCAAAAGGTTATATACTCACCCATCTCTGACACTTCTCTCGATGACTTTGAACCGTGATAAGCCTATTGTTGAAAGAATGGAGCGCCCGTCTTCTAGGTGTACGCAGTCACGTACTTCGAGTATCTGTAAAATAAACAAAATAATAGTATTGTATTATATTGACTAGCAACCCGCCCCAGCTTCGCACGGGTAGTATAAACCCGTAACAAATTATACATCTAAACCTTACTCATGAATCACTCTGCCTATTGGTGAAAACCGCATGAAAATCCGTTCAGTAGTTTTTGAGTTTATTGCTAACAGACAAACAGACAGACACAGCGGGGGCGTTGTTTTATAGTATGTAGTGATAGTTGCATGCAGTAGTTTGAGATCCTAAAGTTTAGACCAGTAAGTAGGTTTAGAATAAAGTAACACAGATACTTTTACTTTTAATAAAACATATATTTCTCTTTATTCTTGCATATTTTGGATTAATTAACCAAATAAGTAATGTAAACGAAACAGGTATTAATTCTTATTGCCTGTTTGTCTGTGAACTTATGCAAATCTCTGTCACGACTGAACTAATTTAGATAACCATATTAGAGATACACATTCAATCACTGGCGTAGCGTAGTGGGGGGGACGGTAGGAGCGGCCAGCCCTGGGCGGCACTTTTAGGGGGCGACAAAGTTTCTCAATAAATAATATTAATATATTGTATATATTTGAACCATTTAATGACAAATGAGAGGAATGGGTAAATGTACAATAAACAATAATGATGATTGTTCTTGCCGAAAATTTATTTAGTATTACTTTATATTATTATGTTTTAAATTGAAACACCTAAATAAGAGGGCGGCATAATTTTATATCACCTCGGGCGGCTGACACCCGCGCTATGCCACTGCATCTACTAAATGTTAGCCCAAACTTAACACAGTGATAAAATTGGGGCTAAAACATACAGCTACCAGCTACCACTTCATAGCTCTCAACATTTTGATCAATGATTATTCTTTCATCTTTCATCTGATCACTGAATCATTCCTCTTTTTAATATATTATTTAACTATTATTCAAATAACACTAAAAATTTAACGTTTACAGCTCATTTTTAACTGATTAATCATTAGTAAATACTTTGTCAGATAAACATTTAAAAGCAATTTTGTACTAACCGTGCCATAATCTGCGTATTTCTTGTCTCTGTCCATGGCGACCATACCGAAGCGTCGGGATCCTGACTCCAGCACCCGTCGGATCATCAGCCAGTACCGTGGGTCGAATATGAACAGGGGGCATGGAACTCTACACGAAAAGAACAAGCTATGTTAAAATCGATTATCTGACTACGTCGTTAATTTAGCACTACATCGTTCACTCACTGGTCAAAGACCCAGAGACAGACTCAAGACAAGATGGAAAGGTGTATTGCAAAGAAATAAAAATGAGTGTCAAGTGACCGAAGACGAGGCCGAAGATAGAGCGAAGTGGAGGCAGAAAATCAGGAAATCTGGCCGCACCACCATGTGGGAGTTAAGCTAGGATGAGGGAGAGAGACTGCTACAGCACATTATAAGTATCATTAAATGTTCTGTGATCACTGATCACAATTGACAGTAGAATTACTAATAATTAAAAAGTATTACAATAGAATTACTAGGCTACGGTTCACTTAAACCATTACAGCATTCGTGGAGTCTAAAACTTGATCTATTTTATACACGCAATTATAGATCACAAAGTACACCCAGTCTCAGAACAATCATGTGTGAATAACATTTATAAATGCCCCATATCGGATACGCTACGGTAAATAAACAGCAGTTCGTGTAGTCTATTGATCGAGATCGATTGACAAACTCAAGTTTTTAAGACTCGAGGAATATAGAGTAGATAGATATACTTACGATGGGTAGGCGACGGTGCACACGAATATGGGGACGAGATCATCCTCCTCCATTGGCTTTGGTATGTTGAGAGCGTTGATAGAAGCCAAGGCGCCTTTTACAAACACCGTATCACTGGTCTGTGAACAAAGAAAATTATAAATTTATAATATATGTACAATATAATAATATCAGCCCTGTATTAAACTGTCCCACTGCTGTGCACAGACCTCTTTTGAATGTGACAAGAGTTAAGTCATAGTCCACCACGCTGGCCCAGCACGGATTGGCAGACTTCACATAGGTATATTAGAGAACATTATGTAGAACTCTTCAGGTTTCCTCACGATGTTTTCCGTTCACGTTGTTGACCGTCAAAGCGAGCGATAATTAACTATTCAATACGCACATAACTTCGAAAAGTCTGAGATGCGCGCCCTGGGATCAACCTCGACACCTCTGCGTTGCAGTCTAACGGTCTGCCACTAGGGTATCGCTGCTTTATTAATTTATCTTTATATAATTCACATTCATTATCACCATCACATATTCACACTCTCATTAAAATCAAATCAATATCAAAAATATGTTTATTCATATATAATATTGTCTTATGTTTACGCGAATGTTATACATTGAAATTAGGCACTTTATACGGTTTTTGTCGCGTTGTTTATTTTACTTTATAACATTGTTATCACATAATTTTGAAAACTCTAACACTTTATTGAACTTTACTACTATTTAAGCTATATATTTTTAATTAAAACTATTTATAATTAAGTCAACAAGTCACAAAGTAACACTCATGAACGTCAAAGTTACACTTATTAATGTGACTTAATATTATTTTACCTCTTGTCATGTTCAGCAAAGCAAAGACGCAGAACCAATGAGAAGAACTGGCAATAAAATCTACACACATTTGTACTTATTTTCACCTTGTATTGTTTTATTTAATTTCTACATTTCTTAGTGTAGCCATGTTAATTGTATTACTTTAAAACCTAAATGCTATAGTTTACGTGGAGTGGCGGCCTCGCATCGGAAGACGCAGCAGGGGTAGGTCGCCCACAAAGTGGACCGACGACCTGGTAGGGGTCGCAGGAAGCGGGTGGATGCGGATGGCCCAAGACCAGTCTGTGTGAAAGGCCTATGTCCAGTAGTGGACGTCTTTCGGCTGAGATGATGATGATAAAAGTTTACGTTGAATTATTTGATGATACAGACTCCTAGTTGGGGTCAATATAACATTGTATTTTGTATTATCTATTTGGAAATAAACTAACTAACATAAGTTCAGCTGCCCTGAGTTCGTTCGTGTGGCGATTAAAACAGACTACCTACGTACCGTACTAAGTACAGTTTCTGTTTTATTATCTTAAATAATATGTGTTGTATCTATCTACATACGTAGCAGTGGCGTAGCGTGAGTGTTAGCCGCCCGGAGCGAAAGAAAATTTCGTTAGCCTCTTTTTTGGGTATTTCAATTTAAAAGACTACAATATACAGTAATTCTCAAGAACTATTCGTCAAGAACAGTCATCGTTATTGTGTATTATATAGTTGAAATATTTACAACATATTATTATTATATGTATATGTCTTCTCAGACTACGAAGGGTAGGGTAGTTACGCACACACTTTTTGCCAAATATGGTTTTAAGTTCCACGTTATAAGCGACGTTTATTACCTTTTTCCGGCCGCATTGCCAGACAACATGCTGTTACTGAGAAATTCGAACAAGAAAACCCAATAACAATTTGCCTGGCCCAGGAATCGAATCCGACACCTCATACACAGCAGGTGCATTCACTAAGGCTGCGCTATCGAGGCAGTCAGTTATCTATATATATTTACTATAAAGTAATAGAACAATTACAGTGATTAGAGGATGGATTTGAAACGATGACGACACTATGACCTCTCAAGCTTGTAGCAGCTTTACTAAGGTACTATATCCACCCTAACTAGCCTTGTATAGCAAGCGTAAAAATATTTCTTAATTTCTGAGCAGAGTACTTTCCTGACTGCATAACTAAACCGCTAAAGTCATGATTATAAAATTTGGTACAAAAATATACAAAGCACTTTATATTTTTGGTTACGAACGAAATCGAGTTGACGAATTTAAAACAAAGTGATCGAAGTCGACTTATCGGCTAGTAAAACATAAATTAAGAACAATTACCGAAATCGTAAGCTATATGACGAAATAAAACAAAAATAACCACATACAGACGAGGATTTGCTTGAATATAGGCTTCTTGGTTCGTATAGTTTGGGCTGGAATTACGTAAGAGGTCCAAGGTATAGATGCCGAACCGGACAAAGTGTAGCTATTTCTGTTATAAAATTCTCAGTAGCATTTGAACAGTGATATGTAAACATAGATTTGATGTCGCGTTTGACATGATCACAAGCTTCATCAGAAGTCATATTGGCGACTAATCACCTGATCGTAACTACAGCCGTCACCGCTAAGCGTAATTTGAACATTTCGATTTCTGTTAGTCATAATCAAACAAGTGACGTACGTAACTTCGCGTAACAGAAACGGCACATATTCGTCAGGCTATGTGAGCGGTGACATCATCACCTCGCCCACAGAGTCAGTTCAGTAACCACGTATGCAGTCCCACGATTATCAACCACACCACCAGAATAATCACTTAATAATCCTTACAAAAACCGAACGCCGTTTCAGACGTAGGACTTTACATTGATGTAAAGTAGCTTAATTATGTAATATGTGTGACTTTTAACGCTGTTGGCTAATGTTTGGAAACTTCGTACGGTTTATGTAGTATATTACCTCAGGCGCGTTTCTGTTAATTATATGAGTTGAAACAAGCTGTCTGAGAATTTTTCTGTCAATTGATCGTAACCCGTGTATGTATACCGCGTATATATAATACATCGTAATATATATGTAATGTATACAATCTGTTAACAATTCGACTGCCTCGGCGGTGCCGCGGTAGTGAATGCGACTGCTGTGTATAAGATATCGGTTTCGAATCCTGAGTCAGGCAAAGACTTATTGGGTATGCTGTAGAAGCGCTGAGGCTGGTACTGTACCAGGGAAACGGCAGTAGACGACAATCCTGTTACAAGGAACTGAAACCATAGCTGGCCAAATGTGGATGTGTACCTTTTCGACATTTTACAAATGGATTTTTTATTTTTTATAACATGTGACAATACGACAGCAATTTTGCTCCAACTAGGTATAGAAAAATAACGAACGTTTAGCGTCGTGCATGGGTGCACCCGTAAGAGAAGGGTTCATCATAGCGCTTGGGAAATACTGAAGCAACGAGCCGTTCTCATATACTTAATACATTCTTTTTGCGGATCAAGCCGTGACTTTATCGTTTGTCACGAGAACTCCAGAGCCCTGTTTTAAACACAAGGATACCTCTCTTCGTAAAGGCATCAAAGTATCTATATTGGTGATACACTTGTATCCATATTAACAGAGTGAACGGATCGACCGGATGACTGCCCCTTTAAATATCTATAAAAGGAGAAAATTATTAATAGCATTACCAATTAGTACAGATATACTGACGGACATATCGCTCGTCACACCGAAGGCCAAAATATTGCACACATGTTCCTTATATAACATAAACATAAAAACAAAAAACAATAAAAATTAATTTGTAAAGTCTTCCCCTACGTTCCGATTTTTTAGGAAGAAACCTATATTAAAAGTGGCAGTTTGTGAACATTATGAGCGTCTGTTTCTCAATCAGGTGGGAAACGTTGGACAGATTTAGATGTAAGTAGACCACGTCTTGATTAAAGTCAAAATATATATTATTTATCTCTGTGGGATTCACGCAGACTTATCTGCGGGTGACCTATTTATTATTTTATTTATTAGACCAAAAAACAGTTACATGTAACAATATTACATGTAACTGTCTGACTAACTAAATACAATTTATACACGAAATTTGTAAACATGTTACCCACATCATTGTTCACAAATTAACAGACAAAATATTACGTTACGTTACTCTAACTTTTTAACTGATTTATTTTTTTAATAAATTTGTCTTCAAAAATATATTTTCTGTTTCTAAATTTTTGCAGAGCATAGCACAGGTGCACGGCACCTACTCTTAATGGAGTCGAAGTTGGTTTACAATAACTAATGTTAGAACTTTACTTCTTCTATGCTAATACTACTTTGATGATGAATTGGTATTTTTGTTTCTTCTCATTCTTTTATCGTTACAAAGCTTCTATATACAGAACTAACATACTGCTATGGCTAGGTATATAAAACCACGCTATCATAAACGTATGTGAAATCGCATTGGATAGCAAAGATATTAAACTGAAAGTTAAATATGATAACAAAAGACACCAAAAAGCATAGCAAGCAATATTTTTATACTTCATTAAATCGATGTGACTTTTCTAACATATTAGAAAAATATGTGGCCCTTTGGGAGGATTACACGGAGACATGACTCCAACGTGAAGAGGCTCTTCGTGAGTTTTGATCTAAAGTGGTATGGAACAACTACGGTGGCACTAGGCTCAGCAGGCGTAGGACTATTGCTACCTGGGCTATGAGGATGGGTGTTTGATGGACCGTCATATTGGTAACTATGGATTAAAAGCGGCGTCTGCCCTGAATACTCTAACAGAATCAATCGGATGGCATACTAATGACAGTCCCATTCAATTTAAGCTAGATAATAGTATTTAACAAGCAATTTGATTTCATGCTGCCTAACGGTAAGTAACTTACGACGGCTGCTGAAAATAAACTGAAACGTCGAAAATAGTGTACTTATATCTGAAGAGTTTTATAATTTAAATACTAGTAGTACCTTAATAGTTTTAAAATTATGTAATAGTATTGTTTTCAGATAAAAGAAGTATAATTTTAATGACGGATAGTAGTCAAATTCAATAATTATCGACACCATCCTAAGAGCTTGATGACGTTAGTCGATCCTGGGCGTTCCCTTAACGTTTTACCAGCGCATACGCTAGATGCATCGGGTTCTTATAAAAATGGTATGGCTGATTTTGAAAATGGTAGTCTTTACTTAGACAACTGTACAGGAACTTTTTTACGATAGTGGTACTTTTAAAATTAGCCAAATTTAAACATATTCATGCCTTCACTGTATTGGAGTTCATTCACATGAGACAATTTGGAAAATTTCTAATATTAGTAAGAAATACATTTTAGGCTTGACTAATTATAAAACCGTAGACTAGTATTCACGACCCGCCTGTTTTAAATCCGGATTGAAAGACGATGGAAACATGTGCTGGTAATGAGTTTCATATTTTTATAGTACTACAAAGAATCTAAACTATTACATAATTATGCCAACATTTAAAATTGTACTCTATATTAGCCCGGTAGATATGATATTTGCATGTAGTATAAATGTAATTAATTGCGTGAATAAAGATCATAACATACTTTTCTGTGATGTGGTCGTAGAAAAGTGTGTAGTGTGTGCGTGTTCTTTGATTGTATTGTCTAATACAATATGAATTATGTTATTATTACGCACTATTCATAGCCTGCCCATATATCTGGGTACGTCCCTACAGTACCATGCCAGACTAGTTTTGGAAAATTGGATTGGAAACTGTCAGACATGCAGGATTCTTTACGATGTTATACTTTAACGTTAAAGCAAGCGATAATATAATTAACTTAAAACGCACATAACATCAAAAAGTTAGTGCGTGCCTTGGGATCGAACTCGAGGCCTCTGCGTTACAGTCCGGTCTATACAAATGAATAAAATTGAAGTGTCTGTTTCCAATGTCAATATAACAGCTTTTTACTAAAAGCATATGAAAGTATATACACATTACATTTATCAAAAATTTACTTTATTTTTTTTTGTCTGGCTCTCTGTTTATTTGTCCCAGCTAATCTCTACAACAGCTGGACCGATTTTGATGGGTCTTTCACTAGCTGATGTTATAAGGCTTAGGCTACGGTTATTTAAGAATATAATTAGAATGCGAAAGAAGAATTTACGCGGGCGAAGTCGCGGGTAACAGATAGTGTTTTATATAAATTAAAGTTAAATATTACCTCAGTAAGTTTGAAGTCGCCTAAACCCCGCAGACACAAAGGACATCTTTTTCTGTAGTCAAGAGTTTTTTCAAGACAGGTTCTGCAGAACATATGTCCACAAGGGGTGGTCACCGGCTTGGTGAAGATATCGCAGCACAGGATACACTCCATATCGCCGGTCTTGATCCAGGGCATGGACGAGAGATGGCGTACTAGATGGTTTAACTCCCGCGTCAAACCTCTTGGATCACGGTTTTTGCTAAGTACCATTACGACCTAGAAACAAAAGATTTTTTTAAATAATACCTAATAACATACATACGTAAATAACAATTTTATTTTGTACAACTAATGCGGCAAACAAGCATACGGCCTTGATGGTAAGTGGTCACCGTAGCCTATGGACGCCTGCAAGACCAGAGGCATCACTTACGAGTTGCCGACCCTTTAGGAAAGGAAGAAGAGAAAAAGGAAGTGGAAAGGAGAAGGACTGATACGTAAATAGTCCCACTATAACCCTGCAGAGGTTCATTTAGAAGTGTATTACAGCCAAATTTCGTCTAACATGGTTTTATCTCACATAATAGGAGGCATATCTAACGCTGTCTATCGGGCACAGTTACCGACTCCATGATGCTTATGATAATTTCTCAGCAGAAAAATCCAATAACACTGACCGTATGGGAAAACGAATCCGAGACCTTCTGCAAAACAGTAGCATTAACTAATGCTGCGTCATCGTAACAGTCTGGGTGCTTTGAATCCGTTATATGAATGGTTGTAAATCCTTCGCGATACGCGTATAGTTTCAAAAGCAAAGTTGTATTTTATTTTCATTTAAAGGTCCATTTTTTAATCTTCAGATAACTTTTATCTGGGGAATATTTTTGACATTTTGACAGCTTTTGTATAGAAAATATGTCATACCGCCATATTTATTCTTCACATAAAAGTTATCTGACGATTGAAAAACCGGCCCTTAATGACTTATTATTTGTTTAATTAAACGGAAGTCATATAACCATGACGCAAAAGAGTTTCCACCCGCGTCTCATAGGACCAAAAATGTGATTCTCAAGCGATTTCAAAGACATTCATTTTGGAGAATATTTAGGCTAGGGTAATAAAAGTACTGCCGTAATGAATTTCCCAAGAGACTTCAAACACAGAATTCCGAAGAAAGTCTTAGAAAAAAGAGTGATTATAAATGAAGCAAGAATTTTCAGAATAATTAAGGCAATACAGCGTCGCTAGGGACATTAACTCGCATCCTGCTTCTCATACTAGATCGCAAAGAGAGAGTAAATACTTACATATACATATGTATATACAAACATACATACACACACGCATACATACACACACATACATACTCACACATACATACATACACACACACGCGCACGCACGCACACACACACACATACATACACACACACACACACACACACACACACACACACACACACACACACACACACACACACACACACACACACACATACATACATACCTATACCCCCGAAGGGTTAGTAGGTCTCACGTAATAAAAGGCGAGGATATTGACGTTAATAATACCCGACTATTGCCTTCCCTTCCCCCTCACCTCCTACCTCCAAGACCACAGTCCGAGATCATTGTCCCTCGTAGGTACTTAAGTACAATATAGTAGACGAGGCAAAATCCTTTCAATCGAAACATACAAGAGTATAATCATAGAGCAATTGTTACACGTATTTACTACCATGCCGTTCGTCATAGATAAACTACCTACGATGTAGCCACTGACCGATGACGTCAACAAGAAAACAGCTTATACAAACATGATTATGTAATGATTCACGAAAGGACCTCGAGATATCCTTTAGCTGTTTTTTCACATTGAGTTATCACATGTTTACAGCATTACTTGATAATATGAAATTGTTTTTATATATTTACAAAATAAAGATAAAATTCTAGACTGTTTGGTATTGTTCTTTTTTAATCTGGCAATTTAACGTTCGCAATGGCAATTCAGGGCTGGAACATACCATAGCTGTACCTAAACTTTAAAAAAGTAGGTTATAAAATGATAACGCAGTAGAACACAAAAGATATCACTACGAACAACAAGATTGGTGTACTTGTTTATAAGTAATATTCAGTAATGCAATTGATTTCATCATATATGTATCTAAATATCAGTTTATTAGAAGGAAAGTTTCGCAAGAAGAAGTGAGTCATAGCAATATTTCCCACCAAGCGTCAGTCTCGGCTATATCTTACATTGTAACGACACAATACCCTTTTACCGCGACCGGAATATCGAGTGACATTATATGATTGGCTGTTATTAAAGCAGATAAACTTATTGATAGGATAAAAGCCAATAAATGTCGTTATTCGTCATTCAAAAACTGCATTAATATTTAAATATCTACTTATAATATACGTCCCGCTGCGTTACATAATTCCTATGCGAATTGGACGCGCTTTGTTCAAGAATGGGATACAAATAGAAAAATGTTAGCTTTATCTGGTTGAACGGTTTAATGGCGTAAGTTTGCGTTCATTGTTGATTGAGAATTCAGCATTGTTTTTTTATAAGGAACCTATTAGCACCTTGGAGTCTGAAAAGGTATTCGGGAGATGACGAAAGGCTTGCACTCCACAAGATTTCATCGTATAAAACAAAGCTGTATCATGTATGGCTAATTCTGCCGCGGTAAACAGGCTTAATGCTAATATGTATATAATAATGTTCAAAGAGGAAATAAGTTATTTTGTTGATTATATTTTTATACATATTATACAAACCTGAGCTAGTAAAGGGCGCGCTACTCGCAAGTCGGAGTGACAGGAGGCCGCTGCCAACGCCAGCTGTGGCGCCGCATCTTTGTGCCGACCACTCTGCAGCAGCTCCAATGCATACGTAAACCGCGCCTAGACAAACCATCAACAAAACATATAATCGATGATCATACACACTCGATTATTTCAAATTTAACGAACAATCGCTAAGCAAAATTTTAGATGATACCGCATGATGTCATCTCAACTGTATCTTATTTACTTAAGATATTTATGACACGACGCGAGGTCAATGCTCCCAGCGTGCGGACGTTCCTTTTAGAACTCTTCATAACATATGACTTTTGATATGGATACGCAGAAACGTAGGCGAATTACTTATCAGTATGTGTGAGTCGGTGCATGTGTCAGTAAACACGTTATATAAATTTAATTATGCTTCAATAATAGATATTGTTTACCCGAGCAGACATGGGAATGTGCTGCTGATATGGCCCGGCGAAAGGAGCTATGATGTACGGCCGGGTCCTACGCTTGCTCCGGATCGGGCCGGAGCACGACCCCCGCGCACCATTTACTGTGGACAACAGATATTCTCTTTAACAATCATTCAAACTATTAACTATGCCCGTTATCTAGTAGGCACGCTTACGATCGTAGCTTTATGAGCAACACAGATAACGGCACTTTTAATATTCATATTTAGTTGTAGTTTCGAAACTACGCTTACGTTCCCGTTATGCGACACTAGTTAACAAAGAAGCCCCATACTTCTTGTGACATTTCGTCCACGCTGCTACATAATACGATGTTATATAAGTAGCAATGGAGTCACAGTTTGTGTTACATTATGTAATGTCGGTGTGAGTTACGAGCGCGCAGCGAGTTACTCGTGGATCCAGATCCGAACCGAGCCAAGGTTGCGATCGGTGCAATACTACACTTGCAAATGTGTGAAATTGCCGTTACACTTTATTGCTAAACCGTCACTCTACTTACACACGACTGCGTATTTGTTTTTGCAATAACGTCAGAATTTTACGTCGCAGGATGCTACCTACATTTATAAGGTCAAATTTTTATGCAAAAAAAGGCATGTTGTTGCAATTATAATATTTCTCAACGCGAGCTATATATAGTAGACATAAATAATGTTTATTATGTAAGACGCTTGCGTCTCGTGTATTGCACAAAGCTACGTCTTCACAATAGTATCATTCAAGTTCGCCGCCGACACAGTTGACAACGACCTAAGCCTTTCATGATCAATCCTTTATTGCGCGGAGATTGCTACGTATTATAATTTACAAATTATATAATAGGAATCATCGTAAACCGTTGCGGGAACAGTTATGAAAGAACTATTAAGTAACGAAATACATACAATACCTACCGACCACGTTTTTAAACTTTCGATTTATTGCTTAGGTACGACGTAATCATTAAAATTATTATTTTTATAATTGTTATGAATGTGATAATAATATACATAAATAATAATTGCCTTTAGTAAACGTTGGTCTTTGTAGCGTGTTGCCACAGAATACTTTCTGTGAAAAGAGAATAATCATATAGCAGAAAGTACTAGTAATTCCTAGTACCTACCAGGCGGCTATGACTTCATTGTTTGAAAGGCAATGGAGCATCATTTAATTACTTAGAGGCTGTAACAGTAGTGTGTTACTTAAAGCATAGTGTACATTATGTCTGTCATTGCTTAGTCTAGAATCTACAGTACCTAATGATACGACGATGTTCGAAAATAAAAAATTAGACGAGTAGGTATTTAATTAGGTATAGAATATCAGGTCGTTATGAGCATCGAATATCCTGCGCGCTCAAACATTAAATACAGAGGCTTTGAAATTTGTTGCGTATGACGAATGAGGCTAAACGAATATTTTGTTCATATATAGCATATTTTTTGAGCTAACATACCTATAACATTTATTATAATACTCGAAATTCGGTACCTATATTAAACGTAGAAGTCAAATAGTGAGTTCTTATTTAAGGTCCACCTCATAGATCAATGATAGTGCATATATTTTCAGTATTATGTAATCATGCCGATCGATTTCAATCGACGGTACTCATTGCAATTATACTCCTATGGCCTCCTTTATTTCGATTCTGTACTAACGTTGTTTCAATGCGAAGTTCTCTTGATCTATGCTCTTGATATTATTGTTTAACTCGTAAACCAATATAATATTACGATGACGCAATAATAGTGCAGAAAGTTTGTGACTAAGTAGAACTAAGTGTAAAACTGTAACAGCAACAAAAGGGTATATTGTGAGCGGTCTAAACGCAAAGATATCAAGTATTTTTCTCTGTTTGCTGATGCAGTATTCAGTTTTTATATATGTTTTAAGTTTAAATCACGTTTTATTTAATTTCGTTCACTGGAACAAAACGTATTTATGGAGTTATCTCTCCTCTCTCTCTCTCCTAGGTCTTTGCAAATAATGCTACAGGCAAACCTTCACGCGGCCAAATGTTAGTGATTGTTTATAAGCCTGACACATCCTAAGCCAGGTTTACGCCAATTACATAATTTTAAATGAAGAAATCGTAAAACCTTTTTAACGAGCTTCTGGAAGCCAAGCGATATATAGTTGTATAAGTTTCAAGTAATACGTAGTACCTACTATTATTTTCTTTGTAGTTTCACCAGCGTCTTTGTTCTAGTTGAATATTATGTAGGTTGTAAGTAACCAGTCTAAGTAGACGGGTCATTAGTATACACATTCTTACTGATGAAAGGTCAACATATATGGATCGAGATGTGGATATCCTTTTAAAATATGTACGACATTTTAAGCTGACATCGTGACGAGTCATTCTATTGCTCATATTTAGATCTTATTTTCCTAAAGCCACCTACTTACTCGGGTTTAGTACAAGCAAGACCGACACGTTTTCTAAAAGTAAATGAAATGAAATCCATGTTATTCTCTATTTATTCTCTTATTAAAATCGTAATGAGCACATACAGAAGATTTTACATAATAGACTATTATATGTATATTCTGTATAGAGCATTTCAGTAATTCAAGTCAGGCTTTGGACTTATTTCAATATACCACGAATATTCTAGATATAACGTAACTAAATCGAGTTGTGTTTTTGGGCTTATTTGAATATACTGCCACTGGTAGAAATAGCTAACTATATAATTCAGTTGTGTTTAGGTATTGCTGGGTCCTGCCCTATCATAACGTGAACTGAGCGCTGCTGCTCCAAGCGCTATGTCCCAGGAGGCGCCTGTGGCACGGAAAAAGTAATGAATATATACATATACAAGCAAACAAAGGGAACGTCATGGTGTGATCTCGCTACATTCCAAACTTGCCACTGAATGGCACAGAATATTGCTTATAGGTTATGGTTCTATATCTTTAGTAAAACACAGTCTACCTCATTAGGTAGACTGTACTGCTACATAAGATTTGAAGCTGTCTCCATTAGGACCAGCTAATCAAAGTGCAATTCTATACTTTCCTCGCCCATGTTGCCGCCCAACCCCTGGATTATTAGTTACCAGTATGTATGACTTTAAACGCTATTATTATATAACTTTACTAATTCCACATTCTCATTGTAATCTATTTAAACAGCCCATAAATTGCGTAATATTGTTACTAATAAGTCATGTTTTGCTTACACGAAGTCGCGACTGACGTATGTATACAAAGGAATAGCGAATAGCTGAAACATTATTTATATATAACAATGTTATGCTTGTAGGTTGTTTATTATTAGGTAAACATATACCTATAAAAAGTAATGTAACTTGAAGATAATGTGGTTGATTATATAACTGTTTAACCATATTCTTTCATTAAAATTAAATATTTCTCTTATAAAGTGTAAACAAAACGCTCTTTTCTTTTACAAATTACATAAAAAGAGAGAAGTTTATATCAATAATACTATTAGCACTTATCGTATAACAACAATATTTTAACAGCTATTCAGGTTCATTGCGTTGAATTATTCGGATAACAATAGTTTATTTCATTTCACTTGCGGCAAACAATAGCTCTGTCATACCAATTATCAATACAAACAAATACCTATATGTTTATCATAAGTAGGTACCTACAGTTCTCATGAATGACTGTTCTCCACAATTATGTAATTGATTATATCATCAGTTATCAATGAGAGGTATATTATTATCTTTAATAGACATTGAAATTGTATATCGTTATGGACGTAAACAAGGCTGGTTATAAAATGGTAGCGTTTTTTATTAGGTTAGGTATTATTTCTGAGCAGTAAGCTCATCTGATAGGGTTTTACGTCTATACAGCCTACAACGAAATGCTCGGCGTACGATGCAAAGCCGATATATTTCTTTAGTCGGAATCCTTCGCAGGCTGCGCATAGCAACTTACCAAAGTTTCATTACTTTCAGATGAACGGTATAGAAAAACGTTAAGTACAAACATTTAATTCAAATAATACTAATTTCGAAGTTTCGAAGCTTTTGAAATTTGGTAAGTACAAAAATGGCTTCCTCGCATCCTTGGAAAAGGCCACATGCCACTTTTTAAAAGAAGTTATACAAAGTCGCGACGGCGGCAAACTTTTTAATTACATAGTAAGTCGCACGTTGCCGACCCTTAAATAAGGAGTCAATGTAGGTACGTAGGTACTGCTAGCGCAAGGAATAAGGCTTGGTTTTCACTAAAGCGTAAGTTGAGCGGCAACAGTTAATATTTTGGCATAATAGCACTGTATATTACGTAAAGCTATATATATATATATATATATATATATATATATATATATATATATATATATATATATATATATATATATGGGCTATAATCACCTAAATACTTGCGGGTTGCATGACCAGCTGTCTGCCTGTGACCAAAGTAAGATCAACTTGGACGCAAGTCTTCAAAAAGATACCTATGTATATACTGAGCATGATCGCGTTGCTACCCGTTTACCATGATATAAAGCTACTGGCTGCTTGCGTACATATCGCCACTTTGGTGGCAACCGCGCTTTAAACCAACATCTGCCTGGCACCTCCTCCAAGAGCTCTTAAAACCCTACTCATAGCTGACACACGATTCATGTTTAATTGCCTGCGGTATCCTGTATAGTCAAAATACTTCTAGTCAGTTTAGTTTCGAGTAACGTGGATGTCGGTGAGCCGAATATACCTAAAACTCTTTTAAAAGAAAATTGTTTTCATCCTAGTGCTGTAAACACAAGCGCGAATACGCATCATATTGGCAAGGATTGATCTGTTGAATTCATAGCATTAATATTTATAAATTTGTCGGTAAGTGCAGCGTCATCGTTTCAGTTGTCACCCACCCTATCACTAGTATCACTACCAAAGCACTACTATTTAAGGCTCAAGCTAGTCTGAGATACACTCAGACAACGAGTCGTTTTATGACAGAAAGTTAATTTTTACACATATTCTATGAAAAAATGACGAAATTTAACTGTTCGTAAAACGACAACGAAATATTTGTGTGATTTAATTGTGTGTTCGTAAACCTCGTCGAAGATTTAAAAAGAAAACAATGTGTTTCTAATGCACGAGGCGAGCAAAACTATGTTTATTAGACCAACTGAAAATATCCAGTGGCGACATTCATAAACATCTAAGACATTCGATGTGGTTAGTCAGTTGCCTAAAATTATCCTGACGATTATTCAACTTGTTAGCACAAGTCAAAACCTTGATAATTCAGTCTCTATGCTAGCGTTGCTAGCTACTAAATATACATGAATGAAGTTAATGCCTTTTTAAATGCCCCAATTTGATTGTGTTAATTGGATCCGGCCAATTGTGTAGTGTAGAGCATGTTATGAAACATTTATACTGTTTACTCGATACTGTATTAACAAATACGCTCGTTGGACAGTTAAAATGAGTTCTAATTTCGATCACGTTATAACATACACGATCAACTTATAACCTATGGCCAATGGTTAGGATTGGATACAGTATTCATACTTCTATTAATTAATCTTTTTTTATCTATAATAATATAAACATTTTATTTAAAGAGCCCGTCTATATTCATAGCTGGGCTCTATGATATATTCATTGGCCATGAACCGGTGGCCGTACATAATAATATATACTTTTTTAAATGCCGAAGTGTCTATCCTCATAGCAAACATAAACAGCAAACCTTAAAGGCTATTCTTTGCTATTATGCAAGTTAGCTACGATTAAGAAAACCCAATAATAAATTAAATAGAAATAGCACCAATCATTTATTAATTTATAACAAACTAGTTTTCTTCACGGTTTCACCCGCGTAAGTCTCGTTCCCGTGGGAATATCGGGATAAAAAGTAGCCTATGTGTGAATCCAGGTCTTCAGCTATCTACATACCAAGTTTCATCGCAATCGGTCCAGTAGTTTTTCCGATAAAGAGTAACAAACATCCATACATCAATACAAACTTTCGCGTGTATAATATTATATATAAGTAAGGATATAAAGCGTAAAGTAAGATACAATATAGACGATATTGTATTTTCTTACAGTTCATCATAAGGCGGTGGTGTGGCTCTTATTGTATAGTAACTACGTAGGAACCGAGGAAAATAAAATATACTATTCTGTGTAACCTTGCATCACGTAAACGTGTACTGCGGATAAAAGATGGAACTACAACTACGTAATATAAAATCAATGCATTCTCATGGACACTAGTGCCGTATCCACGAGAATTCTTTGACAGTGGACATACTGCCTATGACCTCCTTCGTATACCTATTACCTAATAGCTGAAGGTCGCATCGCATTCCTACCCACGTAAAATTCGGACTCGGGTGACGACTTAATCATTAGAAAAGTTTCCGTTTAGTCTTGTTCGTCCTTTGAAGTTCAACGTAAGAATTTATAATTACGTAATATAATTTATTCAAAACAACCAGCGCGTCATATTAAAAAATATAGGTAATAAAGTGTTTATTAAGTGCACGAATAAATCGTGGAGCGTTATCAAGAGACGATGAACGCTTGAAAGGCTATAGTTGAAATCCGTGTTCCGTAACTGTCCGTAAGCGTTCGTACTAAATCGTGAGTAATCGCGGTTGTCTAGCGAACAGAGACCTATATTGCGGGCGTAACGTAACCTGCGACCCGGCGGCGTTCTCCATTGCATCGCCGACAATGTTGTTACATAACACCAATGTAACAAACAAATGGCCGATTTACATAATAGCCTTGTCGGTGCGCGATTATCGTCGCGACTCGCGAACGCCCACGCGATACTGACGTGGCGCCCGTCGCGCCAGCCGCTGTTTATAACGCACCTATAAACCCTTTATATTTATTTAAACAAACAGCAATTATATACAAATCCTTACCTACCAATATTATAAATAAGAATGTGAGTTTGTTTGTTTCACGCCTCAGCAACTCGACCGATTATCATCAAATTTCGCATACACTTTGTTAGCGAAACAGTAAGAACATAGGGTACCTTTCATCTAGAAAAAAGCACTGTCCAACTGTTCTGTGTGTCAAACCTAACCTAACCTACATTTACGCGAGCGAAGCCGCGGGCAAAATGTAATACTTCATAAGCACTAGATGCATCCAGTTACATATTACTCGAATTAAATAATCCGATGACCAATCGGTAATTTGAATGTTGCTGAACCTACAGTGCACCTATGTACGTGTTAGCAATAGAAGTAAATGGCTAAGCAATGCACAATTATTATTACATATTAATTACTGTTAAAATACTTGAACTGTAATGTAATGTAGTTAAATTTACTGTGGTATTATATAATTTTATACACAAAGGCCTCACTATAGGCCTATTCTTGAAGTGCTTTATACTGACAAAACAAGACCATTGAAAATGTTTACAAGGTTATTTACAATTTGTTTAGATTATATAAAAGTAACACAGTCACAGTTTAAACACTACCTAATAAGGCTAACAGTTATTTAAATACGATGTGATACTATTCAATGTTACGTTTCGTTATGGACTAATAGGCATAATGAGGCAAAACGATAAATTTAATTTATAAATTAAATTTTTATCTGTCACTATCGAAAAATATTAACTAGGTATAAACAAAAATTGCTGGGTATATAAATATCTAGCTAGTTTTGTTTATAGTCTATATTTTGTAACAGATGACAAAACCTCCATAATTATATGATTACATCTATAATGGTTTGGTAATCCGCATAGCTTACCAAACCATCAAGCTAAATCTGTCCTAATGGTCTGCGTCGCATTGCCAGATTACTTGTTTCAACAGATTGAGTAGGTATATTTAATGCATTTTATAAATGTTAAATATAGGAAAGGAAGACATAGTATGTCTTCTTTTCCTATATCGTTGAACCATTGATTTTAACTGCACGGATGGCGCCGTGGTCTAGTTAATAATATGCATCTCGCTATTACCAACGAGCCAAGGGGTGGTTCGACTAATAAAAGAGAAAAATTAAAACAAAAAGTGTGTTTTCTACAAATAGCTGTACCGAGTTTGTATTTTTTTATCCTTTGTTTAAACGTGAAAACAATCCCGATATATTCACGCGTTTGAATTTCCACAGCTAGAGTTGCCCACTTTGGTTATTCTTTGGGTTCGATATTTTTAACTGTATATTCCCCTGCGATATTGAGATCAGTCCTAATGCAGTTGTTCTCAGTATTCACGAGCTAGTTTTAAGAAGCTAGCGACAGAGGTTTGTATAACCGATGATTACAGCTCATGTTGAGTAACCTGCCTCCCTCCAATGACTTTTATGTGCTGTGCAATACGATAAGCCACTAATACAGTCAAGGTTTCTCCGCCATTTAAAGATTAACTAGATTCGTAAAATGTGACAATTAGGTTTTAGAAGTCTCCATCAATCAACGATTGCGTAAGTATATTACGAGTCAGGTATTCAGATATGACTGACGTTAAACACCTTTAGTCCTCACAAAGCAGCACTGAAGTGGATTATGTTTCAACTCTCTTGTTAATAATCGTTACGTAATAAAGTAATACTTCTACAATGTTTTCTCTGTTTCTTTGTCAGCTAATTTCATAAGAAGGAAACAGTACCTACTATAAACAAGCTACAGCATTGTTATTTTACGATTGTTACTCAAAAAGGTGAATTTCTGTTTACGCCTCTTTCAACTTTAATAAAATATCTTCTCAATAGTGACATTTGTTCACTCGGTTACAATAACGTAATTTTGATCCACCACCTTTCATACATGCATCGTCCGCTTAGGGGTGTATGTTTATAATTATAGAATTGCTTCCTACCTACGTACGAAGCAATACCACAATTATAAACATATGGCAGTACATAAAGTCGAGTCAATATTATAACATATTCCTAAAGGATTCTAGAATGTTCTAAAATAATATATTATATTATAATAAAACAAGTATCCATTATCTTGCCTTTGGCAATCTAAAGTACCTATAGTGAGTATAAGTAACAAAATTAAAATGTAAAAGTACTTTTAATTAAATTACATAATAATTACTGTGATAATAAGATGCTAGTCACAGCGCAGTAACAAGCAGTAATTGCGCCATTATTTTATAATTTGATATACATAACATGACAAAATATAGAAATTCGCAAAAGCATAAAATACTGTCGAATCAATGCAAAGACAAACATGGAAGATGAAATAAAAAGCAAATATATAGAAAAATAAATTCGCAGTCACAGAGACAACGTACATACATAAATAAATTCAACATAAATTTAGCAAGAAAATTCAATTTTTTTATTACTTACATAGTTTATTAACAGGAATCGCAGTTTTCGGCATCGCCGGTACCGCCGGTACCGCTTCATCTGACCTACAAAAATAAATAATAAATGTTGAATACACTTGTGCAAATTCCGCACGAACATAATAATATAAGCCAGTAGGTATAATTACCGAGGAGTAGGACATTTTGATGTGGTTTTCCCAACAAGGTCCCGAATTAAAATATTAACAAATAATGGTTTCGATGACTCATGCCCGCATGGACACCTGGTCATAACTTCTATGCATCTGAAATAAATAAACCTCAATTTGTAGTCCGTGTCACGTTGCTGAAATTTGATTATGTAATCAATAAATAGTGAGAATGTTATCGGCGGTATTAGAGACAATGTTACATACTTAGAGCAGCGCGTATGACCACATTTGCCAGTGACAGGACATATAGGAAACAAGCCGCAGTTGAGACAACACATGTCTTCTTCGTGTACGTTTCTTGCGCAGCGCGCGTACTTGATGACTCTGTTGGCAACTTGTTTAGCGAGCAAGCTTGGCTGAGGCATGTTTTGAACTGAACGAAGACGCCGCCTAGGTTGTGACATGTTTGGCGACGGGGTACCTTCGCTAGGAGATGTGTTAGCCTTAAGTGTACCAGTAGATCTATTGTAAGGGGAGTTTGGTGTGCTAGTGCTGTGGGACTCTCTCTCCTCTGATGAAGACTCATCTTCACTATGAGTTCGCGCATCGTTTTCAGACGGATGAGCTGAAGACGGATGCATTGTAAATTGAGGAATAGAGCGGTTTGGATATCTGTTCGGCCGTAATACTTGAGACCTGGGAGGTCTCAGAACTCTGGAGGAGCGCAAGTCTTCAGCTGTACGCACCGACAAAACCTGTTGACAAAAACCATATGAATATCGAAACATTACACACGTTATGTCATGTTATGTTTGTTACGAAAATAAAACACCTATATTCGGTATGTAAGTGTTTGAATTTTAATGAGTAGGTATAAGCGCCAGATGTTCGGAGTAAAACCTTGTAAGTAATCCTTAAATCTTATTTAACTTTAGCTTTATATAGAGGAATTAAATTAAAAAATATATATTAAGAAAATAAAAGTTGTATTCAGAACGCCTGCAAATGAGAACAGTGCAGTGTGACGAAAGCATAATTCAAAATGTGAATGAAACGTAACATGACATTAAATTATCTATATCACGGCATACACAAATGAGACGCCGAAAGATAACTTTAGCAATAGTGTAGTAGATGAAATTTTGTATGAATAAATTTAAATGCATACAAGTGGGGCGACGTAAAATGGTGAACTTGGCCCAGAACGGTGGAACCGGTTGTGTGGTGGCAACGAGCCTTCGTTGCTCGCGCAATTCGACTGATTGCAGCTAATAAATTTATGCAACCGAAGCGACTGCGGTTCACAGCGTCGACGCCTGCACTGCGAGTGTGCACTCGACTACTGCACCCATCCGTTCTGTCCGTTACTTTAATATTTAGGTCAATAGCTACCACACACTCTTTAACTTCTTCAATTAATTAACTGATAACTTTCCTAAACTACATAGGCACTGTTTCGAAACAGCCTATATGCAGATTTATGCAGTCATAGTATTATTATAGAGGTTTTTGGACAATTCATTATAACCACAATATTAATTAGATCTTAAAAAATACATAAATACATACATAGATTCTCGCCTGTTTCCCAGAGGGGTAGGCAGAGACTACGGAGAAGAAAAATAAGATTCCTTTTATTACTTTTAGGAAACACAAAGTGACTTACGAATCAATCCTTCACAAATAATAATAGTGAAAGAAAAAGAAAATTGCCATAAACAAAGCACCTGTAGCGGCAAGTCTGAAAATCGTACTTTTTAAAAACTTTGATTATTTTATTTTTACACAAAGGTCATAATTTTATATTTTTTTATTTAGCACATTTGAAAGGTCCTTACCTAAGGAATCTTTCGTTACAATTTGATTCACATATTCTGGGACACCCTGTGTGACAAAATGACGTATATTTTATTCTATTAAAATACCTTTTCCATATCAGGTATTCAGAGCCAAGTGTTTTGAAATAATTAATTTAGTACGATAAAATATATAAACTCAAAGGTCCAAACAAGATAATGTTCGTGGCTTAAGTTCGTACGTACGAATGTACGTATGACGGCGTCTCGAGTATTATACTACGTCACAATGCAGTTACGCTCATAGATACAAGTATTTCTTTGCTTGCACGTGCAAACTAACCGTTTATTAAAAGGTGGGTATGCGTAACATTATTATTTTAGGATCTAATAGATGTTATTAATTATTAGCTACAGACCCGTTATCCAAAAGTACTTTAGAGGTTAGAACAAATATTTTGAGAGTAGGCGATTGTACGAGACAGTACATATTAGTGCCAATATTAGGTATTAGGTCGCGGGTTCGATTCCCGCACAAGTCAAACATTTGTGTGCATGAACATGGATGTTTGTCTTGGTCTGGGTGTTTCTATGTATAATATGTATGTATTTACAAAAAAAAGAAAGTATATATGTATGTTTATCCATTGTCTAGTACCCATAGTACAAGCTCTGCTTAGTTTGGGCTAGATGGTGTTGTGTGTATGTGGTAGAATATTATTATTATTATAATAGTAAAGCTTATTATATGACAATGTTATTACTTATTACACAACTAATTGGTTAGTAGACGATATTACAGCAATAAAGTAAATATCCATTTGATTGAATTTATCAATTCAACAATGGAATGTTGGCGTAATCATGCACACTGTTATTCACGTAAATAATAATTTTGACCAATGAATTCCAACATTTACAGCGAATATATGTATATTTCTCATACCCACGTATTTGTTCTCGAGTAAGGTATTTACTTATTAATAATTGTTAAATATATAAATAAATAACAATAAAATAAGAACTTACTTCACATATTTTAACCTGCACCTGTGTCGTACGCAAGGGTTGGTATCCGACATACTCCAAACACTGCGATCGCTGAGAAAGGTTGATTGAACTAAGCATTAAGCGTTATTTAATGAAGAGTGAAAATGTAGTGGCTACGTTAGAGAAGCGAGGAACTTCTTATTTAGTTAGTGCTTATGAGCGTGTGCTTATGATGAGTGTCGGACGCCCGTGTACCAGGATGAAGCAGTGCGCAAAATAATAAAAATGTACGAAGCCATGCTGCTTCCCACCGCTCACCTCAGAACATTCGCATCTTAACTGACGCACTGCTGTTGTTCTCTGGACTGCGGCCTAGAAGTTTTGATTTCACATACAATGAGAGATTTTTTATACTTCAATCTGTACTATTTGTGTTACAAATGATATATAACACTGACTCCGGTACGGTTGGTCGTTAATGTTGAGCAGAATACAATTTCAGTACAATTGGTGACGTCTTTACAGCTTCGATTATAATGTTAAATGAACGACATTACATAACTGTTGCTCAAAATCAACGTTCAAGCGCAGCCGGAGCGAGTCGTTTTGTATTTATTTAGATTAACAATAAAAGCAGCTGTTATTTCTGCATAGGTATACGTTTTTACTAGTCTGGTATGGAAACCTCGCTTTTTAAAAAACATTTTCAGCTAGGAATTGCAGTGTGCCTTTGATGACTTTCATTAATTAAGGTCAGTTTTAAGTCATAAATGAGTAACATTTTTAACGGTATACAAAGTATTTCCGCTTGCTCCTTTTGCGTGTTTTAAGTTTATACCCATCAATAAAAGGCAGGTCAAGGCCCTCGCATGTTGTGCCGTCATTTTAACTTATTATATTAATATAATATTCAGATTGTAGACGACAGGACTTCGCTCGCCTGTCGTACCAGTAAAACGATCACGTTCTTGTATACTAAATAACTTCAAAAAATCAGTTCAATGACAAAGTAACCTTTATGACCTTTACATTTAAGATTGTTTAAAATAACAGCGCTTTTATACTGGGGCTGATTATTTATACTAAATGAAATGGTAAGTAATTTATCAACGTTCAAAGATTTTCAACTGAACGTTTAATTTTCCAATTTGCTTTAAACATCTTCATTATTTTTAATATTTTATTTGTGCCAAATAAATATAATACGGCCGCAAAATACTAATATAGTAAATACAAAACTGGAAAAAGAAATAACACCGTAAAAGCATTGTTGAAATAAATGAAAGCAATGCAAGTAAGTACTAACGGAGCTACAACAGATAGGGCGACGTGAAATACTAATTGGGCGACATTGTATACTAAATGTGCTTTATATTAAATCCTCATTTGTGTTTCTTTTTTATATGACCAACTTAGGTTGGCACAAGCAACAATAATAATACTCATAGTATTTCTAAATTTATAGTTACTACTTGGTGTAACTACATAGTAAGTATTTATAAGTAAGAATGAAATATGATTTAATATCAAATAAAGTTAATAGAGATGCCAATATACCAGGTAAGTTAACGATTAAGAGCATATTTAATTAATAGTTTGCTGAACCCATTTGACAATGTAACAGTTTTAAAATATGCGCATATATTACTAACTATACAGCGTGTCCCTACACGTTGGATAAAACATTGTTTGTTATGCTTTATGATATAGCGGTCGATATGTGCACTCTATAACCTAAAATACTCTGACGTCTGAGTCTGACCTTAGAATAGCGTTGGCCTTGCGAGACCTAACCTTCACAAGGCCTGTGTCTATGTACGAAAATAGAGGTCACACCGGTAAACAGCCAACCCCAGTTAAATGAGAAAACCTTTTTATTTGTATCATAATTGGGTATAAAAAGGCTAGAATGTTGATGTTCTATCTAAAACAAAATTTAATACTTAGAGGATATCTAAATATTGATAATTTATATTTCTGAATTTAATATCAAAGCCTTTATACTGAACATCATGAAAGAATATCTGTTTACGTAAAAAAGATAGACTACTATGCAAAAGTGGATTAGGGTTTAGATCTTTAATTCTTTTTAGCATGATACTCTGTAGGTTAATACTTTAAGAACTTATTCTCCAAGCCCATTTATCGCCTTAGCTATGAACACAGAATGGTTAATGGCGTGCAATTATTTTTTCGTATAATAGTACATTTACAAGAGGAATGTCATAATATGTAGATCGCACTCTGCAAAGAAGTTTGTATTAATCAATTTAGTTTGCTATTACGACAAACACATACCTAATATTACAGGTCGTACCAATGTAATTAATTGTAGGTACATAACTTATTATCGATAAACATTAGAGTGAACGTCATTAGGTTAGGTCATTGTTCTTAGTTTGAAACACGCTGCGGAATGTTTTGTATAGAGGAATGTCGAATGGACGAGGACATGCTGTATTACGTTAATTTATTAATCAAATAGGTTCAATATTTGTCGTCCACTTAGTGTTTCTGTAACTACATTTTATATTACATGATGATGGTTTTTGTATATTACCGTAAGATTATATAGACTTACGTATGATTCTAGGGATTTTAATAGTAGCAGGTCGACGGAAGTGCATTCTGTTTCCCTTTGATCTGGCTGTAGTAATTCATTGTCATCATCCGATTCGGAGTCCGTGTCCTAGAGTAAAAATATATTACACAGCAACTCATAATTATACAAAAGATAAATCAGACTAACAAAGTATGTATTAGGTATAACTGATATAAGGTTTAGCAAACGACACCTGCTAAAAATAAACATTTACGTATTTTAATACATACATACATACATAAATTCACGCCTGTTTCCCAGAGGGGTAGACAGAGACTACGGATTTCCATTTGCTACGATCCTGACACACTTCTCTGGCTTCATTCACTTTCATAACATTCCTCATACACGCTCGCCGGTTTAAGGTGTTCTTAACCTGGCCTTTATCCAGAACGTCTCCGATCTGATCAAGAAACGTTCGCCTAGGTCTTCCCCTTGCGACTGTTCCATTCACACTAGCCTTATAAACTTTCTTTGTCAGTCTGTTCTCGTCCATTCTTAAGATTATTATTGTATTTAAATAATAAAGGCAAAATTACAAAAAATTACAAATACAGACCGTATATTTTATCAAAAATAGTACGTTGGACGAGGAACCTGTTATGATATATTATTTATTAAGTATAATTGTCTCGAAGAGAAACATGATGATATAGATCTTATATTCTATCCCTTGTTGATTGAATCAAGTAACTAATTGATAAAATATATTGAATTACAAAACATTAAAATTTATTTAACAACCCAACGTGATCCAGCTCATGTTGAGGTAGAGACATAAAATTATCAGGCCAAACACAAATACAGTTTAACCGATGCCACAACATTTGAACGATTTATTCGTGTATGTTCGAGAAATAATAAATCAGGGACACCTAAGAGTGCACTTTTTTAAACTGGTTTATGGAATGAGGCAATAACAGAAAATTGAATCGAAGTAGACGTTACTTGGCGGAAGTCCATTGTAATAAAATTATTGGGCAGAGAGGAAACCGCCACGCAACCTCGTATTGCCCACCCCAACTATTGCAACAGAACAAGGTTGACAATACCGAACTCTTCTGCGTGGCGGGTTCTTCGCTTCCTAATATTTTTTTAAAACAGAGAACTCTTCATGACGAATCTGCGTTTCACATGTAGTCTCAAACCACTTCTTTAGACGTAGTGGCTGAGGTGAGGTGACCAATTAAACCACTTCACTTAACGTAATCCGTACAATTAATCTTTAGGTTAATACCTTGCGATTTTATTTAGAAACTATATTTCAATTACGATAAATGAAGTTCACTAGACGTCAATCTACGCGATGTCACTTAAGTAATAACGCAGCCTGTCTTCGGTCCACTCCTCTAACGATCCTCTCCTCGAAAGACGAAGAAAAGTAAAGTCGAGATATCCAAACTTAATCAACGTTTTATAATATTTTAGATGTAAGTTAGTTTTAAAGATTGTGTTTATTGTAGTATCCAAATAAATTATTGAATCAACGATATATTAACTAATGAAATAAATTTATTTTAACTCCATTACCTCGAGGTACAGTATATGAAAATATGTAGAATTAATTAAATCACTTATTGGAATATCACCCTCAACTGTATTCACCGAATCGGTATATGATTGCCTGTATTGGAGTACTTCAAATTAAAGATAGCAGGTAAAATGTGAATTCACATTAATAAGTGTAACTTTAACGTTTATAACTGTTACTTACCTACATGAATAATCGTATTTATGTTTGTGATTTTTAAGAGACACCCACCTTTATATTTTTAGTTTTCTTGATACAGTTATATATAGTTCAATGTTAAATATTCTACGTTATTTATCGTAAAAGTTTAGATATTTATAAAAATATACAGCTGTACTATGTAGGTGACAAAATAAAATTCATTAACGTGAATGTGAGCAATAATGCATTCTTTACAATTGCTAGAAAAGGCAAGGGTTGCCTATAAAATAATTTTTTGAAGTAAATCACAGTTACCCTTCCTCAAATGTAATCAATTTTATTAATTTGCGAGTAATACGATAAATATTTTGCTGCGAGCCCTTATTTATTTAAATATTAAAATAATATATTGCGAGGGTGTCGATGGCATAGATTACAGTAAAACATACTTTTTTAGCCTGATTTAGAACGATATAATAATTAAATACTTACGGGCTCTGCCCTACCGTAGGCACCGCGTGGCGACATCGGTGGGGATGACGTGTACGACGACAGTGATTCTACCTGTATCAGAAAAGATTAACACTTATTATTAGCACAATGACATAATAGATCCTAATGAATATTTAATTAAATAGACTAGTATTGCCATCAGATTTGCCAACTGTGTGATGACCTACGTAATAGGGGGTGATCTTGCCCCTTCTGGACATCCAATGCCTGACCCCAAGATAAGTGTCAGCGCTAGGACTCGTACTTATGCCACCGGTTTCGACGATGACGGCAAAGATGGCATCGTTCGCGAGTTTTCGAGGCTAAGCGAGAGATATTTTCTTTATAAACTCAACTCCTCCATTGGAAATAATGTCTGTATTGCAGGGGACTTTACAAACATTTAAATAACGGACACAAAGAATATCCTGTCTCGGAGCAACCATTTGTGAATCACACAAATATTGGCCCCTGTGGGATTCGAACCCACAACACTTGGCGCGGTGGCGAGACAACCACTTGAACCACTACGCCATCCGAGCAGTCAAGTCTCGTTTATACTA
This sequence comes from Catocala nupta, assembly GCA_963675205.1. NCBI lineage: Eukaryota > Metazoa > Arthropoda > Insecta > Lepidoptera > Erebidae > Catocala > Catocala nupta. Next base: position 26,349,898 of record OY776078.1, on the reverse strand, counting down.
CCTATAGATTCCGTACCGAGCCAAACTTACGTCCTCCTTTAAGAAGTTTCTCGCAGCAGTATACAGCAGATATATTTTTTACAATTATAATGGTAAAATAAATTACAAAGTTGTCACACGATCGTATATATTTATCACAACTGTCGTAACTCAATGGATATGATTAGAAAAGTTAAAAAAGACGCAATTATTGGTCCTTACACTTAGCAAAAACATTATAAGACAAGATTCCTAGACTTATTTACCTCGTTATTTAAAAAGAAATCGCCCGCTCTTTGTTTCATTCCTGTACCGCGAGGAACTTTAAAACATTAAAACAACGGACACAAGGAACATTCAGACTCGGCAAAACTATTTGTGGACCACAATACCCAATATTTGGTCGAGTGTGGGAATCGAAATTTGAAAATTTATTTGATCCACAGCACTCGACAAAGTAGTTACCACTCACATCATTACACCATCCGCGATTGTGTGAGACTGAGTATTCTTGGTTATGCATAGAGTTTAATAATAATTGTTTTGCATTCAAACAATAGGGAATTGGATATTGGACCAGATTGTTTTCTTGTCGGTTATAAACACGATACCTAAGTTCTACGTGAACTAGATTGTGCAGCCGACCTTATAATAACGTGTGAAATAATGGAAGTGTGATCGGTTCAGTATAGCTTTAATTATTAAGGTTACTTGACGACGAAAATTATTAAGTTAATAAGTATGAACACAGCGAGTGTCTCAATTTCGATCCTAAGGCCCGCATCTCTGACTTTTCGAAGTTATATCCGCATTAAATAGTAAATTAGCGCTTGCTTTAACGATGAAAGAAAACATCGTGAGGAAATCTACATGTCTGAGAATTCTCTATAATGTTCTCGAATATATGCGAAGTGTGGTACCCGCACTGGGGCATTATGGTGGACAGTGGCCTAACTCTTCCAACAGTGAGACGAGATCCGTGCCATGGTAATGTTATCTAATTACCGTGCCCGTGCTCAGCATTAGGGCAGACAGTCATTTTTTACATAGTTGATATGATTATGAACTTTACTAACAAGGCACTTTAAGTTGGTGCTATATAGAAGGTTATTCTTAACCGTTGCAATTATGGCACCTTTACACGTAGGATGTATGAGCTAGACAAGCGATGAGTTATTATAACAAAAGCTAAGTGATGTAGTTAAGCGGTTGGATACTCCGCTTTAGCGAGTATGTAAAAGCATTCGCTTCATTAAACCACTTTCCATTAGAGCTAACTAGACCTAAGATATGTAAATTAAATGATTCTATTATGCTATGCATATCTCTTGTGGCAAGGCGTTATTATGATTGTATTGATTTATTTATCTCGGCATTGTCTATTTTATTTCGCTATTGATCATGGACTATAATTAAAAAGAAATTAACAACACTGATTAGGTAACGAGTGGGGAGGCTCTTGGATTGCCAGTCTCAAGTACGATACCACGGTAGGCACATTTTATAAGTACTAGGTATGTGCATATTTATCTCGTGGTCAACGCTCTAACGTGGACACGACAGACACGATGTTTTTCAATGTCTATAGTTTTTGTCTAATTGATGAGATAAAAAGCTAATTTTAACAAGCTTTATTTAGCGTAGGTACTACATAATTTTGAAATGTGAAGTCTGCCAAACCGTCGGGCCTATGTACTGAGAATGGGCCGTAGCAGTGGCCAGTGCCGCAAACAGCGAAACAGTCTATAAACAATATAGTAATATCATTTCACCTCATAATATACCTACAGGGTGATTTTGAAATCGTGTAATTCATTTTAACCACGCATTCTAGGTACTGGTGGTATAGAATAACCCTGACCATATTTTTTATTTAATAGAATTATTTTTTTCGAAAATTTATGTATCATTTTTACGTGTAATGGTGTCAGATAATCATATGTTAGGCAATTACCCAGGGCAATTTTAATTTTTTACTAATTAAAATTAAATAACATGTCAAAAATTAATGTCGTAAATAATAACGGGCGGTCCTTTTTATTGCCCCTTATTATTTACGACATCAGTTATTGTTGTTATTTTTTTTAAATTAGTCAAATATTAAGATTGTGTCGGGTGGTTAACATATGAAACCATTTCATGAAAAAATCGGTAATTAAATATTTCCAAAACAATAATTCTAATTAAATGAATATATTGTCAGCGTTATTCTATATCACCAGTAGAATGCGTGGTTAAAAGGAATTACACGATTTCAAAATCAACCTGTATAATCATATACAATGCTAGCATTGAATCATGATTGCAAAACGCACACTTATTTCAAAAGTACCCTTTTCGAAGTAAAATAGGAAATTGCATATATCGCTCTGAGCATTTTCAATCAATCTATATTGTCTATTCCTTATAAGTATAGTATCATTATATTAGCAAAAACAACCGTTTATAGGCTTACTATTACCACTATTACGTAATATATTATGTAAATAATGTATATACTGCGTACACAAGGATAAAACTTGTTAGGATTCTTTCATAGCGATCTATTTATAATATGCGATGAATCGGTCCCAGCGGTAAGGCAAAAATGTTTTATAATGACAGAAAAACAAATTTTGAATAATACTAGAACAATATGTGGGCATTATATTCAAAACTAGATGTGCCCGCGGTTTCACTTTCACACACTTCACCGCGGTTTTACTCCGCCGCCCCCGTGGGTCGTAGCGTGATGTTATATAGCCTATAGCCTTCCTCGATAAATAGGCTATCCAACACAAAAATATTTTTTCAATTCGAACCAGTAGTTTCTGAGAATAGCGCGTTCAACCAAACAAACAAACTCTTCAGCTTTATAATATTAGTATAGAAGTATAGATTACAAAACGATAAGCAATCGCACGTAGCAATTATCTAATATATCGAGAATTCTAAATTTCACACAATAAGTTCATTGACCGATAACGCGTGCCAAAAATTTCAGCGCGGCTACAATTTGCCCACACAATTTGTACCTTTAATTTAAACAAACTCATAATTTTTTAAAATAAAAACATAAAAGAAGTTCATATACGTAGTCTCATAAGTCATACCTATCTTCGAAGGAGTAGGCAGATGTGTATTAGACACTCGCCAGTTATGGTTTAAGATGGCATGTAATACTGCTTCTAAGAATTCCTTGGCATACAAAGCATTGCTGGTCCGGGAATCGAACTCAAAACCTAGCACAGTAGTCGTATCAATTACCTTTGCGCCGCTAAGGTAATTTGAAACTCATAGATAATATTGTAATATAAAAACATTCGACGTGAGTTCTAAGCGAATTGTTATCAGTTAATATAGTAATTACTCATTAGAATAAATAAATTAATCATCGTCTGCGGCATAGTATTGCCTACAACGGTTCTTACGCAAAACGAAGTAAGCGGTGTGCTTACATAATGCGACCTAGTGGCACACTGACTCTGCAGCGGCGCATGCCTCGCTTGCACTAACTAGGTACCGCCTACTTAGATTTTTACATTACATTTATCGTAACTGAACTATTGAGAACTAAACCGTACCGATACTTCGAAATACCTTTAACATTTAAATGCTTCTTAGTTTTCTATCGTTATATGTGATACTAGCTGACCCGTGCAACTTCGTCTGCGTCACATGAGAGCATTTACCCCGTTTTTGCAACATTGTTTATTGATGCTGCGCTCCTATTAGTCGTAGCGTGATGTTGTATACCTTATAGCCTTCCTCGATAAATGGGCTATCAAACACTAAAATACTTTTTCAATTCGATCCAGTCGTTCCTGAGATTAGCGCGTTCAAACAAACAAAGAAACTCTTTAGCTTTATAATATTAGTATAGATAAGTAGGTAGTTTAAGTAGTCATTGTTCAGATAAATAATAGTATTAGATCTGACTTGTAAAAACTTTTAAGTCTTTTTAGTAACGTTTAATTCTTTCTAATATTATAGTAGGGGAGCCCAAGCGGGGATTTCGGGATTTACTAAAGCGCGACAGATTAATATACAGGGGGATACCTTGTACCCGGTTAAGTACCTCCACAAAACATGAGGCCCATATATAAGGCCGCCCGTGAAGGATACAGGATCAGATTAGTAAAAAAAAATTGACCATCAGAAATTCTCGAGCGCGTCAGATTAAGGTAGGGTGAGTTAATTACATCCTAAAAAGTGTATATTCCACTAATCTGACAATTTGAGAGTGACGTAAAAAAAGCGGAGGGTAACAAAGTTGTAAAAAAAAAACGTCATCTCGACATTCTCGAGCGTAGCTAAATTTTTTTTTATTTTGAAGGAAATAATTCAAGAATAATGAAAAATATATAATCTGACGATTTCCGCAAGCCGAAATAACAAAAATTCGTCGATAAAGTTAAATGCGTGCAGTTGCGTGATGCCTACATTTCCTTCTCCGCGTTTCTATTCCTCTCTCACTCTTTCTCTATCTATTACTCTCTCACTCCGTCCCCACTCTGGTTTCTGTTGCCATGACGCCATCACAGCTGATCATAAAGACTCGTGGCATACTGTTTACAACGTGTTTGCAACGTTTTGCTATTTTGATATTATTTGTGTGAAGTAAAGTTTATAAATATTTAATATGAGTGATTATAATTTGAAATGTGTATTTTGTGGTGAAAGTACTTTACAAAAAACAATTAAATTTTCGGTAGAAACATTAAAAAAATGTGTAAATATTTTGGAATGTCGGAGCAAGCCGGTTATCCAATAATAATAGGTAATTAGGTAATTTACATTATACATGATTTGTGTTATGAATATTCTGTTACTGATAATAAAGTAACACACATCATTAATAATGAGTTGTCATGCCCTGATCACGAAGAAGCGGATACGAAGATAGCATTTGTTGCTTGCCAACAAAATGAAGATTCTACCATTACTGTCAGAACTTCTGATACTGATATAGTGGTCATCATGTTAGCAAATATGGAACACCTGCAAGCAAGAGTAGAAGTTTGGATGGATCTTGGAGTTGGCAATGCCCGCCGATGCATCGACGTATCCGCTCTCTACAAAAAATTAGGTTCAAAAATTTCGAAAGCGCTTCCAGCTTTGCATGCATTCACTGGTTGCGATTTCAACCCAGCATTGTACCGACGAGGGAAAAAGAAACCTTTGCAATTATTGATGAATTCAGAAATTTTCCAAGAAGCATTTCAGGATTTGGGATCAAAGGAGCATAATGTGCAGGATTCTTTTAACATTATACAGTCTTTTACTTGCCACTTGTATGGGTTGAAAAAGTTAGACGATGTCAATCAAGCCAGGATTGTCATCTTCAATAGGACATACAAAGTAAAAGACAAGTCGCAACCCTTCTCCTTGAGTGTCCGGAATTACGATGCGTGCAACTTGCCACCCTGTGAATCGGAGTTACTCCAGCAAGTGTTACGCACAAAATTAATTGCATGCTTATGGAGTAATGCCCATAATGCAAAAATTACTGATCTTTTACCAACGGACTATGGATGGAAAATTGTCGACGAGAAATTTAAAATGAACTGGTTTGCAGGTGACCAATTGCCGAAAGCGTACGAAGATGTAGTCATAACACCTGATATTCTTGAAGATACTCCAGAATCAGGTATTTCTTTTCTTCAATAATTAAAAAAACACGTTGTTCATAAAAAAAATATTGTTAAATATTTTAATAATTTTTTGTTACAGATACGCAATCTGAGGATGAAATTGAGCCAGAAGAGGAAGATGATTCTACGGATGAAGATGATGATTAATTAATCAATTAATTATAAAACATTAAATTGTTTTAAGCTTTTTTTTAAGTAATTTTTTTATAAATACATGTATTCTACTAAAAAAGCATACACTTATTTATTTGCATGCTACTTCCTGAGCTTTTCAATTAATTAAGTTCAATGATTTAAAAAAATAAAAAAATAAAATTCTTTTGAAAGTGGTTTTTTTGGAATAACTTTTAACCGGCTTTATCGATCAACTTCAAAAACTAATCCGCCTTTGAGCTTGAAAAACCACGTCGATCGCCACCAAGCTGGTCAAAAGCGGTTGATTCGTTCGAGAGATATCGTGAACGAAAGAAACCCGAAAAAGTGTTTTTTCGGGATTACTCTGAAATTTGTGGTTCGATCAATTAAAATTGCAAAATTACTTATGAGGATGATAAAACTGCGTCGAATGCCGCCAACCGCGTGAAAATCGGTTGATCCATTCAAAAGTTATTGCGGTTTGAAAATTCCAAAAATAGTGTTCTATGAAACTTCTATCAGACTTTCGAGCTGGGAGAGCTCAAATGCATAGAAATATTATTTCTTTGAACTCAGCGAGCTCAAAATATCACATAAATTATATTTTGAGCTCAAAAACGTCATAAGTACAATTTTAAGAGCCCAGGAATGGAATTAGCGGGAAGTTGCAGGGATGGCCTTTAAGGTGAACCGTTTTTCTAATTTTTTTTTGTCAGATCAGGCCAATCCCTCTAGATAATCGTCAGATTATGAGACAGTACGTTTAGAACATAAAGATGAACCATATATATCTTAATCTGACGCGCTTGAGTATTTCAAAATGGCGAATTTTTTTTGCACATTATGAAAATGGCCGCGAGTTTGCGTCCCATCGAAATCATCAGATTAGTGAATGAGAGCTTTTTTTTGGTGCACTTAACACTCCCTTAGAAAATCTGACGCGCTCGATTAAATTTTTTTTTTTTTCATTTTCAACTCTTAAATACAACCACCCGCATCATGCAAACGATCAGATTAACATACGTACATTATTAAAAATACGTAGGGCATTGATGCTATCAATATCTGACGCGCTCGAGGATGTCCATGCAACAGTTTTTTTTTACATATTTAAAAATCTATAGCCGCTTCCCCCACCGATGTAAAGGTATATATCATATAACATTTTTTTCTTCATATCATCTAAGCTTTGCATCCCAATAGGTCTCTACGACGCTCGAGTAAATCCCCATTTAGCCTCGTGGGCTCCCCTACTATTATAAAGCGAATGTAATTTTGTTAGGCTTTGACGTCTTAACTACTCGACGGATCATTCTATATTTCGCATACACATTTTCAGCTCAGAAAAGGACATAGGGCCGCAACTGTTCATCCAAAAAGAAGTTTAGTTCCTGAGCAAAGCCACGGGCAGAAGCTTGTATAACAATAAAGCTAATAATATAATAATAATAAATTATATTTTCTAGAACGATTACGCATTACAAAATGGCGCCAGGACCTAAACTAGAATGACTTATCACGAATCAGAATATGTAATAGATAATTAAGATTCCTAATAGATATAAGCTTACTGTCATATCTCTTAATTACATTATACATAATATTATGTTAAAGCGTTTAGAAGCCAAACTAAACACCCAGCTTTGCAAATTGTTTTAGAATAGATAGCTATAGTGTAATCAGGGTAGCTGAGTTTCACGTTTTCTAGAACAACACTCGCTTAAGCTAAATCTTAAACTTAAGCTAGCTGAATCTTACAACCAGTTACATAAAAAATAACAACAGATGCTTCAGTTAAATATCAAAACAACGCCCCCGTAAAAGTAAGTTAGGCAAGTCATCATAATTATTACCATTGTCAAAATATCACGTGACGTGTTCCATTAGACAGTCGGTCACTATGATTTATTGTTATCATTACCAGGTCTTGAAACATTGGCACTTTACAATAATAATTGTTACAAGAAAAGCCACCCGTCTTCAAAGGCTTTTTGTTCTGTTTGACAATTGTTGTGAAACCAATTTACAAAGATTTACCTATCTGGAACCTTATTGTCTACCGTAGCGGCCAATACCACCGCACTGGCAATGGAAAATTAAGCAACTTGTCTTACTGTAAAGAAATAATATGATTTCTAACGCTTCATTGTGTAACTTCACCTTGCAATGTACAAAAAAGTATATGCAATATAATTGTTAAATTTTACACGCTATACAAGTTTCCAGTGAGAAGATATTGCACACTACCTTAGACAATAACAGTTTTATTTCAAAACGCGATTCGGAGATATTAAAATCAAGTACTAATTCTAAACACCACAGACTTAACACAGATCAAAGGTTAAATTTAGTACCGTATATTATTCACCTTTTATTTTAAGAGCTACCTTAGCTTAACCCGGGGCTATCTTTAGATCGCGTTTTTATAAAGACATTAAGATCAATGACCTAGCCGAAACACGACGCAGATAATTACGAGCTTCAAAATAAACATTCATTTATACACAGATTGTTAGGGTAATATTAATTTATAGCGAGAAACAGCTAACAATCTTAGAAAATGTTTTAGGAATCGGCATTGCGTTTATTTAAGTAGTATGTAATTATTTCTGCTTTGTATTCCATTTTGCATGTTTATGGAAAGCTCGGTTCCTGGTATATACCTGTGTAACTACTCTTTCATGGACCCATTTCAAAGAAACTGTGTACTATTTACCTTTGGCAAGATATCGCTATACTTTTATTGAAAGAATACCTTATTGTGTTACCAAATAATTATTGATTAACCAAGATCTGTAATGTTTCCTTTATATATTTATTGAACAGTCTGTGGTAGCTTAAACATAACGCTTTTTAAAAGCTGTCTGAACTAATTACAGTGTAATAATTATGTAATAAAAATGTGGAGGAAGAGGTGTTTTAGAAGCACATTGCGACACACTATGGTCAAAGAGCCTAAGATCAGTTTGCCCGACCTGAGCTCTCACGATCGGCGATACTGTTAGTCCCTAACCTATACCACCACAAACCATCAAACCAGTGTTAATTATAATCATCTGGCTCACGTCCTTGTAGGCTTTTTTTATCATGCCTCTAGCTCATTTCGTACAAAGCTACCTATAGCCAAATTCGTTGGCCACAAAATGGCCCACCAACAGCATTTGAATATTGCCAATAGCAGTGGGCTTGCGTTATCTGCAACAGTAGTCGGTAGCCGATAAAAGCACAGCACTTCAATATAAATAGGTTAGAACTTAGCCATGATTTGACCTTATAGCTGACTGGGAGGCGGGCGCTACTTAATGGCTCATTGACTGACATGGAGCCCAAATTGAGGCTTATATTTGTATAGCCTTGATCTACTACATGTTGGACACAAAATTTGTAACTTGTGGTGTCATCATGATATCGCTTGCGCAGTAATACCCATTCGCTTCTTGATGTCCTCCAGTAAAAATATGATTCATTATTATTAATTTCCGTTAGCAGGTGATTTTTCTCGTAAACGTCTATGAACATATTTTGTTTGATCTTCCGTTTACTTTTTTAATATATTGCTATGAGAATTAAAAACGTTAATCTCTGTTGGAACTGGATTAGGAGTAGGTAGGTATTATCAAATTTTAGTTCCGCTTGGGTATAATGTATCATCAAAATGTTAATTCATTTTATGATTAATAATAATTGCTGAAATGTTAAGTACGGTACTTCTAATCATGTATGTTGATATATTGAGTTATACTGATTTTCTCATACGCGTCTGACTTAAAGCGAACATTCATCAATGCTAGCTGCAGTATAGGTGCAACTCGAATTAATATATTCTTCGCGCGCAAATATTACATAAATCTGATTAAAGATTATTTCTGTGAAGTATTTTAATAATATCGACTTCACTCAAAACATGTTATTACATTTTTGTTAACTTATTTATTAATTATGATCATGCTTTTAGTGCAAATAAATTTATAACAGCGAAAATATTGTGGTAAGTCTACTTATAATGTTCTGTGGTGGTATTATAGTAATAAACTCAGTGATAAAAAAGAGATTAGTTATGCCACCATGTAGGTCACGATGTGTAGATTTTAGAGCTACGTATAAAGGCAAAGCTCTGTAGCATAAATTGCGGCTTTTTTAATACAGTGGCGCGTTTTTAGTTACGTAATTCTTTATAAAAATATTGACATTGAATTTAAATAAAATGAATTTTATAAATTGACTCAAGTATAAAAAAATGATAATATTCGTATAAAAATAAGATATTGTCATTGAAATACATCATCTATTTTATGTAATATAAGTCTTTTAATTTATTATAGGTATGCCCGAAAATCAAGCTCTTTTTTATTATTGTTGTACGTTTACGATTAGAAAGGTGTCAATAAATTTACTTTTATATGTGATTACTAGTTGTGACAGAAGATTGCGTACAAAACAACGACAAACTTAATGGCTGCTACTGCCGACAATTGGGTAGTATCTATAATAATCATGATTTTAGATTTACTACTAACTTACTATTCGTAATATATTCATATATTGTACATGTTGCCCGCGAATTAGTCCGCGTGGAATTAAACAAAAAAAGGTATAGTTTATTTTTCGCGGAGCCCTATTCTTTTTTTTAAAATAAATGTAGCCAAAGTTACTCATTATAACATCAGCTATCTGACAGTAAAGTCGCGTCAAAGTGGATGCAGCCGTTTCAGAAATTAGCCGGAACAACCAAACAGACAGACAGACATTACTTTATATACTTTCATATGTATTTAGTAAAAAGCTGTAATTTTGACATTACAAACAGACACTTCTATTTTATTTATGTGTATAGACGAAAAGGCTCGTTATATTTAACGATGTAAATCATTTAATGATTAAGCAGAATAATATAGTTAAAACATACAAGCTAAAAAATATTTTGTAACAGGTACAGTAAAAAAGGCAGGTCGATGTATGTATATCGTGCACGCACATTTAGTTGCCTACGTTTATATAGGGCATACGTAATATAGGGCTAGGCTATGGTTTTCTGACCGGAAAGCACAATACCCGCTGTTGCCGACGCGGGAATTAAATACAGGATTTATCGGTCCACAAACCCGCTGATCTGTCATTTACGACACTACCAGTAACACAAAAACAATATTTATAATGTATATCACCACTATGTTGATTATATCGCCACGAAGGAGTTTGATTGTTGTTTTTGATACTCCGTGTTGCTATTGAGAACCTATTTAATAGGTATTTCAGTTGAAGCTGTTTTATTATTGGAAATACTACATATTATACAGCCAATACGAAACATAGACAAGTTATTTAATTGAGGACGTAGGGGACTCATGAGCATGTTACTTATATGCATTGTTTAATTGTTTACAAATAAATTAAACATGTTTGTAACATAAAGTGAGTGCATAACGGTTTTCGCAAGTAAAATCACTCTCAAGGTTTGTCTCGTCTTTCAAAACTAACTCTAATAAATTGTGGTTGGGCAACAACAACTGGTAATATTACGTAAAAATAACAAGTTTACAATAACATGTGTGTCAATCCAAATTCAATAACATTTTTATTATAATCTAACAAATGGACATAGTAGTACAACGCTCTTGCTGTTTTATAGAAAATTAATCAAATTATGTAATAATAATTAAGCAATTTGCAATTTCACGTGAACAAAGGTTGCGGTGGTTCGGTGCTTGCACTGTTTGCCCTCGCCTACGGCGCGCGGCGCCGGGCGCGATTTCGTGTTTATGTTTATTTTGTTTACACGCCAGTGGATGTGCGCTGCGCGCGCTGCATCAATACATTTCTCCGTTTTGATGGCCGTTCCCTCGTAATCATCCCTTTGATTTTCAACCTTACATAATTTCCTTACGTAACGACCGCGTGGCGAGGATAATACCTATCTCCCTCGCTCCGCTGGGAACCTTCCGCCATAGAATTACGTAACCGCAATGGTAATTTAATAAAAATTGTTTCATACAGGTAAAATTTTCACTTAAAGGAGGACCCACGAAAGAACTTATCTATTTAAAAAAATCAAAACGTTACCTCTTCAGTTTCAGTCAGCGAAGGAGACACAACATTTTCTTGTAAATGTTGATACGGCCACATATTTCAATAACTTTTTCAAAGATATCTATCGATGTTTAGTTTATCTAAAACCAGGCTTAAAAACGACAATAGTTCATCAACGACCACCACTCGCACTGTACTGCAGTGTGAATATTTTTGGTGTTATCATTATACCTTTTGAAAGAGAACTGGCACAGATAACTACATGTACAGCCCAGTCTTGAACGCTCCTGTCAAAGTAGCTTCACGGTTCTACTAGTATACGCTAGATGACACTGTTACCAATTATTGTGAAAATCAATCTGATATATTAAAAAGTAAATAGTTTTGTTTATACTATATTTGTATCGCAATATTAAAATAGTACTATAATTTTTAAAGCGTTACAACCATGTACAAAATTAGAATCTGTCTAAATAAAATCTTATTATTCACGTAATTTTTTGCTCAGTAATGATAATAATCCAAAATTACTAATTATTGTATGCTGTTATTAGATTAATTAAATTGTGAAACTATTCATAATATTATATATAAGTATTAATAAATCTCTAAATAGCTTATCCAGAATTGTTCATGTATGTACCTATGTCTCATGTCACGACAAAAAAAAGTAATTACTTGTCTATGGGTGTTCGTGAACTACGATGTGAAACCAAAGCGAATTTAAGGATTTTTGTAGAAACTCTCGTTGAATCCCAAACTAAAATAGCTTACAAGCGTGAATTTAATTTGTTATTACGTGTTTAATATTTGTTCCTGAAAAACAATTAACTGTGGGTGCGTAATGTAATTTTATTGTAACTGAATGCATTTGTAGATAGACATAAAGAAAACAAATCTGACGCAGTGCTTGTTACAGTGTTCATTTTCCAATTACCTATTCACACAAGCGCAGTGCTTAGTGTCACGGCAGTAGCAATCGACGTGCTGCGTTAGTGTGATGTGCAGTTACCCTTTGTGTATTGAATAACGCGGCAGTTTGGTGTGATTCCAGTCGGCAAACGATCACGTCGCCTGCTGTGTCAGACTCGATTCGCCATTGCATTGCAATGCTTAGTACTTGAAGATTGAGTCGACTGCAGCCCTGCATCCTCTCAGCGTCAGCACTATGGATGACGACGGGGATGATAAGGATGACACAAAAAGGTGCTTATTATTAAATTATTTGTTTAAGTGTACTGTGTGAAATGTGTAACTATGTGAAATGTTTTGGTGTGAGAAAGACCCATGATTCAGAAGAAGGTAAGTAAATAATGAACTACCTAGATATATTTAAATTCACAACCTATTGTTAAATAATATTACTTACATGGGCTATGACTGTTTTGGTTATAAGTTACTGCTAAGTGTAAATAATTGAAGTAATTATATTTGTTAACATATCACAATTTCATACAGGAGGACTCGCAACCTTAGCGAGAAGAAGCGTAGAGATCAGTTCAATATGCTTGTCAATGAGCTTAGCTCAATGGTCTCTACAAATAATCGGAAGATGGACAAGTCAACAGTTCTCAAATCCACAATATCGTTTCTCAAAAACCACAATGGTAAGTTTTATGCACTATGTACTTTGTCATTTTAAAGCTAGTTATAAACTTATTTTACTGTATCAAATGACGTCACTGAAATTTAGGAAAAATAACAATTCCAGATTAACATACTAAGATCATTGTTATACAATACATCCAGTATGAGGGATAGAAAAACAGATTACTGATATAAGGAGACCACCAATTGAAGATACAAGTAACACAGGTTCAATAACTATGAAACATTTTTGGAGACTTACATTCTACTGTGATTGTCTTTGTACCGAGATGTTGTCTTCACTGAGATGTTGTTATAAACATAATTGCAGTCTCCATGTTTTTCTGCTTTCCTATTTTTTTTGTAAATACTTAAACAACAGTAATTAATTGTGTGGTTATATACAACTTTGATGCAAATTCATTGTTGTAGAAATTACGGTTAGGTCACGAGCTCATGATGTACAAGAAGACTGGAAGCCAGCATTCCTATCAAATGAAGAATTCACTTACCTGGTACTGGAGGCTTTAGAAGGATTTGTGATGGTATTCTCAGCTACTGGTCAAATATATTATGTGTCAGAAAGCATTACATCACTGCTTGGTCACAATCCAGTAAGTATAGCTTATGAATATGTGTATATAAAATATGGTATATAATTAAATCCAGATAGTAATGTTGAATTGTAGATGCAAAAATGTTGACGGGCTCTACATTTCAACCAACATATCTAAACACATGGTTAGACATCTCCATTTGTATGTAGGGTTGGTTGATATCTTTAGAAATTAAAGTGGTAACTTTAAGTAGATTCTGTCATGGTTTATTTTATTTACAAATAAAATGACAACATTGCTGTGAATGCAAAGATCACAAGAGACAGTGTGCTTTATTAATATGAGGTATAGAGACTGTTTACAATTTTGTTAATTGTAAAAATTGTTTTTGGAGTGTTTTATAAATTGTTTGAGGTGATGATTACCATAGTTGAATATGAGACATTTTTCCAATTTAAGCTAAGTATTTATTTGCAGGCTGATGTAGTAAACATAAGCATATTTGATTTGGCTTTTGAGGATGATCGGCCAAGCTTATACAACTTACTTCAGAATCCTGGCACTGCTACTGATCCAATGCAGTTGTCTGGCAAAGGTTTGTAGTCTTTTTGTTATTCTGTGTATTTTATGTTGTGTCAAATATATTAGTTTAAAATAGAGTCAATTAAATATATAATAAAAAGGATTGTAAATCAAGTAATTTTAAAGTATGTCACTTTGCTTATGAATTTATTTAAATTTGTGACCAATTAACAATAACTTCTAAGTTACTGCCTGATAATTAACTGCAAAGACTATTATGATTTATGTGGATATACATTTGACCATGTTGCATTGCGAATACAATTAATTAATCACAAGTGCATTACAAGATAGTATGTACTGTGAAAAACATCTTTCACTAATATTACTATCAAAATAACAATTTTGATAATATTATCATATCATACTTGTATGATAAAGAAAATTTGTTCATTGTTATTAAAATAAGTATGTTTGTTTATTTTGACATGTATGTTTATTTGGATGGAACAAATTTCAATCGTTTAGAGGCTTACTCTGATATAGTAGGAGAATAATGAATCAAATTCATAATTTTTTTATCACTTACTGCTGGCGAGAAACAACATCTTTATATATGTGTTCATTTTTTAATTAGATTTAGTTATAATATTCTTAAGACATGTAATAAGTTGAATCACTCCCAATTATTATGTTTCGTAGCGGTTCTAGTGGTCGCCACACCACTGCCACCGACTCGAGTATTGTAGGTTCGATCCCACAGGGGACAAATATTTGCTTTTTTTAAGAAATAAGAAATTAAATATTGTGAATCAAATTAAATTATTATGTAGACAGTCAAATGAAATATTTTTATAGCATTGAAAATGACCAACTTTTGTATATACAGATTGTTGAGATTATTCCTCATTGATTATACAATGTGTAACATTAAGGTGTAGTCATATTAAAAAGTTATCTTTTTAATCTTTAATAACTATTTATCATGTGTTTATGTTACGTACAATACGACCCCTAAATTTGACCACAAATATCTGTTACACGCTGCTTGAATGTAGGAACGTCTAAGCCGATCTATGTTTTCAATGTTTTGCTTGCGTAATTTCCATGCGAATATATTATGCCGATGACGCTAAATGAACGTGAGGGTTGGAATTTGCCCTGCGAATATTTTTGGCATAAGCAGTTAATATTTTGACTAAATTTTGTTGATTTTATGCAGCGAGTTCCTTTTACACTGCACAGTTCACCCTATTCGTTACAAATTACTTAGAATATTTACAAGATTTAAGTTTCGTTTTATAACATCGTATACACAATAATATACGGTGAATGCCCTGGATTAGAATGATCTGATTTTCAATACTTTGCCGTTATTCACACGACTTTTATATTAAATACAAACGAAATATTCTTAAGATTTCTCTGTAGCCAGTATTTCATCAATAATCCATAGAAATTTCGAGAGAAATGACTAGTAGTATGACTTTCATTTCAAACGATACATGGAACGAGCCTCGAGTTGCTTGTTTTTCAAATATTGCCTTTACAATAAACATGCTTTCTTTGTTTCATAATACTGTTATCAATCCGTGTAAATTTTCATGTCGTTCTTAAGAAACCTAACAATGCATTGCGAATAAATTAATTTATGAGTAATCTGAGCTAGTCAATACTTTAAATTAATTTCTTCTAATAATGTTTGAAATTTTATTGATGTGTATTCAATTTTACCAATGCTGTGCGCAGTATATCTATTTTCAATATTGTGGCATCAACATATTGCTTATTGTTGGATTACTTACTTATGTGTGCTAACGAATCGTAATCAATATGATAATTGACGTAATTGAGAAATCGTAACAGTGTTCATCTGACCAAAACAATTTCATAGAATTTTGCATATAGACGTCACGATTAGTTCGAATAATATACATATAAGCGTTTACAACGATCCATTAACAGATGTACAAGGCCGTGTGTTGCAATCAAAGTATTCTTGTTGTAGAGAACGAAATCCGCTTCCAGTGCCATCTAAGGCGGGGTACATTGGACTTCAGAGATGACACCACTTATGAACTTGTACAGTTCAATGGCCATTTTCGTAAGTATTTTGTGTTAAGTGTTAAACTTGTTTGTGTTATATAATAAACTTAGTTCATTATAATCACAAAACGTGATTAAGTCGAAGAAACTGATATGATAAACTTTCTTGTAATGTAAGCATTGGCAGCAAACTGCTACCTCAACTATGTTAAAAAGAATCTATGCATTCAGGAAAGACAATTGTTTGAATATGTGTTATCATTTTCAGGAACAAACACGGAGCATATTGATAGCGACGATGTGTCTAACTATCAACAAGATCACGAATCTAGGTAAGAAACAGACTTATATCCAATAAATGCATTCATTCAATCTTTCACTCATTTACGTGTCAGTTTAGCCTGCTGTCAACATTGTTTCATTAATAAAGTGCATTACTTGTTCAATAGACTAGAACAAATAATGCATTTTATTAATGGAACTGTATAGGGCAGCGTGGCACAAAACATGCTGTGAAGTGAATTGTATCTGTTTAAAGAAGTACTTATTATTTATTTGAATCGTGGATTTTTATAAACACAAACTAAAAGGCTTTAAAGACTTCAAAAATTCTAATGTATATCATAAAAAAATATTAAAATATATACCTGACTTAAAGTTCAACTTTCATTTATTGTTGAATGCGACATCTCCGGAACAAGTAGGCCTAATTGATAATCATTTTCTATTACATAACCCGTTGATAGTAGAAGGTTATAGACTATATTACATCAGTTAGGACCCAAAGAAACAGCGCAGTGTACACGGGCACAACGTACACGATTTAAAAAACTGATTGCTCCGCATTATTTCTATTAGCTTGTACTACCTTAAAGATCAAGATATGTCCACGTCTTTCATCAAAATCGACTTAGCGGTTTAGCTGTGAAAACGTATAGGGATTCCTCCGAACTAATATTCGTATTTCTATAGGCCAATAGTAATCGTGATAACTTGTTTTATAGACTGCTATTCGTATGCACTGGTCGGCTCTACACTCCCCAACTCATCCGTGACGTGTCACTTGTGGACTCGAATCGGAGTGAGTTCACATCACGCCACAGTTTGGAGTGGAAATTTCTGTTCTTGGACCATCGCGCGCCGCCCATCATCGGATACCTACCGTTCGAAGTCCTCGGCACGTCGGGATACGATTACTACCACTTTGACGACTTGGAGAAAGTGGTCACCTGCCACGAAGCTTGTAAGTATAGTTGTATCCATCAATATTTTCTGTCTGTTTAAAACGTCTTGCTTTATAAGCAGTTCTTTAAGACTAAACTTTACTCTTAAAGTAATAACGCTTACTTTTCTATATCGTTGGTACGGACGCAAAGGTACAGCGACATTCGGTTCGACCCTACTTAAAGGTTGTATATAGATGGAGAATAGAATGGAGGTATATTATGGAGGTATCTATATAGGAATTGAAGTAGTCAGAAGACTGCTAAGAGCTTACGTACCGAAATTCAGGAAGAAAATTGTCGACTCAATACTGCGGCATTTACTTTTCATAGTCAGTTTTATTTCTATTTTACGACAAGTTTACGTATACGCGTGTTATATGAATGTAGTGCAGTAATGTTTCGTTGTTAACAGTGATGCAGAAGGGTGAACTAACATCCTGCTACTATCGGTTCCTGACCAAAGGGCAGCAGTGGATATGGCTGCAGACCCGCTTTTACATCACCTACCATCAATGGAACTCGAAACCTGAATTCGTGGTGTGCACGCATCGAGTCGTCAGGTACGTTTATTATAAAAGAGTATTTAATGGGGCTATAGGGACGTGGTGTAATAATTATATATTAAAATACTTAATATTGAACATCTGTCTACCTAGTATCTTATTTAGGTTTCAACTTTGTTTTAATACAAATTTATGTAATCTCTATAATCCTATTTTATTCTTATTGTATTGTAGTTTAATTACAAGTTTACAAATGAAAATACTTATAAAATTAAAATGCCTACTAAATGTAGGACAATTTCAATTATCATATGCGTAACTTTCGCATATATTTACCATGTATTCGTTTGTAATACGGATATTGAATATTTCATAAGCAAGTTTAGCGTAACATTCTTATCGCGAGTGCCTTTATAATCATTGAGCTCACGTTTAAAATCTTTTGTCCTTCAAGGAGAATAGGTTTCGCTCGTTGCCGTATTGCTAATACAAAAGAAGTTTGTATAAAACTCTGTGGCAATCGACGAAAGCACTGTTGGTCAACTGAAATACGGTTAAACAGCCGGACAAATTATAAGTAAGACAATTTACGATCGTATATGAATAAGTCCGCCTAGCACACAGTGTAAGATATGGGCACAAATAAATGATGTTCGTCCACAATTTCTCATAGGTTTGGTTAGTCCAACGTGACCTGGCTGCACTTTTAAAATATGTTTCGCAGTGTATTACAGCGATCAAAGAGTCATCGCACGTCGGTATCAATGGAAACGTGTGGTGGACCGTAAATATTTGCGCGCTTAAACTTGTTTGTTCTTGTTTGTGTACGAGGGTAGCGAGTGAAGTCAAGTATCAAGTATGTGTAAGAGTAACAGAAAGACGCGGTCGTTTTTAAGTACGGAGTACTAACATAATGACTGCAGTTACTGACTGTATACTTCAAACACATTATACGCGTTAATTTTAAATATAAGTATGAATTAAACAGGTCAATTTTAAAAACTAGTGTTCGAAATTCGACTATAATCATTATTAAAAATTTGTGGGCACGGATATGAATTTTCATTTAAAATAATTGTTATTGATAATATTTAAGCTCGTTAATAGCTTCTATACAAAATGAAAAAGAAAATCGGTTAATAATCAAATGAGATAAAGTTACTGAACCGTTTTATCTTTGCCTATTAATAAATAGAATTACTGGAATGTTTATTTCTTTATTTATACATTTTAAATGTTCACGTAAATTGTATTTACATGTTTTCTTAAGTAAGGACTCATTACTCTTAGTTTGATAGAGCTTGAAGTAACGTGAAGAGTGATTGTCAGTCTCACTTTCATACATATTCACATGGCCTTCATAGCAGAGTCCTCGATGTATTCGAATAAAATCTTACCTCAGGTTAAAAATGTTGGTATATTTCGGCCGCAATGAAAATTTGATAGATCCTCTGGATGCTGTGATTGCGTATCCATCACCTGCCTGATATAGTGTGCGTTCCTTAATTTATATAATGAAGCTTATCAGTTTCATTAAATAGCTTAAATAACCTTCTAATCTGCTTGTGAGTCTAAGAACATTATTTTATTAAGCGCAATATCTGTGTTTTTATTGATATCAAGTTAAACTATGTATTATATATTACTGCATTCGAGGTGGCACATAAACGGAAATTATTAGTCGAAGAATAAAGGTGCGTTGTATGAGGTTAGTATATTAGTTACGACACACAATATAGGAGAGATAATAAATAGTCCGAGACAACAAACAATAAACGTACTGGCAAGACCAAGATGGTTTAACTGGTAAAAGAAATAAAATCCCAAATAGCACTGTAAGAAAAAAAGATGTGCCGTGTAGAAATTATGTAATAATTATAACATATTTGAATCCCATGCCTAAATGTCATTATAATATACCACCTAAACCCGACCATGCTTCGTTTTGGCTCAGTCTGATATTTTTAAGTTCCCGCCGTAAGAATTTTAGGATGAAAATATATAAAACTACTTTTATACAGAAATGCAAGGTTGGGTAAAACATTCACGTCAATCCACTTTTTAAGTTTTGCGATCACAAACATATGGAAGCTTAATTATTATATCCAATTAAGATGTATCGAAATTTAAACCGCCGAATATAGCAATGTTCTATGTATAATGTTAGATGCCTATAAGAAATTCGCTGATATATAACAAAAATCTTGGTTCTAAATGCAAGATACGTTACAGATACTGCGCATAGCTCAAATATAATAGGTATATGTTTATACGACGATAACTGGATAACGACCTGAGTAGACCGGCGGATACCTTTTCATTCCAGAACGTTGACCTCTTGTCTCACCGCGCGCCCGATATTGAAGCCCTGAATATTCCTTACATGTTAAACGATTTGGTTAACTTCGAAATTCCCTGCAGAAAATTTTACAATGCACAATATTTCATTTTCTTGGAAAGGTTATTCGATCAAACGTTTCTTCAAAAAGACTTATATGTTCAGTCATGCGGTGAACTGCACGATTGAAATTCAATCAAATATGCGACCACATCGATCTGAACTTACAAACTAGCGAATAAGCATAGGTACATTGCTTACTGACATAACAGATTTATTGTAGACATCTTAACATTGTCAAAATGGTGTATGTCTGATGGCTGTAGGATAGCAGATATTAAACTATTGTCTTTGTGTTAGAATCACATACATACACAAAGCTTCAAGCAGTAAATCCGTTTCAAGTTCATACATACTCATAATGATGTAATATTATTCATAAACTAGTGAAGGCGATATGCGTTAACATATCACCAATTATAATTAATATGTGTTTGATATCCATCTCTGTTTTATGAAGAAATGTTCAACAGAACATTCACTATATTCAAATATATTACTATAAATTATAGCAGTAAGTAAATACTTATGTACGTACCTTTAAAGAAAATGCGCGAAAGATACATACCTACCGATAAATTAATCAGCTAAAAACAAATAAACAATAGACGTTTTAATAATCATTTTAAACGAATTTTATTCAGTATGCCTTATACATTATTCAACCCACTGTAAAATAGACGTCATGGATATGAATTTTGATGCCTTTATTGGATTGCTACTGAATAATTTGGCTAGATCTCTCTAGAGATTAGTAGGAAATGTGTGATGGGTTAACATCGTGCTAAATACATGATATTTATAGAATATGTACATACATTTCAACTTTAACTACTGTAATAGGTACTATATTAATGTAGGCATTACATTTGTTTATTTGTGGAGCAAAAAGTACGCAAATGGATTCTCGGTCTAGAATGTCATAATTTTATAGATTACCGATACAACGCAAGTTGACTTATGCAAAATGTTTTGTTTTTGTCATAAATGTTATGCTCTTACGTCGTTTTTGGTTCAGGCCGTTTTCCAGACTTTCCGTTGACCAGACGGCAGAAAAACAGCTCCTTATAGGATTTCAAAGTTATAACTGGAGTTGCTAATTAATAAGAGTAGAAAGTTTTGTTTCTTTTGCAACATGTTTAATTAACATGTTTTAATTCGGGTAGGTTACTTATCAGTAGCGACACGTTGTAAAGAACAATGATCGGTAGACAGCAGTAACTTGATAATTCCAGGAATACCAGATATATTTGTAAAACTATTATGCATGGCCGCCTGTGTGCCATTGCGACTCCCTCATTCCGTGGAAACAAATTATAGCTGGCGAAATGTAGGTGTAGTACACCTCTGTAAGTTTTTAGATAGGTACTAGTAATTTGAATTGCAAGTTACTGGCAATCTAAATTCTGATCGAATCCAATACCGCCCGGTCCAATGTCATTTATACGGCATTAACAGACAGACATCAGGCATAAGGCTATCGTCGGATAGACTATCTTGGCAATTACATAATACGTAAAAGTTTATGGAAATGGAGCTTGCGAACTTATTGTATAAACGTATTATACAAACTTGCGGTACTAATCTATTTCTCTATTTGTTGACAATCCCAGTTCATAGCTGGGGTTACAAACTAATGTTCACATACCCCTCACGTAGTATGTCATTAAAACATAGCTAAGTTACTTAAAAGTAGTGTAGTTTTCTACAAGTCATTAAAATATTAAATTGGTGCTCTACGTCTATAAATAACCATGTACATACAAATATGAATCTTGCCTCCTTAAAATATTTGTATAGATGTCGGAGCCAGATCTTTGATTGATTACTGCATGATGTGGCACTTCATTTCATGAACTGGAAATTACTTGTTGCTCACATCATGATATGGTCTAGTCAGATCAATTAATAATCAACGTTTGACGATAGGAATAGCTAAACCCACGGTTATTTCATGATATTTTGCTTAAACGTTAGTGATTATATCGTAAAATAGTTGCGGTATCCATCGTTAGAGGCGCGGATATCGTTTTATTTTTGTGAAGCATCATGACGGTGGATAATTATTCTGATGAAAAGCTAACAATAATGCGCAGATTGAAGATAAAAGTCAGTGAAATATTGTTACGACATAAGTATAACTATTTAATAATCTAACTGTTAAACCGTTTAAGTCATGGCAGCCCTACATTAATGATATAGCCGAACGTGGTTTGACTATAATCAAACGTTAAAGTTTAAACGACTTGGTCAGTTCTAGATAACCAGATCATGGAGTATCATTTCATGAAATGATCGGCTATATTTAAGCGAACAATTCTACGATCTGGCCACGACATAGATATAAAAACCTTCAAGCATTCTATTGACATAAGAGCCTTAGTTAATAAGTAAACAATTTACGAGTCGTCATTTATAAGTACTGACGTTGCGTGTAGGCAGTGTACAATTATTATTCTGAGTGGTTTGCACAGATTACACGTCATTTGCGTTTACTGACGATATAGTTAGTTAGTTAGTTGGTCGTGTGTTATCTGCAATTAGCTCCACAATTGGGCCATTGTGCGTACGTAACTGACGCGAATTATTGTTCGGTTACTCATACTGCCTCAGCTCCGTCCAGAAAGACAATAGGGGACTAATGTTGCGCAGTACCTCCTACATCGTTTCTGGCCTGTTTAGAAGTTTCGCACGCTTTTACAATGTAGGAGCACGTGAGCCGGTGTTTCCTCGGTCTCTATGCAGCCTTACATAAGGGACTGTCAGTGATGCCCATGTTGAATAGGTATTTGTTGAGGGAGCAGTGCCCTGTTATTATACCCACTAGGTGGTGTAGGTTTTTCCTTGTGGAACGTAGCAGTTTGCGTGACAGATGTTTGTCTTCTGTGGGCTTCTTTCGTCTATCTACATTCCTTTGTTTCTGTCCACTGTTTTTCGTATAGTTTCGTGGTTCTATCGCTGACCATATTTTGAGTTGGCAATAGGATATCGGGATCTCTTTGCCAGTTAATCTACAGCATCATTGCCAGAAGAGTTGCTGTGGCCGCGTGTCCACGGCAAAGTTACCCGATTTTTTGTTACAATATTTTGCAGCTCACGGTGACACTCCAAGATGAGTCCACTGTTCTCTTAAGAGCTTGTAGCACCGCGGCACTGTCCGAAATAATTCGTATCGACTTATCGCTTATACCCCTTGATGTAAACGCTGTTGCAGCCCGGGTGATTCCAACACATTCTGCCTGGAAGATAGTGTTGAGGTTTGCCAGGGTCGTTGAGTAATTGATGTTTAGGTCGTGGGACAAGACTCCGACTCCTGATCCTGATTTTGTTTTGGATCCATCCGTGTATATTCTCACTTCATGTATGCCAGAGCTATCTTTAGATTCTTCATGAAGTTGGATGTGGTATTTTTTGTCGCAAACAAACGTTTTTGGGATGATATCACATGTCGCTTCTATCATTGGAATTTCGTTGTATACTAACTCCTTTAGGCGCGCATGAGTTATTCTATTGTCCCGTTTTCAGAGCCCTACCTTTTCAAGCCGTATGGCAGCTGTGACAGCTTCCTGCTGTATGATGAGGTGTAGGGGTCTGAGATATAGTATAGCCTCAAGCGCTGCCGTGAGGGTTGTTCTCATACAGCCTGTCGTCGGCAGGCAGGCGAGTCGTCGTAGGCTTTGTAATTTGTGTATGACTGTGCTTAGAAGAGTGCGGGGCCACCAAACTATGGCGCCATATATTATCATAGCGTATTATGGTCGTGTAGAGAGAGCCATAAGGTTATCGATGGTTTGAGGCCCCATTTTCTTTCTTTTATCTTCTGCATTGCCAGAATGTCGTGCATGCTTTAGTTATTCTCGTGTTTAGGTGCTTACTTTAGTTCAGCTTATGGTTGAGTCCTACGCCCAGATACTTGACTTCTTGCGATATGGTAAGCTCCGTTCCAAATAATTTTGGCATGTTGGTTAACTGAGTTTTCCTTTTATGAGTGAAAAGAATCAGTTCTGTCTTAGTAAGATTCACCGTCAGTTCAGGATGTTTACGCCAATGTTCCATGATTCTGAGGACTGATCGCATGCGATTACAGACTATGCTTTTTGAGTCGCCTTTGATCAGAATGGTTATGTCGTCCGCATAGCCAACCGTGAAGTAGCATCCGCTGAGAAATGGTTGCAGCACCTTACAGTTATGATTTGTAAACGAAATATTATTGTACACTTGGCGATTAAAAAGAGTGGCTGTGAGTTTCTTGCCCGTTCTTCTCATGAGCCCTACACCCTTGCTTTGCTGAACGTGGCAATAAATGTAAATTCACAGAAAAAAATTACCTGTAACTTTGACATTCATAAGTGTTACCTTGTAACCTAACTTGAATAAATTTATTTTGATTTTGATTTTGATTTTAGAGTGAAAGCACCTTCTCTTAGATACCGATCAGAGTCTTCAGCATGAACGAGGTTAATCTGATCGGTCTGTATGATTTCGACTGTGTGTAGTCCGATTTATCCTGTTTGGGTAGGAAGATTACCTCGACTTCTCTCCACTGGTGAGGTATGTAGTTATGCGCTATCAATGCTCTGTATATGTTAAGTAGGTGTGGCACAACTGTTGTTTGTCCCCATTTCAAAACAGCTAAGAATATCTCGTCCAGGCCCGCAGATTTGAAGGGCTGGAAGGTATCTATCGACCATGATATTCGGTTAGCAGTGATCATAGATTTGGCCACTGTCAAGTCAGTCTGGTTTGGTTGATTGTAAGGCATGTCCTCCCAGCTTAGCTTTTCCGTCACTTCGCACTCAGGGAAGTGTGTATCGAGCGGTACCTGACTTATTTCATTGTATCAAATCGCATAGGTACCGTCTTGTGTTTTAATGGCGCCTTGGGTTCTGTTGTTGTCTTGCGATAGGACTTTTTCAACCCTGGTTGCTTCATTAGTGTTGTCAATGTTGCTACAGAAACGCCGCTAAGATTCACCTCTGCGGTATGTTATGCGCTTCTTGTAGTGGTATTGAGCTTGTTTGTATCGCTCCCAGTCTTCATCAGTCCTGGTGTTTTTAGCTCGATTGAACAGTTTCCTCAGATTGAGTCAGTTTCCTCAGATTGAGTGTCTCCAGCTCTTGTTCTCACCATTGGGACTTACCTGCCGCTGGTGTTTGTGTAGGAGGACAGGCTTGTTGATAACTCTGTTGGATGCATTTGGTAAATATGTTAGTGTCACAACACCACCACAGTCTATGTTATCAGTGCTGGTAGTCTTGTCTTTAAAACAGATTTTATCTACCTCGTGCTGGAAAAGGGTTCTATACCTTGCTACGTCCGTCTTGCGGAGGTTGCGTTTCGGCAGTTGGTCCTTCTCAGGCACTCGTATAGTATAGCAGATACGCCTGTGATCTGCAAAGGAAGGTTCGGCTGAAACGTGCCAATATGATACTAGTTCTACCGCAACATCCGTTGCAAGGGTGATATCTACTATGGTTTGGTATCTAGAACTGACTAAAGTAGGCTTTCATTGTTCAATACAGATAGTTTAGTTGAGAATATATATTCTGTTAAGGACTCACCTCTTTTGTTCGGTGTGTGGCTTCCCGAAAGTAGATGATGAGCGTTTGCGTCGGCTGAAATGATAATGTGCCGGCCGTGATCTTCGCAGTGTTGTATCAGTTCAATCAGCACCTTATATGGTATTTCCTCATCGCCGGGCATGTGGACTAAAGCTAGTACTAACGTTTGGTTGTTGGGCCCTGTTTGGAGTCATACCGCGGTAAGGTCTCTAGAAGAGAAGTTTGTTAATAGCAGAGCTGATATTGATCTAGGGATATAGATGCAAGTTCTTGGATTGTGAATCGAAGTATTGTGCATCAACTTACCCCCGACGCTCGTCTGACCACATATGCCGTCGCCTCTAATCCACGGCTCCTGGATCAGCGCTATGGTCCTTTGGTCAACCTCCAGCAATCTGCATGGGATAGCCGTCGCAATTTGTTTGTGCTGGAGGTTTGTTTGTACGACACTAATCAGACGAGGATCCGAGAATATCACTGTCCACGAACTCCCCGTCTGATGACGTGTGGTGGTCGCTAGTTTCCATGGTAGATATGGGAGTAGCGTCATCTACCATGTATACTTCTTGGAAGCAGACTGTGCCTGAAGTGTGGCCAGTGAGTGGCATTGCCCGCTTTGAGACCTTCTCCTTGTCGGCGTTGGACTCCTCCCGTGACCCCGTGGTATCCGATTCGTCTCCGTTCCCGGCAGTGTGAAACTTAGCGTGTGTACACGTTAAGTTTCACGTTACTAGAGACAAAGGATGCCCGTCGACCTCTCTCCAAAATCTTGATCACTTCTGATTTTGAGATGCCCAGGGTCAGGCAGAAGATTTTCTCCTGCGTAGCTGCACCGTACAGTTGCCAGGTTTTGACGCTGTAACATGAGTTCTGCGCAACTAGGAGGCGATGGGTCCTCGTCAGGTCCAAACCGATTGACTTCGGCAGTCTTAGAGAAGCGCGAACTCGCTTCACTATATCTGATTACCGGATGACAGTCAGCTTGGTCCCTGGAATAGGAGATTGCAGCGTTGCTACTATATTCTTAAGCCAGGTCAGAGTGCTGCCATTCTCGCACCACATCTTCAGTACTCCCTCTGTAGACAGAGGTTTTCCTCGGAATGCTGGTGCGAGTGCTGGCTCGTTGTCTAGCGGTAGAGAAAGTGCTGCTTCCTTTCATAACCAACAATATTATAAAAAATAGTACAAGTAAATATTTATAAACTAATGAATTGAAAACATGTATTGCTATTTCCCATCAATACGGTCTACCAACTTCTTTTCCCTAAACTTCACGATAATTTATCAGTTTAATATGGATAATACAAAATAATACTACGTTTTAAATGTTTATGTGTTAAGCGCCATTTATAGGATGTTGGAATGAATTAATTTTAGTTGTACAATATATCAAATCGATATTGCGCCATCTATCGAGTTATTATAATACTAAACGTTAAAGGTACCTTAGTATGAAAAATTAAATTTTATTAATAATATTAATAATTTAATTAATAATAATTAATTTAAGTTATAAGTTTGAACATTATTAAGGTTCTATTGTCAAAGACTATACTTCTATAATTACAGATTCAATACCAAGATTAATGTTAACTTGCCTATTTTTCAAACAAATTATATGAATGTCTTCTATATGTCACGGGACTGAAACGCAATCATGCTTTAGGTATGTAAGTTACATAGTTGTGATGAGTAGAGCTCTTATGAGAAGAAGCAGGTAAGAAACTCATGGCCACTCTTTTCAATCGCTAAGTTTATACAATATAAATTCTTATTTTCATAAATACAGATTGTGTTAATTATACATTGTTAATTATACATATTTATTGAGATCTGCCTATGAGTTGATGTGTAATAAAAGATTGAGGAGATATGTTAACCGATGCCACAATGCATTCAAACTATAAATGTTATTATTAAAAGTAATCAGTAGTCACATTATCCCATAAACACCCTACACTTAATAAAGTTTTCAGAAATAGCCTGTGGGTTAGAGCTCAAGTCCATGTATGTATATCATCTATTATGTATGTTTATATGTACCTATGTTTATCATCTATTAATGCATAAAACCTAAATTTATATATTATATATAATTAATGACACAAAACTTCTCTGTAAACTATGTTTTTTGTAAAAACTCTTTCATCGTTTGCTAAATGTTCCTAACCGTTATATTCTGAAATATAAAATCTTAAGCCGTCGAATGATCGCACTCTACTTGCTGCGACATACAATTGCCCATGTGTAAAAACGGGTCGATCCAATAAAATTCCAATTTTTCAAATGTTTGACCTTGAGACTTATTCATTGTCATCGCGAATGCAGGTATTATAGGGAATTGAGTTCGTTGAAAGTTAAATGGTAAAATAGTTCCCGAGTATGTTAAATTAATACGTGGAATCAAAATTCTCTTACTGCCTGCAGTCCCAGTTAAAACTTCGCAATCAATTGCATTTCGATGCATAAATTTGATGCGCATTCTTGTTCCATTGACTAATGCTTCCTTTGTATTTGTTGTTGTTTCTGATCAACAAAACGATGCAATTAACTTTCAATACTAATTTATGTGGTGGTAAACTACTAATAGTCAAAGAATTTAAAAACTCTACCACTTAGTTATTGACGGCATTGTCATTATCACAAATTATTTTATCATAGCTAAGATATGTTCGCTGTTCGCCAGGAATTTGATTAAGTATTTCTGTGTTAATCAAAGTACAATCATCATTTGTAGGTGCTAAAATAAAGGAGTTCGATATATTTTCTGAGAGTATGTTGTCGGAAATATTTCCATATACCTCTTAAATTATATTATTTTTATCTCCTATGAATTGTTGAGGGATTTCAATAACATTTTCACCAAATTGGGGGAACTTTGGAGCTTTATCATTACCAATTTTTTTTAAGAAATCTATGCACTCTTATTTCATTTGGTAAGGCTCTCATATTTTGAGTAAACGTAACTTTATGAAAATTAATAAATTCATGCCAACTTGTAACACAATTTTTAATTAAAGTGCCACGTGATCCGTGTGGGATAACTGGTAAAATTTGCCGAAATTCACCGCACAGAAGTATCGTTTTTCCTCCAAATGGTTTATGTTTATCATTTTCATCGCATAGATTCCGCAATAATCTGTCTATGATTTTCAACACGGGATCCCTCCTTTTCGCATAATGTTTTTTGTCCTAATATACTTCGGCATAACGATTTTGGCACAATTTGTTTTGGCATAATAATACTTTGGCATACTTTTTTTAGGCATACATTTTATGTTGGCATAATCATGTTAAAGACTAATTTGTTTTGGCATAAATTTGATTCCCATAACGTTAGTAGGCCTAATGACTATTAGCATAACGTTAGTAGGCCTAAAGACTTTTAGCATAATAGAAGTTAACTCAGATAGAAGTTAACTGATTGAAATAGTAGTCCTTAATTATTTATTTTAGGTGTATATTTTTAGCAATTGCTTGTAAATATTCTAGTTGGTGGTGGTGAACTTGTAGTGCCCCATACATAATTCTGAGCAAACCAATTAGCTATAGTATCTGTAACAATCAAATAATATTGTTGGTTAAAAAATTAATATGCTGTGCAACAAAAGTTAGTCACAGAACCGAATTGCTGCAAAACCGACTTAACGTAGTCTTGTTTGTCCTACCCCTAGAGTGTTATTTAAAATCGCGTAGGCGTGTAGGGGCGAGGCGGGCCGCGGGCTGAGGAGCAGGCGGCTGCGAGCGAGCCGCCGCGGCTGAGGCTGGCCGGCGAAGCCGGCCAACAAGCCGAAGCTGCGGTGGTGAGCGAAAGCCGTCTGCGACGATTAGCACGCGTGGGGCCGCCGGAGGCCCGCAGCGCCGGAGCCGTGACAGAAACTCATTCAACACATCATCAATTTATGCTTTAGGATATTATGCTTAAAAAAGTTATGGTTTAGAACTTTATGCTTAATAAATTTATGTTTTACAATATTATGCTTAATCATTATTATGGTTAGAGAAATTATGCTTAAAAAATTATGCGTAAGCTGTTATGCGTAATTATATTATGCGAAAATATAATTATGCCAAACAACATTATGCTAAGTTATATTAGGTCTTAAAATTTTATGCTAATGGATAGGGAACCTTTCAACACTTGCAAAGGGCACATAGAAATTTCATCAATTATTATCAATGAGAATGAGTTTATGTTACGGCCATAGCTACTATTTGCAGTAAAATTTGCTACAGAATTTTCTAAAATGGGTATAGGCAATTTAAACACATTATGTAAAGTCCTACCTCCTAGTAGTAAAGTTGAGGCTATGCCACTGAACGCAGTTGCAATACAACGAAGATTAAGCGAATTTAATTTGTGAATAATTGCTGTTTGAGTGAATGTTTTGCCACAGCCTGTATGAGCGGTTAAACAAAAAACATTCGATCTAGTATCATGATACAAAATTTCACGAATGACTTGATCAATGAGATTACGTTGTTCAATATTTGCAGTTTCGTAATACTCACAAAAAAACATCTCTTGTTCTATTATGTCAAAAGTATTTTCTTCTATTCATTGCAAGTATGTGGGAACTGGTAAACCAAGTGTCTGACATGACAAATTATGAACATTCAAAATATCATCAATTTCTAATAGAGCCATATTAAAGGATGCTTGTTCGTGGTAAAGTCTCAAAAAATCTTCACTAAGATATACTTTAAACTCACTCCATGAAGCTAATGCATTGGCTGGCACATTTAGAGCACAAATGTAACCAAATAAATTGCGCATTTGTTTTGGTGTATGTAATTCTTTTGCTTCATTTAAACATTCGCGCCATTCATTATCATTTGAAGCAATTCCGCGAGCATGGCACGCTTCGACAAAAGTAGTGTATATAATTCCGTTGTATGTTCTAACATCCTCAAATGATTTTGGACCACAGACATGTAATAAAAGTAATCGTAAGTGGAAAAGTTCGATATCTTTTGGTGAAACTACATACATCCGTATAATGATTCTATCACCTCCACGCAATCTTCCCATACATAATACAAAGGAATTTCAATATATTTATATGCTCGTGCTGAAGGATCTGATCGATTCAATTCAGAAAATGCTAATAATGTTGTGTCTAACATTTTCAATTGCTTGACGTTCTTGACCTACCCGAAAGTAAACATTCTGTCGTCGCGGCAGATGAATATCAAGTCTAATGATAACATGTGACTGAAAATGCATTGGTAATTCATAGATGCGCCATATTGCTTCGGTAGATCCAACATAACGACCAATTAAAATATTTGTAATTTCATCAATTTGTATATTTTGACCTTGTTCATTTCCCCCAGAACCTAACTCCAGGGATGCACTGACATAGCCTTTATACACCTATTTATAAATGTATTTGACGCTTTTGACTGTAGTACATACTTCAACATTTATATGGCAAGTAAATATGGATTGTATGGTACAACATATCGATTGTCAAGGCAACTACCACGAACTTTCGCATGTGTACGCCTTCTATATACCTAATGGATATCCATTTAACGATTCACATGTAAATTCATTTAATTGTTTTAGGTAATTTTAAATTGGGATTAAGTACTTCGTATGGACCCATGCATCATATGTTTTACAACATATTCATGTAATGTTGGATGTGTTTGGATGTTCGGAATTTCTGCAGATACAACATTAATAATATCAACAGCATTAATAATTTTATCTTGCTCATTTAAAGTGAGTAAAATATGAGCATGAGGCAATCCTCTTTTTTGAAATTCAATTGTATAAATGAGTGCTTCAACTTTACCAAAGATGTTTTTGTATAAGGCCTTCAATTAATGCTTTCTATTTTGACTTAAATACACGCACAATAATATCAGGTATAAAATTAGCAGTTTCACCGACACCAATATTGTTAACTATTTCTGGCCAACTTGGATTGCAAGTCATTGTAATAAATAAAGGTTTTCCAAAATGTTGCACAATTGACATTGCATCTAAATAATTCTGATACATATTTCTTGGAGATCCATTAAATGAAGATGGTAAAATTATTCTACGGCCAACATTACTGACATTGATGTTTGATTCTAAGTAGTTTGTTAAATTGTTGTAAACTTCAGACCTGAGAATTGTTTGATTTTGTCGAATGAAATGTAATATCTACTATCCACTGCAGAAATAGTTTTTGTGAATGGTGTAATATGCTGAATTCTTCTCTAATTGCAAGTCGGTAAGCTGCATACTGAAGCATGGTTACTTTATTTCTGGGCGCTCTTGAATTAGATATAGCTGGTGTATTATGAGCAATATTGATATGCCACCCAGTATCACCGTTTGGAAAAAGAAGTGGATATGCTAAAGGATCTAATGATGAATCCAAAACAGAGATATTTTTAATAATACCATTAACTTTTGAAAATGAAATCATATTTCTTTCAAAGGGCGGCTCACCATCTACTGTACTAAATATTACTGCTACATCAGTTTGAACTGCATCGTTGAAACGCCGTAGATCTAAATCATGATTTACTTTAATGAGCATACAAATTTCTTTATTTTGATTTTCAACTCTTTGACAATGATGTTTCATTGCAATGAATGACCGAACAAAAGGATTACTGCATTCCAATTCAAGAGAAATATCGCGCATTATATTGTTGTTACATATTTGATTAAACTGTTCTTGTAATCTATAATTGATAGCAGTGTCAACATCATAAAAATATAATTGTGCATAACATGGTGAGCGACCATATGCAGCTGTCATAGGATCCGATCTATGATAAAAAACATTATGTATTTTGAAATGATACACTCCACTTGTAACAGCCTCGGAAACTTTAGCTTCTAAGCTTACCATAGCAAATGATGAATTATATTTGTGAATATTTTCAAAATAATTCTTTGACTTCCTTTTTATTACAGGTTCATTTGACGTAAGTCTATCATATAATAATTTAAAATATTCATTTTCGCTTAAGGCCGACAATATTGCTTTACCCTTATGACAACAAGAAGTAAATGCTGTTCTGTCACCTAAAGTTACTTCAGATTCAAAATGTTTCGCATTGTGAAACCTGCATTCTAAATCCATTAATCCACAATCATAACTGTAAAAAGCTTTTGGAATGACATTTCGTGCACATTTAAATGTATCTATCAAATTCACTACTTCATTCTGTGTATTATTAACACTATTCGAATTTTCATCAATGTTACTATGTGGTCGCGAATTCCTTCTTCTTCGTCTCTCACTCAGACTTATTAATGTTCTATGTCGAGGCATAGTAAAAATTGAAATGAAATAGCTGAAATATAAAAGAAAAGATTAATTTTGGGTACCACAATAGTAAAAACATAAGACACACTCGAGACGTGTTGTTTCAATTTTCACGTATGAAATAGTAATCTATGGTTTACACACTTCAAATCATAGATAAGAATAAGTACTAACTTCAAAGTACAATAGTGTAGTACCGTAAGCTCGTAAGTCAAAGCAAGACAAATATTGTTTACAACAATGAACGCGGCTGACAATAATCCACAGACGAACGGATACTTTCTTAAACGAATTTAATACGGTTATTTGTGAAAATAATTAATTAAACTACATACTAATAAATCTATATGCATATCTCTATAAAATTAATTTATTACCTATGGTTATACGTGACATTTATTATCCATAATAATATTTGACATTCAGTAAGGCTATAGACAAATAATACCAAAAACAAATACAGACTCGATTTGACCATAGAATACCAAATAAACAAAAGAATATCTATGCATGTGTGTATTAAATACACGGTAATGAATAGTAGTGTGTGTAACGTGTTATTTATTGAAAATAATGTACTTGTACGCATAATTTAAAAAAATATTAGCTTTCGTCACTTCTCTGTATAAACTATAAGTGTGCGAAATTTCATACTCCTCCGACCGCCCAATTTTCGTAAAAAGGGATTCAAAGTTTTCGCTTCACGTATTAATATATAGATATGATAGTTCTGCGGCTTCCAAATAACCACCTGTTTTAAATAAATGACCCTTATTTCGATATCACAGGCAGAAATTCCATTTTATTGACATATTATGTACTTATAAACTTGGTTTATACCACTTCTAATGGCTGATATCGTAAAATATGTACACGTGAACCAGAACAAAACGAAATCTAAACGATCAGGTACACAGAAATATACGTTTTCATCGAGTTCTTTTTTCATACAAAGTATGTCTGGAAAGTTTTTCAGTAAGGCCATTTCATTGCGAAACTCACGGCGGCGTATCGCAAAGGTCTTTGAGCTTAGTCTGAAGTTTAATTTCGCAATCCCGACACAAGTGTTTACTACCCTTAACTTTGATCATGCGTATTATTGGCACATGGACGCTTAATTTCAAACTCCTCGCAGCAAATGCCTTCATCATTTAAAACCTTTATTTTGACCCGGCTTTATGGGATATGGCGTGCCACATTTTTGGTGAGACATTTTTACATTCGGACGGGGCAAAAATTACTTTCGGCATTTTTGGGTATTACTGCGAAATCAATAACAAATGGCAATAACATTTTGACACCCTGTCTATGTTTTTGTAGTTCTTAAGTTTGTTATTTGTTGTTGTTTTAACTAAGTTTCTTGGAATAAGAGTAAAGAAAATTTACATTGGTTATACTTAATATACGCAATGATAAATATAAAAGAATATTAAAAGCGGATAATTTTATTTAATTTTTATATTTAGTAGGCAAACTTACCCTAAGTTTGCCTTTCTACCTGGCATAAGACATAGCTAAGCGGTAACCGAAGGCAAGACAAAGCTACAAAACTTTTCTATTTACCAAAGCTAAGTTATATATTAAAATAATTGATTATCGCTTGCTTTAACGGCGAAGGAAAACGTACGTACGTCTGAGAGTTCTCTATAATGTTCTCGAACATAATGTGAAGTCTGTCAACGCGCACTGAGCCAGCGTGGTGGACTATAGCCTAACCCTTCTTACATTGAGATGAGGCCTTGAGTTATGAACCTATAATTGTAGTAGGGAGTAAATCACGCCCATTGAATGTGTTGCTAGATTGACACCACATCACAGATGATGTGTGTTTAAAGAGTTATGGCAACTTAAAGAGAAAACTACAATAGACACATAAAAATTAAATAATTATTACCAAGTACGTATATAATATAATAATAGGCCCTATGGTAACTAATAAATAACAATGAAATAATAAGTCTTTATAAAAATTTAAAATCAACTCAATTGTAAAATCATAAAACTCACAATATAATTCTTAGAATATTGTAGTGTAGTTTGGACTTCTTACTACGATATACCTACGATGTACATAAACAGGGTTTGGAATCCGTTCAAAAAAGATTCTTGAGGCATTTGTCTTACTAGTGCAACATGGTTAAAGAATGACCTTTCTATAGTACTCGTTTGAAACACTTTAAACTCATGACCTTGGCAAGCGTCGATAGATTATAGACCATCTATAGATCCCCATCTTATCGAAATATTCATAATTTTTGTGATAGTCTCTATCTCTGTCTTTCATCATTACGATCGACCAGTTCGATAGCTTAAGTAGGTGACATTAATATCGTACCAAATTGCTATGACCGAAATAGCAGTAAATACCCAGGTATTTCTAGGTTCCAAACCTTCTAGCATATCACGGTTTACTATCTGCGCATGTCCTCCCTACACGCATAGATAGCTGTAATGATTACGTTATGCTAAGATCATCGAAACCCTCTGCAACTTACAATCTTGAAAGTCAGGCAACTGACCATGCACCGATGATTTTCTGTGGGCATTTTAAAATCAACAGATTTGCATTGAATAGTAGTTTCACTAAACTTGATTATGATTCAGTGGTACTTAAACTATCTAATATACATTTTAGCTCAGTATATTTAACTGTAGAAGCAATGTCGCGGCCACTAAATCGACTGGTATCATAGCTGATGCTGTCAGTACCTCTTCGAGAGAAATCACTGTTCCAAATCGTAAACGCATCACAAAATCCTGGATAACAACATATTTAATTAGATGTATCAGAAACAGGGACAAGCTACATAGGAAAGCAAAAATTGATACTGAGCATGCGACATTGCGGGTGAACTATAGGAGATATCGCAACTACTGAAATAATCTTATTAAAACCTGAAGACTGCCTATGAAAGGTCAGAATTTGATAAAAACAAAGGAAATCCTAAAGGCACGTGGGGCACTATAAACAAAATAAATAAGATCCTTGTGAGGCATTAAACAAGGTAAACAACTATTTTGCGGGTATAGGTGCAGAATTAGGTAATTCGATATTAGGTCAATCTGTAGCCTGCCTTACTAATACTTCCCATAATCCAACACAGTCACCTATGGACTCTATGGCGCTATATGAGACTGACTATAGTGAAATTGATGTCATCATCTCAAATCTTAAATCCAATTCCGCTCCAGGCATTGACAATATATATATATACCCACAAAATAATCAAGAGTGCCAAACATTTCCTGATTCCTCCTCTCACTTATGTATGCAATTTATGTGTAACGTCGGGTGTTTTTCCAGATGTCTTAAACAAAGCTTTGGTACATCCCATACATAAGTGTGGTGATAAGAGCACTGTAGGCAACTACAGGCCGATATCTGTGTTGCCAGCTCTTTCTAACATTCTGGGAAAACTGCTAAATACTAGGCTTATAAATTTTTTGTCTCTACACAAAGTTATGTATTGCCAATAATCAATATGGATTTATTAGAGGTAATTCCACTGAAGATGCCACCTTAGAGCTAACCGAAATTATCGCAAACGAGCTTGATAAGTCTTCGAAGACGATAGGTGTGTTTCTTGATATATCGAATGCATTGGATACCGTATCTGTCCCCTTACTGCTGCACAAGCTTAAGTCAATTGGTATTCGTGGAATTGCTCTTGACATATTTCGTTCTTATCTTACAAACCGAACCCAGTGCGTTAAAATTTGGAATTATACTATACAGGGTGATTTTGAAATCGTGTAATTCCTTTTAACCACGCATTCTACTGGTGATATAGAATAACCCTGACCATATTTTTTTTTAATTAGAATAATGGTTTCGGCAAAATTAGAGTACAGATTTTTTTCATGAAATGATTTCAAATTGTCATATTTTAACCACCTGACACAATCTTAATATTTTACTAATTTAAAAATAATAACATAACAATAACTGATGTCGTAAATAATAAGGGGCAATAAAAAGGACCGCCCGTTATTATTTACGACATTAATTATTAATATGATTTTTTATTTTAATTAGTAAAAAATTAAAATTGCCTCGGTTGGTTAACATATGACTATCTGACACCATTTCAGGAAAAAATTCGGAACAATAATTTTTCAAAAAAATAATTCTAATTAAATAAAAATATGGTCAGGGTTATTCTATATCACCAGTAGAATGCGTGGTTAAAAGGAATTACACGATTTCAAAATCACCCTGTATATATATACTTTATTCGCAGGCCTCTCTTTCTTTTGGTGTATCGCAAGGTTGCGTTCTGAGCCATACGCTCTTTCTAATTTATATAAACTCATTATATGCCAAATCCCTAAAAAACCGCAATATTATCACCTATGCAAATGATTCTGCACTTATCATTCACAGCAAAACTTGGATAGAGACTAAAATCACACCGAGAGAGAGCGGAAAGAGGTAATTAAATGGCTACATAATAATCTTTTGACACTAAATCTTAATAAAACAAAATATATTACTTTTGCTCATCGTAACAGTGCCCAACCATCTACCGAATTCAATATTAAAGCTCACAAGAAATCGTATGTAATTGCTCTAACATAACACGAACATCTTCAATTAAATATTTGGGGCTTATTATAGACAGTTCACTAAATTGGTACACACATAAAGATTTTTCAATAAGGGCGGGTAGATGTTGAAATAAAATAAAACGAGCTGTGTGTATTAACAAAATTCTTTTTATATTTGAAACTAATTGGCATATTGGACCTTTCAATTAAAAAAATAATTTTGTTTATACCTCACATACAGCTTGTTTTATTTAATTTCAATATCTACCCGCCCTTATTGTAAAACCCTTTAGATAGCGTGGCAAACCGCATCAGAAAATTACTATCAGTTTTTAGACGAAACTCAGCAGATCTCGAAACACTGATGTGTGTATATTACGCGCTTGCTCAGAGCCTGCTACAGTATTGTGTCATGACATGGGGTGGATCTGCCAAAACTACCCTTCTACGCCTAGAACGTGCTCAAGGTGGTATACCTACTAAATGTCATGCTTGGCAAACCACGAAGGTATGATACCTGTCTTTCAGTCAGTCAGACAGCTTTTCATACTATTAGCTATTTTCCGTAAACGTAAAAGCATAGAATTCAAGCCTATCTTAAAGCGGAACAAAACCAGAATATGCTCAGTAATACCATATAGAACGGCACTGCCTCGGTCCCAATTTTATGTAATTAGTAACGATTTAGGTATATAACCAAGCAAATAAAGTAAATAACATATCCTCTGCCTCTTAATAAATGTAAGATAACTGTACAAAACTGGCTTAGAAAACGCAATTATGTACAGACAGAGTCCATAATCGATTGCAACTTGTCATAATATACAAGGATACACATACACAAACGCACACTCACTCATTGTGGGACATGCACGCACACAAACACCCATACACACAACCATAATCATACACATTCACACACTCTTTGGTACAACGTTCCAAAGAGTGTGTGAATGTGTATGATTATGTATGGTAATTTAATATTTATTTTTATTTTTGATATTTTTATTTTCGTTTGTTACGTTTTTACACTAAATTATTTTAGCCTTGTTTTAGTATACTTTACATACTCATGCATGACACTTACTTATGCGTTAAACAAATAATCATATAGGGTGGAAGGCGCTGGCGGCTGTAACGCAGTTCGGCCTAGCACAGCCGTCAACGACAATCTCTTATTTTGTAGGGATATTTTTTTACCTTAAGTGTATCTAAAATAAGATCATTTTAAAATTTTATGAGTGACATTAAATATTATTATTATTATATTGCACCTACATTTCGCTAGGTATGATTAAGTCCTATACATTAGTAAACGAGAAAATTATTACTAATCAGGCACGTTACAAATTACGTGCGACTACTGGGTAATCTCGCTCAATAAAACCAATAACGACCGACTCTAGAACCGAACCAAGGACGATTGTAAGCATCGTCTACAAGACACAGTCATCACCAGTATTATTCCAATCCAATATTATTAAAAAGCACGTAAAGCCGTCGTCGCTACGTCCGCGTCAGTTTCTCTGGTTGTGTAAAAATAATAATCGTTTATGTTTTAATTGTTGACGGTACTGTTGACGACAGTTTATTTGCGCAACCGTGGCAAAAGGACGCGTGACCCAGGGCAACCGCGCCGTCTCGCTAACCAGCTCTATTGACGCAATAAGTTATAAAATATAAATCACTCAAGTATACCGTCGGATCCAGATAAAATTGCCGTTTTCACTACCAAGTAAAGTACGCTATTCTTTTCTTTTTTATGTAGCTGAGATAAATATGCATGCTAAGGTATAATTATTGTTGGTCCTTTATTTTGTATACATGTTCCTAACATGTCTAAGAAATAAATTAAATATACCTATCTACAATATTTTGATTCAATAACAGGTAAATTATCTTGATTTTAGGGACTCGTTTTAGTTAAGATTTAATTTTTAATATCTAATTACGTAGCCATGCATGTTTTTTAATGTCGGATAACTCATCATATTTATAGTTTCAATGAAGGTTCAGAATTTTAGAAACATCAATTTATATAAAAGCTATAGTAATGGAACATGTTTACGAAATAATGATAATTAATAAATAGTAATTTCATTATTTAATTTAGTTTAATATACCTATTAATCCTTAATACTTTGGTTACACATTCAGATAAATTTAACAGTTGTGTGTGTATAATAAGTTTATTTTGAGTTAGTGGTTACACAGATTAATATAACACATTATTATTATAAAATCCCTTATTGTGGATCGGTTAAAAACAGTAAATAATAGAATTGAAATATGTTATTGCATTCGTGCATATATTTATTACTATTTATTTTCTTGAAGTATTCAATTCATTTGTTGTGTTTAAGTTTCCAAATACATATTTACTAATAATTAAAATATTTAATTGTTATTATTTCTTAATACGTATACAAAATTCCATATTCTTTTCCGTTTTTGTAGGTTGCTAGTTATATTTTGAACCACTCCAGTTTGCGTTAAAATGTATTTCATTAGCGACATGTAATTATTTAATTTGAATAATAATAGAAGCTCCATTCATTGTATAGCAAAAAATTAAACCTTGCTTTTGACATACCTAATTAGGATTGAGAACATGATTTAATTATTGTCGCTTTTCTGACTGGTTAGCGCGAACAACTAATCTTGAACGTTTTTGCTGGTATTTACCATGAATGGTATTCATTCTTACCAATTGCCGTAAAATAAAATACCAGGTTAACCTATCAATTGTTGGAATTCTAGACATAATTAAAAACCTATTGTGTCTAGACAATAAGCTTGACTTGGCATACTTACAGCTAGCTGCCTGTGTGCCACCACGACTCAAAGGTTACCACCTTAAACTGTCAAGCGTTTATATAAAGTGTAATGAGAGTAAACGAAGTAAGAGAAATTAGATAGGCATTAGTCTATTTATGTTTTTTTTTAAATCGTAACATACCTATACTCGTCCAATGAAAATTCATGGTCAGAAATCGTTTGACAATTTGACGTTTGACAACGCGAGATCTGTTGATAATTAAGAATGCTAATATTTCTTGACATCCATTGCCCGGTTCAACGTTTATTGCTGATATGTCATTTCTATTAAGCGTTGCTATTTAAGTGTAATTTGATATTTTATTTTGCACTAGTGCAGGTATTGTATGTGAGTGCTGATATGTGCATGGATTGAGCATTCATATATTATGGCATAGTTACTATACAACTAGCACTCATATTACAAAATCATAATTTTAAGAAAGTAACGTAAAAAATTGAACATTCTAATAACCTATAATACGTAACAAGTATTAACGCGATCATCATCAATGTTGTCAGTCAGCTTGTGACCACGACCGATGTAATCTGGTCGAAACATCAAGCGTAATAAAAAAAAGGGTGAAAACTACAAAAAGACAAAGTAGAAAAAATTTAAAGAACTATAACCCCGACTCCGTAAAAAAGGGATTTAAAAAAGACGAAACAATTCAGATAATAATAATAATAAATGGTCAAGGTAAAACCGAAAGCAGCGATAGCTCAGTGGAGAGACCAACAGACTGCAATGCAGAGGGTCTCGGGTTCGAACCCACGTCGCGCACCTCTGACTTTCGGAAATTATATGACTTTTCGAAATTATGTGCGTATTGATTGACAATTATCGCCTGCTCCGTGCCTCGGAGAGCACGTTAAGCCGTCGGTACCGGCTGCCATGAATATCTATGGCAGTCGTTATTGGGAAGTCAGTGCCCTTTAATATCCTGATACTGGTCTACCCTTAGGGTGTCGTTAGCCTTCGGGTTGCGGTGGTCAGGTGGTAGCCGCTCCGTGTAAAATCTGATATCCAGTCAAATCCGGTTAGACCAGAAAAGCCGACCCCAAGTGACTTGAGAATAATAAAGGCTAGGGAGAAGAAGAAGAAGGTCAAGGTAGAGCCGTGGTCGCACGTACTGTATACCTACTATGATTATGTGGCTGCCAGGAACACTTCCATTAAACAGACAGGGTAGGTTTACAGTGGGTGCAATCACGGCTCTACTTTGACCATTTTTGTACCTATGCATTTCTAGATTTTTATCTGAATTATTTTCTTGTTTCGTCCTTTTTAGATGCCTGTTTTATGTAGTCGGGGTTATAGTTTTTTAAACTTAATTGTATTTTACGTAGTCGGATTATAGTTTTTGAACTTTATTATATTTATAATAACATTTTATCCATTTCTTTACATAATACTTAACAACTGGTACTTACACACTACACTTTTTACAAAACTATACTTTTCGGTATTATAACAAGTTAAAAATTGCAAGCATAGCGCCTGTCGTACAACGCATCTCCCTCCGCGCTGTGTTATTTGTCTAAGCCGCTGCTTTATTGCAATCGCGTGTAGTCTTCAATTCTAATCGTGCGATTAGAACAATTTTAATTATTGTATTCTAGGAATAAGATTAAATTATTAATTTGGAACTTTGGTAGTATAAAAGATCTTAAGTAAGGTGTAAATGAGTCAAGGGTAGGTGACTAATATTTTTCAATTAATCTTGTATAAAATATACCACATTTGAAGTGATATTCTAAAAGAATAATAATTGTATTCTTTCGAAAATTATATTATGATATAATTTTCGAAAGAATACTAATATTATAAAGACTAAATTATATACTAATATTATAAAGAGGAAATATTAGATGTTTTGTTTGTATGTTTGTAAGGATTTAACAAACTACTAAACCGATTTAAAAATTCTTTCACCATTAGAAAACTGTATTATCATAGAGTAACATAGGCCATATTTTATTTACAAAAGTGCTGTTACTAACATAACCTAACCTATTTTTACGCAAGCGAAGCCGCGAGCAAAAACTAGTCACCAATAATCCTTTATGACATAGGTTTTATTTTAATACAGACTTGTTGCTAGGACGATATCATTAGGTACCATATTTGTAAACGAAGTCGAAAAAGGATTGTAATTTCTTGCTTTATCGGCGTACACTAACCAAACAGTGGGTTAAAACTGAACGTAATGTATTGCAAAAATTCTAGTCATAAATAGTTACATAAATGTAGGCGACACTGTATAGTTAGACCAAAGAATTAGGCTACAATAATTGTATTACTGAGAATATTAGTTTATAATATATAGCATAACAATAAAAATAAATAACTTTGTCGTAATGGATGATGATTTTTCATAGATAACATTTGAGCTATATGATTTTGTAGTATAGTTTTAAACTAAACTAAAATACGGAATCAAATAATTGACGCAGTAATGGGTTGGTCTTTAACATCTACGAGGTCGGTCTCCGTCAAAATCTTTCGGCTCCTCAATTTTCTAAATACCAGGTCTCGGTCGAGGGTGAAACCATGGGGAGTAGCTAGCTCATTTAATATTAAAGGTACATCCCTTTAATATTAAAAAAGCTTTAAATTTTGTTGGAATACTTACAAGTTGCTACACGTGATATTCTGAGGTGGAGGACCTTGACAACAAATGCTTTTTTGTTTATTTATTCGGCTTCAGTTTACAAAGTAGAATGGGCAATCGTAAAAGAAAGAGAAAGAGAACTAGGCAGTGTACCTATACTCCGAAAACCGACGTTAATTATTGAATTGTTTATGATTTGTCCTGTAGTGTTAAGTTCTAAAAGCTATACTTACGATTCTTGAATAAATTACGATTTGAAACGGTTCATAAGATTTTATTTTGACTACACAACTGTTTTTAAAACAGTTCTGAAGGGCTATCAGGGTTACCAGTAATAAAGACATCGTTATTTAAATATCCCATTCACAAATATTAAAAACGTATTATAATTCCAAAAAATATACTTAAATATACTTTTTAAAATCACCTATCGTCTAGTTAATTATTTGCAAAACAATAATATAAAATGAAGAAAACGGTTAATATATATTTTTTTAAATCGATATATGCATTTTCTTAATATGGCAACAATCGCAATAACATACTCGTATTTTCAGGTTTTTAAATATCAATCTCTGTCAATATAAAACCGATTCTACACGGTCGGGTTAACCGCCCAACTCAACTAAGGTCACGTCGAACTTGGTCGAGTTGAAGCCAAAATTGATCGTGTGGTCGTTGGTCGGACAACCAAATTGAGTTGACATCCAAACCGATTCGGCGCCAGGGGTCTACTTCGCAAATGGCAAACTTCTCTTTATACCTATTTCTCTGTTTTCCTACTTCGTAAATCGCCTACTTATCAAACAGTCTATTTCGCATTCAGCCTACTCTCAAAGAGACCACTTGAAAAACACTACACGCACACAACCATGCATTTGACACACGCAACCATGCATTTGACACACGCAACCATGCATTTGACACACGCAGTCGAATCGCGTTCGTAGTATTTCGGCATTGTTCAGCAGATGTAGTACTTATTTCGTAACTATGGTTACCTATATTTATTTATTTATTTAAGTCACACCAACTATAAATTTACAAACAATGTGTTACGTTTAATACCGTTAATCCTAAATACAGTGTAAATATATCACTTAAAGGTGTACACACCACTCACATTTTCAAGATTTTACCATAAAGCAATACATATTACATACATATCATCGTTCATGTCTAGTGAATTTTAAATACAGTTTGATTCATTTGTACAAATATATTAAAGTTGATAGGTACACATTGAATGAAATTATATAATAAAAAATATTAATTAAATAAAAGATTCCATGTCAGATAATTAATTAAAAATAAAATTGAATTACAAAGTAGGATGAAGTTCTAGTTGATAACACATTGATTACATCGATTGTCATAATATTCATAATAAATAACAGTTTGATTTTTATTTAAAATTAGGATAAGATTTGAAACCAATTCAATATTGAAAATATGATGATACTGTG
The DNA here is from genome assembly GCA_963675205.1 of Catocala nupta. Classification (NCBI taxonomy): domain Eukaryota; kingdom Metazoa; phylum Arthropoda; class Insecta; order Lepidoptera; family Erebidae; genus Catocala; species Catocala nupta. The sequence continues at coordinate 26,304,998 of OY776078.1, read as the reverse complement.
AATAAATATTATCAAGCAGGCAGCGAATCGCAGGTCATCGATTTCATTATTTTAGTTTTGAAAGTAGACAGATCATCAAAGAAAATATCGATGTGAGTTTTAGAAGAACAGGTTTTATTAAAAGTAGTTATCATTCTATTGAGAGGGGCGTGTTGACCTAGGTTTGTGCGACACTTACTAGCAACAAATGTTTTGTTTGGCTTTTTAGGGCGGACGTGCCATTGACGGGGTACCGCGAACTTTATTTTGTTGAGAAGGTCTGGAGTGGAACTTATGCCGTTGGCAATTTTGTGCAACATGCATAGATTGCTAACAGTTCTCCGTTGTTTCAATGTTGTTAGTTTGAAATAACTTAGTCGCTGTGTGTAATCGGATCCGTAAGGGCATATATGGTCTTTGAATCTTAAAATCTTGTGAATTTACGTTGTATGCGCTCAATCCGGGACGTGTGGATTCCGTATATGGGATTCCAAACGGGAGACGCATATTCTAATATACTGCGTGCATAAGAGTTGTACAGCACTTTCAATGCCTGAGTTCCCCTAAACTCTTTACCCACTCTGCTAATAAATCCTAGCATTCTATTTCCTTTCTTAATTATTTCATCTAATTGTGACGTAAATGAGAGACCGCTATTTATTTCTACTCCCAAATCCCGTGTTTTTGACTTCAGCTAGGATAGACCCATCAAGAGAATAGACAGAGTGTACGGGGTGCTTTTTCCTAGTAAATTTAATGTGGCAACATTTTGATGCATTAAGGACCATGCCGTTAGTTAAACACCAACCGTGTAGCGAGTCTAGATCGGATTCAAGTAGGGTGATATCCTCTCGTAATCTAATTTGACGATAGATTTTTAGATCATCAGCAAATAGGGAGCATCGGCTATGTTTGATACAATGTACCACATCATTCACAAAAATAATAAAAAGAATCGGCCCAGCGTGTGACCCCTGGGCCACTCCGGAGGTGACATTATATTCCGGTGATTGGTAACCATTCACCACTACGCATTGTTTTCACCCACAAAGATACGATCTAAACCACTTCAGCAGTTGTCCATGGATTCCGTGTACTTCTAGTTTTTGCAATAGAATTTCATGGTCCACCTTATCGAAGGTAGAGCTGAAATCGGTATAGAGAGAGTCGATCTGGTGGCCAGCATCAATGGACATTGACAGATCATCTACGATACTAGATAGATACTAGATTCGTGACAGTGGATCTATCACTAAGAAATCCATGTTGTTGTAGGGAGAGTTGTGGTTTAACATGAGATGTCAAAATCGGACACACCAGCGCTTCAAACAGTTTTGGGAATATGGATAAGAGTGAGATAGGACGGTAATTTTTTGCATCCGAGTTGTCTCCCTTTTTGTGAATAGGCACAACATTTGCTTTTTTTCATAGTGTTGAAAAGATAGAGGTCTCGAGTGATTTATTAAATATTAATGTTAAAGGGAAAGCTAGATTTTTGGCGCATTTTCTAATAAATAGTGGGGGTAACTCATCTGTTCCTGTACTCTTCGTCACATTGAGAGTAGACATTATCTTCAGGATTTCCTTTTCAGTGACAGTAATTTTGCTTAGTGTGCCTTGTGGAAATAAAAACGAGCTTGCGTTTAAAGGTGGAATTGTATTACTGCTGGTTGAGAAAGTGGAGGAGAATTGAGTGGCAAAAAGTTTACAGATTTCATCCCCTGTCGAGGCAGGTGTATCGTTCAATCTGATTTCGGACGGTATAGAGCTGGATTTGGAACTTTTGGTTTTAACGAAAGACCAGAATGCTTTCGGGTTTGAGTAGATATGCTTTTCAAACGTTTTTCTTGTCGCAGTCTTTCATGAATGATCGAGCCCTGTCGTCAAGCATTCTATATTCAATCTCGTCACGCGGATTACCATATTTTTAAAACGTTTCCTGAGTTTTCCCTTCTCGTGGAGTATTTGACTAGAGTTTTAGAGTACCAGAGGGAAAATTTACTATTGATACGGTTTAATTTTGAATATTCTCTTTTATAACTTTCCTAACGCGTTCGTACAATTTTTTTGTAATGGAATCAACATCTGAGCGTGATTCCAAACACTCCTTCCAGTTTATTTATTTTATTTTATTATTAATTAGTCCATAATCAGCTGCCTTAAAGTTAAACAAAGATGTTTTTAATTGTTTTAATGGTACATAATCCTTAAGTTCAACGTTTATTTCTAAAGGAGGATGATAATGACTGTCTATTTTACAGATAGGAGAATCAAATAGCCCAACCATTGTGCTATATATGTGTGAGATTACAAGATCCAATATTTTATTGTTACGGTTTCTTACAGAATTATACTGATGTAAATTGTTTAGTGTCATAAAATCAATTAGGGAATAGCCTAAGTTGTTGTGATAGTTAGATGGTAGAGTAGATGTAGAATTCGAGTTACTCACATCTTGCGTCCATTCGATGAAGCTTAGGTTAAAATCTCCAACTAAGAGGGTTTTTTCACTCGTGGTCTCGTATATTCTCGTGACAGAGTCCAAAAACATGTCAAGTTTATGCTGTGACACAGGCGGTGGTAAATATACTGCACATATGTTTATTTTCTTGCCATGGTTTGTCTTGAGACGTACCCAGATGTCTTCGGCGGAAGTTTCCCATTCCGAAATTCTAATGGAGTCGTATCTCTTAGATATAGCTATGAGAACCCCACCTCCTTCTTTGCCTGCCAGTTCACTGGATGCCCTGTCTCTTCTATAGATATTGTAATTGGGGTTGAAGATCTCTCCGTCGTTGATGTTGTCATTAAGCCACGTTTCTGTCGCGATAATTATGTCGTAATGGTTAATGTTTATACCTGTGTTTATGTCGCTGAGCTTAGATCGCATTCCTCTTAAATTCTGGTAATATATTGTGAATTTGAGATGTTTACTCACGGTTCTGTTCAATGAGATGGGTTTTACAATTGAGCAATGGCTTGTAGGCTTCTTACGTGTATAACGTGAGCGCCGCCTTTCTTGCGAACCAATATGCGACCATCGCGAACCCAAACATATTTGTAACCTTTCTCTCGGGCAAGTTTTCTTGTCTCTGCATGAATGGCTTTATTTAAAGGCGACAAATGTTCGGCTATGAAAACTGGTTGTTTGGTTCCTCCATATCCTAAGTGGCTTGAATTTAACTTATCAGTGATGTGCTTTCTGTTAAATTTAGTAACAGATGCTAGCATTTCATCCCGGAGCCTTGTGTTTTTTAATTTAGCAATAATCGTTCGCGGTCGATTGCTTTGTGGGTCTAATTTCTTCACACGAGTTATAGTATGGATGTCGTAGGCTTGAAGATTGCAAGATACAGCTTTTCCTAATTGGACGACCATACTCACTAGGTTTTCGGCTTGATTTTCAGGGACTCCGTTTATTTCCAAGTTGTCTTGGTGTGAGTACTGTTCGAGTAAATTAACTCTTACAAATAAGTCAGTGACACAGGTTTTTAGGTCCTCATTCTCTTTTTTTAATTGGCTTAAAACGTCTTGATTCCTGCCCAATTCAGTCTTAATGTCGTCAAAGTCGTTACTCATAAATTGTACGGAGTCTTTCAATTCTTGAAGTGTATTTTTGAACTCAAGGAACTGGATTTCAAAGTAGGACTTTAAAGAGGCTTGTTTTTGTACAGTTATTGTTGACATAATATCTTTATGGAGCTGAGTCATTTGATCTTCTTCCAGAATAGTGGTACGAACATACGGGGTTTGTTTCGATGACATCTCCATTGCGGCCACCGCCAAGTCGCTGACAACTGTTGAATCCTCTAATCGTGGTCGCTTCTGTCTAACGGAAACATTCGATATATCTGCATTGGTAGTTGAGGAAGCATTAATAGTTGTTTGTTCAGACTCCGATGTTACCTGTAATGCATTAGGCTTTGTAGAACCTGGAGAAGAGCGCTGGACGCGCGGCATCGTTGAGTATATCAATATATAATAACATTTATGCAGATAGTGCAATCCACGAAGACGCGCCCCACTAGTTTTTGGTTGAGGGGATCGTGGGGTGCGGGAAGTTTGATCCGAGCGTCAGTCGCGAACCGTCAGCGGTTCGATGCGCTCAAGTAGTACAGCCTATGTTGTGAAAATCCAGACCCGTCCCGAAAGGGGACCTTTTTTTTTTAAATCTTAGGTACTCTCAGCGTTTTGTACTTAAAAGCCAGGTATGTAAATTATATTTACATTGTTTAGAAGTTTGTAGTTACTAAAACACATGAAATAAGCAGAGGAAAGTAATATAATTTTGAAAATTTTACTATAAGAAGACTTATTTCATCTTTAAAAAAGTAAAACTATTTAATGCTTTTTTAACTTTAAGCAAGGGACATTATTTCAAAGGTTTATGATTTTATGAAAATATGACGATGGAGAACCGCACAGGCTGTAAGAGTATCTGAAAGCACAGTGACTAGAATTCTACGCGAAAGAAAAGAATATACTAATACATTGAAGTGAACTACAGTACCTGCTATGGAATCGAATACAACTATGGAGACGGATGCGATAGTTCCTATAGTCCCAAGTATGGAGCGTACAACAGAATCGGTATCCTCAATATCCGCTTCCGTAGCCGACTACGGAAGCGGATATTGAGTCTGAAAAAGAAGCGAGTACGTCGCATTCAAATTTAGTAGGTAGAATTACTTCTATTTTACATCACCTATGAAGAAGAGAATGGTAAGACCACGAAAAATTAATTTAGACTAATTTGATATTGGTGTAGTCCGAAGAACTATCCAAAACTATCTTAAAGAACATTATCACGACTTAATATTGTTTTGAAAGACTGTATACAATTTGATCGATGTATAACAACCCTAAGATCATTGTTACGTAAAATTGGTTATAAATGGAAAAGAACTGAGAATAACAGGAAGGTGCTAACCGAAAAACATGATATTAAAATGTTAAGATTGAAATATTTAAAATAGGTTAAGTCTTTTCGTAATGCAGATAGACCTGAGGTAATTTTCGTAATGCAGGTAGACAGATGAATCATACATTCATACAAACCACGTACAAAAAAAACTTGGACCGCAAAAGGGTTCTAAAACAGAAATAAAACAAAATTTAACAAAAGGAGTGCGCATAATTATACTACATGGTGGAAGTGCAGTTTATTTATCACTGTGTTACATAATTTTGAAACTGTTACACTACTACTACTATTGAATTTTACTAATTTATAAACTAATAAAATTATTTAAACTATTAAAGCTATTTATATTTAGGTTTACACTTTCTCCGACGTTTCGGTTGCTTTTCAGCAGCCATGGTCACGGGGAGATTTTTTTTTTTTTTTTTTTTTTATTTTGCTCGTCAAAATGACCACACTCCGCCTGATGGTAAGCAGTCGTGTGGTCTAAGAGCAGTGGCCTCCACATCGTCCTCATAGCAGCCGAGGCGATGTTGAGGTCTCTACTTTGACGGCCTGAGAAGGTGCTTTTTCACGCCCCGCTTAAAGGACCCAGGATTGAAGGAAGAAGGAAACACGTGCCTTGGCAGAGAATTCCATGCCTTGATCGTTCGGCAGAGGTATGAGGACCCAAACTTGTTGGTACGCACTCTAGTCGACTCCACCGTGTAAGATGGCATCTGAGCCCAGCACGCGTTGTTCTGGATAGGAAAGGGGAGGGCGGGATAAGGTGGAATAACTCTTCAGAGCACTCCCCGTGGTATATTCTGTAGAAACATGCCAAAGAGGCAATATCCCTACGGAGTTGCAGAGGTTCCAGTGAACTCGTGACCTCTGGATCTCCGATGATACGGACAGCCCGCCGCTGTAACCTGTCAAGAGCGTCTAGCAAGTACTGCGCGGAGCCATCCCAAAGATGAGAACAGTACTCCACGCAAGGGCGCACTTGTGCCTTATACAATAGGCACAGCTGCCCAGGCGCGAAGAACCGCCTCACCCTGTTCAGAACTCCGAGTTTTCGCGAAGCTTGCCTAATGACGCTCTCGATGTAGGTTTTGGGATTAAGGGAGCGGCAAAGATCCATACCTAAGATGGAGAGGCTGCCACGTATCACCAGTGGAGTGTTCTACTTTAAAGTGGCTAAAGGAGAAACTAATACCAAATCTCCCAAATGATGCCGTGGTAGTCTTGGATAATGCAGCCTATCACAACACTAGTTCGGAAAAATACCACCTCCAACAAATTAGACATGCAGACTTGGCTGAAGCAAAAAATATCCATTTTAAACCAAGGTTCAAAAATCCTGAACTTTATGACTTAATACTAAAACACAAAGAAAACTCCCGCAGGTACAAAGTTGACGAATTATTAAAAGAACAGGGATTCACAATGCTTCCGCTGCCTCCTTATCATCCTGATTGAATCCCAATCGAAAACATTTGTGGTATTGTAAAAAACGACGTTGCTAGCCGCAATATCAATCAAAATTACACTTTAATTATGCCCATTTTAAATGAAGCATTTCATCGAGTAAATAAATATGTCTGGTTCAATACTTGTCAGCACGTGGAAAATAGAAGACGAATACATGATACACTGTGATCTTGATTTCAGTTTTATTATAAATGTCAGTGATACATCAGACTGAATCAGATATTTCCGAAACGAGTGATTGACGATTTTAATTTCTTAATAAAGTTTAATAAAACTTTTTCACGTATTTCATTTATGTCTATAATTACCCCCTATTATAAAAATGTTAATATTATCGTTTATAACTAAAAATCACATAAAATATTCACATATAAAAAAAATATATAAAATTAAAGTAGAGCATCTTTCCCTTCGACCGTGACGCTCTCTTCTGTTTTTTTCTTTTTCTTGCCTTTGGTGGCAGACGAGCAAGTGGCCCATCTGATGGAAAGCGGTAACCGCTGCTCATGGATTTCAGCAATGTCAGGACACAGCAAAGCCGCTGCCTACCGTGAAAGAAGCACTCTCTTTAAACCTCGTTTGCAGAAGGACATATCATAGCGCTCAGGAAACACCGAAGCAGGCAGTTCATTCTAGAGCTTGCACGTACGTGGGAGAAATGATCGCTGAAAGCGTACCGTCTTAGATATGAACGCTTCCAGGTGATATGGATGAAACCTGCTTCGTTGTCGAGTGGTACGGTGATAGAAAGGGGCCTGATTATATTCATTGTAGTGTGTACCAATAACACTCAAACATTAGCGTAACCTTGCAAACATATACTATAAACGGTTAGGAGGAATAGTGGGGCGCGTCTTCGTGGATTGTATCAGCAATATCTTACAGGCAACCATTGAGCGGATTGAAATTATATACATTATAATATATTTACGTATTTATATGTAATAAAGAAACAATCAATTATAGTCGAATTTTGATCACTAGTATACATTAATAGTCCATCAAAAACAATTGCAGGCCTGCACAAAAGAAACAACATATTGCCACATTCAGAGCTATTTAAAAAGCATTTAATGGACACCTTAGTAATGATTTTATATACTTATCTAAGTGGTCACTTATATATAAATTAAAATATGTTTCTGAGTGAATAACACTATTTTCGTATGGTAGTTTGAGAATCACAGGCAAAAATATGAATTGGTTATAATGTACTTGTTGTAGATGCGCAGCGGTAGTGAATGCAACTACTGTGCATGAGGCCTCGGGTTCGAATCGCGGGTCGTGTCAACAAAAAGTTATTGGGTTTTTCTGTTAACAAATCTCAATACGAGCTCGGAGTTAGAAAGTTGGCGGTGTTGGTCTCCTCCGGCCGAAATTCGGTCTGGAGGACATATTATAATACAATTGGAGTAAATGTACTTGAAGATATTAAAAAGTAATACAAAATGGAGGCCATATCAATCCCTAAATTATGACTTTTCACATGAGCAACACTGCGTGTGGAAACTTGATCTGATAGTTTTATTAACTTATAATGTTGTGAAATATAATTCAGTTTTGTAAACCTTGCTCTTAAATGTATAGTGATATTAAAATATGACTTTTGTTACACATAACATATGTATTTTAACATCTAAGCTAAACTTAAAAGTAAGGATAAATGTTTTTAAAAAAGTCTTCAATATTTTCGTAAGTCTTATTTATTTTTCTTTAAAGTATTTATTATACCCTATATAATGAGGTAACTTTCATCTTGACTAAAAAGTTAATAGTATATTTATGCCAATATAAACCGATATTGGAATCCATACAAGACAGCGCCTTCTCGTTTTCTGTTCGATATTAAAAACTTATAACAATTTAATAATTAATTGATACTTTAGTCGATTAACTGAGATAGTCAAATAAAGTTGTTTAGTTTACTCCTGATTAAATTAATTACTTCAATGCTGAGGTAAAGCATTCTGTTTTATGCTATGCAACATTTCAATACAGATTTTAAAGTATTGAAATAACCAACTTAATAAAAAAAGCCATTCAGTTGTAATTGTGCAATGATTAGGCAAAGAATTACTATTATTGTTATGTTTTTAATATTTCAAGATAATCGATGCCTAAAAATTATAATGTATTATTCATTTTCAAGTGCACAGTGCTATTCTTTGCAATTTTTGAAAATGCTGTCCTCCGCAATATACCGGGCCTCAAAAGTCCCATGCCAAATGTAAATCGCTATGGCACATAACAATAATTGTAAATAAAGGTTTAAAAAAAAAGAATTTCTATTCATATTGATAGTATATTATGATTATAAACGCGAAAGTAACTTTGTCTGTTTGTTACATTCTCTAAGCTGAACACGGAATAAATGTTAAAATAATTATATGGAGATAGCGTTTATCATAAGAAAGGAATATTCTAGTGACAAAAGAACACTTCTGGCCATAATTGCACGATATGATAAATATACTAATGCTTTGAGAATCACGAAATAAAGGAGGAGACTGCTAGTATTTTTCTTTACTTCGTGCTCAGGTTATCTTCTAATCAATAGATACTTATATATAAGTAATAATTGTATTTTATAGAAATCTTTATAAATAGACTGATTCTATAGTTATATAAACTGGATGAGGCGGGATCACGGGCCACGCAGAAGCCGGCTCTCTAAAGTCCAGGGATGTTGCGAATATTCGCATCCGCATTCGCAATTGCGGAGCTTCCGCATCGATTTGGACATCTGCATCCGCATCCACAAAAATCAACGCGGATGTTAATGCGGAGCCAGATATAGCGTAGGTTACGAAATCAGTTGTTTAGTAGTACGTTTTTAATTCATGAACCTTTGCAAAACAGGCTTGAACCTGCGAAGGCGGTGATATTAGATACTTTTTATTAAATAAGATGATCAACTTCCATTAACATCTGCATCCGCAATTGAGAAGCCTTCACATCTATTTGGACATCCGCATCCGTATCTGTGGATGTGAGTCTTCAAATATCCGTAACCATATCCGCAGATGTAAAAATCTGCATCCGCAACATCCCTGCTCTAAACAATAGCTCGCGCGGCGAAAGATGTTATTGCCGCGTACAAAAATAACTCACGCGGCTGTTGCACATAATGGAAACGCACAAAGGTGTGTTTCCTAATTATGCAGTTGCGAATCATGATGCACAGACTTCAATCATTCTATTTTGTTAAGATTGACACTGAGAGCTTCTTATTACCATCGATATATTACCGTTCCAGTTCAATTGTGTTTGGCCTACTTTTACGCTGGATTGGTACCTAGTATAATATTTGCCGGCGAACGCGCTAGGCGGACTTTATTTTACTTAACATGCAAGTTGTTGATTGTTTTGTTGACGTTTTAAACTAATCTGATTATAACTATTTATATTCATTACGTCTGCTGTTAAAAAATGAGGTGGAATAATTAATCATTACCGTAAGTTTTGAAGTTACGATTTCTTATGTTGTATTATATATATATTTCTTTTTTATTTGTAGTTACGCGGATATTTCCAAAAGCATGAAGCAAGAAGGTGCTGAGGCTGACACCGTTAGTGAGGCCGAGGTGAACAGGGAAGTGATGAAGGAGGCACCTTCTGATGACGCTATGGTGTCACTGTCCCCGTCGTACATGTCCGAGGCTAGCGACGCCTTCGGTACATCGTACCAGGCGCTATCCCAAGTTAGTGACCAGGTACGTGCCTTTATTTTATTAAATTATTGATTTAATTTACGAAATATTGAGTCTTTTAACTAAATGATGATACAACGAGTGTGTGTAATACAGAACACTTAAAATAAGCAGTATTTCAACACGTAAATTATGCCGATATAAATCTATCTACGATCGGTCGGCGCTCTAGGAAAGGCATCTGTTATTTTTGTGTCAAAAATAAGGTGTATATCCAATAGGAATTCCTTAATAAAAAGTTTGTAAGATAGCTTTATTTTAAGTTAACTTATTTTTCGTATTCTGGGGGAATGCTTTGACTCGACCGGTTATGTCAGACTCACCGGGGAGAGATTGTGGGTGACATCCTGGTAATACCGACTAAACCTACCACGGTGTTCCTCGACATAACCGCAATCGGCGAGGCCGCGCGAATCGCTTTCACATGCAATTGCGAATCGCCGAGGTTTCGGCCTATTAGAGGTTAATAATAAAAAATATGGATATGCTGGCGTATGTTCGTCAGATTTTGATGAAGATGAAGGAGAGATCAGATTTACTTTTTTAAAGATCTCCGATTAAGATGGAACTCTTTTTAGAATAAATAATAATGACATGTCTGATGTTAAATGGGAACAGATCGTGACCATATTACCACTGTATACGTATGAAGGGTAACAGAGTATTCTACAAGTTTCCAAAGCCAGTTGATGGATTTGAAAAGTAAATTGTTGATTGTTTAGTATTTAAGTAAAAATATTTAGTTTAGTGAAAATTATTGATTCTGTCCTTTGCAAAAAAATGAAAGTTTTCTTTATACTGTGCACTGAAAATTTTAAGAGTATTTGTTTAGATAGCCTCTAGACTGATGGGTGTATCATTAGATAGTACTATTGTTTTGTTTTGTTAACGAAGTTTATATTTTTGTTTCATTTAGAAATTTTATTCAGATTAAAGCGCCTTAAACGTGTCTTTTAAGTTTTTGAACGTTTTATAATTAAAACTATCAAACAGTATGTACTGTGATTTTCATCTCAGATGAGACTGATAAGCAGAAAATATAAAATCTGTTATTTGATACGGGTAATTGAAACTTAAGCATTAACAAACCATTAATATTACAAATAAGATTGCATTTAGAAACTGTGAAGAGTGAATATATCTTGTATATTAAAAAATATCCAAGTACTATAATTTATATATGTTTTATTTAATATTAGTCTCCTTTTTTAGCTAATAATCAATGGCCTGTTACTTTCCTGCTTTAATTTGTCACTACTCTGCTAGTAGTGTCACTCACCTGGTAACACATTTTCCACTGGTGCTTATAAAATTCAAAAAAATGGACAAATTTAAAAATAGTGTCATATAGAGAAATTATCAATATTGAATGAAACAGATTACATTTCCTTCAGGGACACAAATATATCAAAACCCATATACAGGGTGTCCCAGAAGTCGACGTCAAGTCAGAACTGGGTGATAGACAAAGTCATAGTAGTTATCAGAAAAATATATAAAAAAGTCTATCTCATGTATTTTCAAAATAATAGGCATTTAAAAAAAACAAGAAGATCAACATCCTGTGATGGTCTTTTAACTCTCGTCACTACAAATCTGCATTTATTTTAAATTTTATTTTTATAATCCTTGATGATGCTTCCGTAAATTGTTGCCTAAAATACTTCGCCCAATTTAAACTGGCTGTACTGAAAAAAAAAACGTACTACGCTAGTTTGGCAAGTAGCTTTAAAAGTTGGCACGTTTCATAAGGATTCCAAAACGGTATGACACTTGCTTGACAATTGGCTATTTAGACTATAATATTTTGTTTGGTAAAGAAGTCTGGTATTCAATATTGTATTTTATCGTAAATTAAAATCATTCTAGTGTACCCAAGGTTTTCTTCAAAGCTGTTACTTCAAGATTTCAGTTCGGGTGAGACGGAGAGAGTCATTTTACGTAGTGTGAGAGAGACGGATAGTAACGCCATCTTTACTAATGTGTTAGAATGAATGACTTAAAGAGACGGAGATATTCATTTCCGAAATGTGAGCAAAACTGGTAGTGACGCCACTTTTACTAACGCGTGAGATGGATGGATGCGCAATTTGACTAGTGCGAGCGAGACAATAGCTGCTATTGTCCATCTTCATTGACGCACACAATACAGGTCAGTCATCAGTCAGTACGTTACGCTCCTTCGTTTACTGCGCATCTTTCCGTACTCGTTGATTTCTTACACACTTTGGCTTTGTTTATTGGACTTGATTGCTTGTGATTTGGATTTGGACTGTTTAGTTTTGACGACCTTGGCTATCCCCTGGACTATTGTGTGTGACCTCAATGAGGAATATCCAGGCAGATGGATAGGGCGGTCTAGTACTATCTCGTGACCAGCCCGTTCACCTGATTTAAATCCACTGGATTTTTTTTACTGAGGCGCGGTGAAAGAAAAAGTTTACTCTAAGCCAATCGAAAACGTAACTGAACTACGACAAAGAATAACAGAAGCAGTTGAAATTGTAAATAACGGAAGGTTCGCCCGTCTGATAACGCGATCATTTTTAAGAAGATGTTAAGCTTGTGTTGCGGCTGAAGGAAGGCAGTTTGAACATTTGTTGTAGTAAATGTAATAAATTTTAGAATCAAACAAAATGTTTAATTTAAAACGTCTCTAGAAAAACAAACCTTAACTTAGCAAAAAACTGATAAGTCATTGAGTTTTTCCAGGTAAACCAAGGGTCGTAGGACCCTTGGACTACCTGGAAATACAGTTTCTGTCTTGCTTACACTTTTCCATCTCACTCTAACTAGAATCTTGAAGTTACGGTCTTGAGCAAAGCTATGAGTCATTTTAATGTACTTAATAAAATAAAATTGAAACGTAGGGTTCTTTACAAAAAAATATTGTCTAAGTCTAAATGGCCAATTGTCTAGCAAGTGTCATACTATTTTGGAATCCTTATGAAATGCACCAACTTTTAAAGCTACTTGCCAAACTAGCGTAGTACATTTTTTTTTTTCAGTACAGCCAGTTTAAGTTGGGCAATACGTGACATTTTCTACCAAGCTGGAGCAGTTGGCTTTAATTTTTAGGAAACAATTTACGGAAGCATCATTAAGGATTACATAATAAAAGTAAAATTCAAAATTAATGCAGATTTGTAGCAACGAGAATTAAAAGACCATCACAGGGTGTTGATTATCTTGTTTTTTTTTAAATGCCTATAATTTTGAAAATACATGAGATAGATTTTTTTTATATATTTCTGTAAACTACTATGACTTTGTCTAACAACCTGCTCCGGGTTGACGTCTACTTCTGGGACACCCTGTATATATATAATTTTATACTATTCTATTATATTATCTCACGCTTATGAAAACCCAAAGTGGAAAATGTAGAAATAATTAAAGATGGTATTAATTGAAAGAAAAGGAAAGCACGTCGTAAGCTTTATGAAATCTTACTGTCTATCTAGGATCTATCTTAACTGGGCGCTAAATAGCTATTGATTTGTTTTTAATTTTCAGCCGGCTTCTGTTAAGTCTGCGTCCGCTGGTAGCACGACCGGTACGATGGCAACGGCTAGTACCGCTGCCACTGCAGGGGCCTCGTGGACCCGAAACTCTCATGTGCGGTACACTGGCTCGGACACTGCCTCACTGTCCGGCGAATCTCGCTCGTCGCAGAGGAATACTATGCGAGAGGTGATTATGGAAATGTCTAGGATTATTATATTGTCTCTTTACGACTTTCCCTCTCATTTGCTAACATCTGAAATACAATGACGCACCTCTGACTTTCGGAAGTTATATGACTTTTCGAAATGATGTGCGTATTGATTGACAATTATCGCCTGGTCCGTGCCTCGGCGAGCACGTTAAGTCCCAGCTGCCATGAACATTTATGGCAGTCGTTATTGGGAAGTAAGTGCCCTTTAATATCCTGACACTGATCTAGCCTTAGGGTATCGTTAGCCTTCGGGTTGCGGAGGTCAGGTGGCAGCCGCTCCGTGTAAAAACTGATATCCAGTAAATCCGGTTAGACTAGAAAAGCCGACCCCAAGTGACTTGGGAATAATAAAGGCTAGGGAGAAGAGACATAAGTACATGGCGAACAAAAATATATGGCGTTACGCACAATTTTATTAATATATTAATCAATTAAATGCAGGTTTCACTAATATGAGGGATTAACCATGACTAAGTACATCTTAATATTACTTGTTGTGTATTTAATATACAACTGCAACTGTTGTATGTCAGTATAAATAATACAAATTATTGCGACTTTATATAAAAAGGAGTATCACTACGTTCAGACGCATAAGAATACCGAGTCGGCTCCCGCACCGCAGCACGGCATGGGCGCGCAGTACTTGGATCCCGCTCCATACGTGAGCGCGGTCGGCGTGCCAGGGGTTCTGCCTCTCTCAATACCGCCCCTGCCTATCGTCGTATCGCCCGACCAGGCTCAAATACAGGTACGATTCGTGAAGATCGCCACAATGGTATGACGCAATTTAATTATTTCTAAAATTCGTAGATTCGTAGTAGTCATTCGGCTAATTATGTAAAGCATGGTCCCAAATTAAATGTTCGCATCTACTTTAATTTCTTCAAGTAGAACTTTCCCTCGGGCATTGCCTCAAAATGCACCCTATTGCATGATACAAGTTAGTGGCTGTGGCAGGAGCAGTTGCAACGGAAACACGAGGAGTTGCAGCAAATGATAGTCAGACAGCAAGAAGAGTTGCGGCAGGTAAAGGAGCAACTGCTGTTAGCGAGGCTCGGCATCCTGCAACCTCTGATCAACGTAAGTATTCTATATTCTGAGCATTTCTATTTTAAATGTTGTCATGATCTACGTTCGTTTTCTTGTTCAATTTAACCAACAACTTTGCTACGAGGGTCGTATTTATTTATTTCAAATATTAGACTTCTTGATATCCTCTGTAAGCAAAAAATATGAGTATGAGTAGTCATGACATTTTTCTCATCACTGATGCCTAAACCATTCATCTTGGTAGACGGCATAGCACCGCATATTATTGATATTTAAATACTTCTTGTGATTAATAGCATAGTTACGTCAACTGAGATATTAGTTTTTGAAGAATGCTATTTGGTGTTGTAAATTTCATATACATTTTTAATAGTTAGTGTTTTTATATTCTCATAAGTGTGTTTGTAGGGCAATATAATCATAGTATAAATTTCACCACCACATTAACTATTTGTTGTTGCCATAATAGGCGTTTTTTTGTTTTTTTTTTGTTTTACAATGATTTTCACACATTCTGGGAGAACGCAAAGGACAATCAAATGCCAATCCAATCACTGTGAATGTACTAATGGAAGCGTGTGTAAACTAATACAATCTAAACTGAGAGCAGTTCAGCGATCTGAAGCTGGTGGGAAGCTATCAGTTCAGATGCTTACGCCACGACCACTTGTCAGGTTATTTGTACTGGTAGATGTGACAGCTCTCATGTTTAGCCTTACATTCAGCCACAGGTTAGCGGGCGCTGGCTCAGGGCAGCCGTAACATAAGAAAAGGTAATAAAGCAACATTGTCTACGTTGACTGTCTACGCTGTGTAGACAGTAATAAATTAGCATACGCAACGGGTGACGCCATCTATCTGTTTCATTCTGTTTGGTAAGAAAAACAGTATTCAAGTATGTGGGAGTTGTTACTTGACGATTTCTTAATAAATTTCAAGGTTCAAGGGCCGTATGTGAATCCTGACGAGATTCAACAGAACCAGCGCTTACCGGCACAAATAGTTTACGAGGGGGGCACGTCCAGGACGGCGATCACGGGCTACCCGCCACAACATCCGCCGCATTCAAACAACCACCACCAGCACATGCCGCAGTAAGCCGCGCACACTCCAACGCTGGGCGACGGCGCCGCGGTGTGGTGCGTTACCACGACCGATATTTATAGCTAATTTGTTATTCTTAATCTAGTTCGAACACGTACGTATACATTACACTTGCCAATTTGTTTTGTATTATAAATAAGTAGCGTCGCAGCTGATTATGTCATATTGGAATGTTTTGTTTATGTTCTGTCGAATATCTCCGGTATCGGTGAGTGTAACACCACGAAACAACATAAGGATCGCGAGCAAGTATGTGCATTATACACCATTCTGTTGTTATTTTATATTATAATCGATACGTCGCTATATGATTCGTACTAAAGTAATTTACCTGTTATGTTAACTTATGCGGTTTTAACAAGTTATGATTTTAGATATTTTATTCGCCCGCTGTTTCTTGTTTATATTTTATTTTTGTGAATATGGCTGTGCATCTTTTAACAAAATATTTTAGTTAATAGAAAATATACACGTTTTTTTGAAGTGAAGGTGAAGTAACGGCCCGTCAATATGTATTGTTTGAACTCGTACATTTAGGTTGTTACCTGAGTCAGCAAGCCAAAGTGTCGTTGTGTTACGCTCTTACGTCTACATGTTATTTGATTGGGAGTCAACGTGCCATGTAGTAGGGGTTCCAGATGTTTCACAGGAACTTTATATATTGTAAATTAATAGTTGTACTATTTTTGATCTCGTTACTGATTTCTTAGTGACTAGTTAACTAATTTCGTGTTTATTTGAGACAGTGCATCGTCACCTGTGAAATGTCTGTCTTTGGTCTGTTTTCTTTTATTTACAAGTCATAGTTACGTGAACCTTAAATAGTGTAAATATTATTTGACTTGTTTTAGATAAATTATATAAATTGGGTTTTTACATTATACATATAATATAATTTTGTGATAATGATTTTTTATAGAGAATGTGTTTGTTCTATGCACTCGCGTTATTATATTTATCATGTTGTTATTATTCTCGTTTTGGTTCGTTCATTCATATTTTATTTGAGAGTATAAAAGTTATTGTTTTAATTGATTTTATTAAATGAATTTGGTTACCGGGCAGTTTTACATAATATTCGGTCGTTAATCTTATATCGAGTACATTATAGTCAATTTGTGGACGCGAAAGATGGGATATCTCGTCGTCCACTTGATATGGAAAATCAAAATAAACGAGAGGCCAGTAAGATTGTAGGGCTTGTAGAAAGTGATGGGAGACGAGTTCCTCACGCCGAATGAAGTGCGATGTTAAGGCAGAGATATGTGGCTTATAAACGCAGCGCATAATGGAAACGTACAAACTGCATACTTTGAAAGAAACCGGTTTATCGCGCTAAGCAATCCTTCTACATAATTCGAGATCGGACATCCACTGTTCAAACGCGTCGAAGCACCGCCATTCTGTAGCTAGTTCAGAACAGTAATCTATCAAATAGTGAACATGGAACATGTTAAATTTCTATAAATTAGTACCGGTGAAGATTATTTAAATGCCAATGTACGTTCCTTATAATTACATATTTGGTATTTTATAAAACTAATTTAATATTTTCTTTGGATTGTATATTCTTAGCAGGGCACAAGAATTCGGTATGTGGATCGCTTTATTCTATGACATTACATAATATATTGATGTCGGTCATTCAATGGATGTACTGTTTTTAGTTATAGATAATTTTATTAATTATAGATGTCTGTAGAAGAGCTTATGGGTATGTTACAGTATAATCAACTATTTAAGTATGAAACTGAGTCAGCCATTTGGAATTAAAATCATTACAATTATCTAACGGCCAAAATTAATAATTAATCTATGGGTACTATTATTAAATTTGTCTTTAGGGGATTTTATTTATTTAACTGGTTTTTGCACGCGTCTCCGCCCGCGTGGTACCTACTTCAATAAAAATTTGTCAGAGTGTGTTCTTTCCCAGGTATTAAACTATATCTGTACCAAATTTCATCTAATTCGGTTGAGTGGTTTAGCTATGAAAAGTTAACAGACAGACAGAGGTACTTTCGAAGTTAAGTTATTATAACTTAATTTATGTCGTCTACCGTTATTTTGAGACTACTAATCTATGAGTACTAATATTAAATTTGATTTTACGGGCTTTTATCATAGATTATGACTTCATTTATTTCACCTACCCTCATTTTGAGACATTTAGAAATTCCTCTTTCGTGAATAGTGAAGTTACGTAAGATGAACATGATGAATACATAGCCTGATAATGGTCGTAAAAGGTAATTAATTCTTAATATGTAATAATAGGGCAGGTGGAACCTGGGGACTGAGCTGTAACTTACATATGTATGTAACGTAACATGTTACTACTAAAGAGTACACGTGAATAGTATCATCAGTTGGGCTGACACAGCAAATACACGAACTGTGTGTTTCTTATCGTACCCGTCCCGCTGCAGCGCTTGGTTTTGATCAATATAACAGTTTCGCAGCTTAGCCTTCGCTCATTTCTCAGCTATCTCGTATATCCTGAGTGAACTCTTAGTGTTTGTTCACGTAGAAACGCGCGGGCGCGGTGGAGGGTGCGGACGCGGTGTCCACATTGACCGCCAGGCGTTTGCGCGAATGTGCCGTGTCGTCAGGGGGTGAAAAGATGCTAATGCACTTATAAACTCTTCTGTATTGAACGACATGATGAAAACGTGCTATCTTTTCTAGCGACAAGTTCAAACTGGTTGAAGTTACCTGACGTCGCGAGTGAATTGCGCGCTCTGCCGTTGGTTCGACATGAACACACAAATAACTCCCGCGTTTGATATAGCCGCGAGCGCGCCGCACGCGTTGGTCGCTAGCTTGCCCGCTACTTACACCGCACGTGCGTTTCGTATGTGAACACTTGGATATTACGTCCATATGTTTGATATTTCATGACCGCGCCCGCCACCGCGCCCGCCATTCAACGTGAACAAGCACTTAAGGATGCGAATATACGAATCAGAGAATTACCTACATTAATTTTATCTGAAGTGAAAACAACGACATTATATGATTTCCTTCATTCAGAGCAATTATCAGGTCTTTTCTTGTAACCTATAGGTTAATTATTATTTTTGGCTGTTAAAGTACCATGGAATCCATATAATTATGAATTATTTTTATTAGTCTCAGTTGATTGCACTTTTAAAACAAAAGATGAATGTTTTTCCGGATTGTATACATCTGTGTCCCAAAATATCTAGGTATAGATGGTCCGTTCATTGAATCGCTCGAAACGCAGTTGCATTAGCACCGAAATTGTTGCGCATGCGCACATTCTGTACATGAGTTTTCGCGCGTCTGTTGACCCGACCGTCTGTATCTATGTGTATTGTGTTTGTGGTATGAGTATATTTGTATTATGTGAGTGCTGAAAATATATATTTGTTTAAATTCCATCTAATATTTTATATACTTTTATTGATAAATGTTTAGTTAACGTAAGGAAGGTCGGCTAGCTAGTTATTTAAGTAACGGCGGCTATCGGCTGCCAATGCCTCTGTACAATATAAATAGTAACACACACCTACAGTTATATGCAAATTTTTACGAGATATCCGTAACATTGATATTGTTTAAATATATAAGATTAAATATCATGGCCGTCATATTAACTGAAAGGGATTATTTTTATTATCATCGCGATCATTATTTACTAAATTCGTGGTCTATAATAATTTAAGTAATGATTTTTAATCTTGTAATTTAATAATCGAAAAATTCAATCATCACCCTTATAATGTATAATGAAAGGAATTGTTGCAACAAGATGTATGAAACATGATTTTAGAATAAGCTACATATTTTATGTGTTTATAATCTACTCTAGACAAAAGTTAGGGTGCGACCAAGTTATTTGTAGAGGCTTATGTCTTAGTTCATTATTAAGGTATCAACCGCGATATCAACCCATGGAATAAAATTATACACCTTTGGCTATAGGTACTGAATGGCATTAGAGAAACGTTGCTCAACTTTAATTAGTTCCTCAGCATTAAATAGATGTTCAATGACATGCTTATTGAAATTTGTCCATTGACTTGTCTGCGACGCAAGAACAAAAATACAGGCAGATATACAATCCCATCATTGCATTCAGAGCCTTTCAGACAGTGGCCTATAATAATATTCTAATTATTATCTCCTATGTCTCGTGAGACTTTTACAATATTACAAATTCCTGCTCTTATCCGAAGATACAGATAAAATGGTCGTACTCTAAGTATAGATACCTGAATGGTATAGAACAGTGTTTCCCAATTAGTGGTACGCCATTCATGACTAACGAAATTATACATGTATAAATCGATATTCGATTGGCTTAACATAGTGATGCTATACCGATATCGATTCCATAATAATACGGTGTATGTTGTATACTCAGAATACAGAATAAACCAGAAGCCGCCAACGCGTGTGACACCAAGTGAGGCATCGGAAACGCGCCTAAATAGTGTGATTACACGTTTTGGCGGTTAGCACATTAGATAAGTGCGCATAATATTAAATTTATTTTTCTTTTTATATAATTAATTAATTTTTTATTTAATATATTTTTTAATTTGATTTTTATTACTTATTGGTTCTAATAATAATTATATTTTATATAATCATTTACGGAGAGTATAATTTGACAAGATTTTTTTTATAATCATATAGACATAATCAATTAGAACACTTTATAAAGTCATTAACCACAAAAGTGGTTAACCGCCTTTGGCTAGCAACATTAAGCGGGGATGAAGTGGACGCAGGAGGTATATAGGTGTGGAGACAGTTCATGGCAAAGAAATACCATTCTGTATTCTGAGTTTGTACATTGTCTTCTGTTCTGATATTCTACGCGCATCGAACAACTACAAAACACAGATTAGATAAATACAGAGCGGCCGTTTAATACATGCGCAACAACTGATGCGTGCGTCTAACAATTTACGATGCAACAAGTCTGAGGTATGTCGTAAATTGACATTTGACAGACTTCACACTTCGTAAGTAGTTAAATGTTATTTACTCGAATCGGGCTTATGCAGTAATCTGTACCAGCCCGATTTGAGTCGATATCGATGGCCATAGGTATCTATGTATGCGTGCGTTTTCACGTAATACCGGCCATCTGAATCTATTTTTACAAAAGATACTCAAGATTGATAAGATACAGTAGTCAATTTAGTCAGATGCCGCTTTTAGAGTTGCGTGAATCGAAGATCTTTCTCGAAGTAGAATACTAATTGGGAACCACTAGGATAGTAACACATTGTTCCTCAACCTTTCTTATGTTGACATCAAAAGGTTTGATCACACGGGATTGAGCCCGTGTGTTCAAAACTGAAGTATTTTGGTAGTGATGGACTGGTTGCTCGCAAACTGGTAAATGTGTGTATATCTGGTTAACCAGCTAGTACTATTATAGGTAATTCTATAATATTTTATTACATGGATATTTGATTACCGAATTACATGGATCTAAATGTACTGACTTTAGAAAATTAAGATTTTAATGTTACTAGAATTTAGGACAATTAAACTGTTAATTATAAGTCCATTTTCAATCATAGATAATTAATATAAGAGTGGCTTCATATGTTCAGTCAAGTTTTGGAAACGATTCGGTGGAGTTATTGGTGTACTTATTGCAAATTTGTTCCATAAACATTATTTTGCTAACACATTAGATTGTGGTGTTTGTTAAATCATTGTCCATCATTGTTAGTTAATTTAATACATATTGATGTTAGTAAATACAAAGCCCCATTGATGTTCGTAAATTTCGGCACTGAGGTTGAGGAACTATATTATAGATCAGCTTTTTGAATCTTTGATCTTATTGTTGTATGGATGGCCCAACAAAACCAAATACGAGTCCAGTAGCTTGGACTAAGTAATTTTATGTGTATGTATCCTTATTGTAAGGTATGTTGTCTATTGAACTGCGCGGGTGGTACGGCAATATATGGATTGTTTTACTACATATTAAGGATTTTTTTCGTTTTAAACGCTGGTTACACTTCATTTAACTGGCTCGAGTTAAACTTAATGGCTTGACATAATATAAATCCGTGCCTATCACACGTAAGCCTTGTGGTTAAAATACAACGTAATGTTCTAATGAGTTGGAGAACACGTAAAAATAGACAGTTCATGAGGGCGCTCTGGGATTTCAATTGTATCTAAACACCTCATTAAACTGTATGTTGCGTTTTTACGTTTTCCTGAACTTTGTGTACATTATACCGGTTAGTTTTGAAAATGTTATTTTTATGTAGCGTGCTTAATATTTAAGTGTACCTATATATTTTAATGGCTAACGTGTAAATGCTGCGATGCACGTAAGCCTATAGCGTGATGTTGTTTTGCGGATTGTGGTGGAAGTTTTATCTGCTGTTGCTGCTATCATTGAAACGAATAATCTATATACCTATAATAGTTCGTTAGCCGCAATCCGACTCTATCGGCGGTTCTCAGTGGCCTATCTATCTGCGGTTTCCTTAGTGACGATATACAATTGACAGTTTATATGATGCATAAGTTAAATATTAATCCTCAGTTAAGAAAACTAGAGATAGATCGATTATTGGGCATCATCGTAGTACAATGTTACTGTTAAAACTATTCAGATGTGATTTTACAGTTACGACTTACAGTTACAATTGCGGTTTTTATATTTTAGTTTCCATTGTTAAAGTATCAATAACGTAAAATATAATAAAATGGCGTGGTGACCTGAAGTAAATTTATACAACGGTCAATATTCTTTTCCATATCAACCAATCGAAAACGCCACGCAATGTCAATATTATGTTAACCAGTTGTTTTACAAAATCGAATACATATTGCGAGTTATAAAGTCTATAAATTAATATTTTGGAATGATAACGATAATAATCATCGTTTATATATACAACTGGAAGTAAGAATAGACATTGCTAAAATTCGGCAATTAGTCGCGTCCGATCCAGAATATGCCGGTGGCTGTCAGTAGTAACTGTAAGTCGCTTTTGATGAGTTGTTGAAGCTTAAGTGCAGCTAACTGCGGTGTTGTGGTGGTAGACTTGATAACTTGTGTCAAATTGTATCTAATTATTGTATTTCTTTCACAGTCTACAGACTGGAAAACGAAATACAAAATTATTAAAATAATAAATTTGTATGCACGTACATTATGTACACGCCTATTTCGAAATATGTTTAACGTGTGTAGTTTGGAAGGAAATATATACAATATTATATTATTTGATAAATTTTGGAATCAACGAAATGCTCATTCCATCTTCTATATATTTCGACCTAGACTTGTAAAGAGTCCACGACACTGCATGCTTTTCAAAACTTTTGTTGCCTATTTTATAAATAAACGATGTAAACAACATGCTAAGAACGTACAGGGTATTGCCAAATGCAGACGTTCGTCGAGAAGTGATATTGTGAGTTAGACTAGTTCAGTGCAGAGACACTTTGGAAAGATTAAAAATAAATCAAGGATAATGGATGTACTACGAATACAAATCTTTTATTTAATACAAATCTCATCACCATCATAACCATTGAACATTTTCCACTTTTAAACATAAACACTTACAAACTTTCTATTACCTATTTACAATTCTTACAATTACCGCCCACTAAGCTGTAACGATGTTTCCTTAGATCATTTGCCACATTGGCGGTCAATATTCGGTTGATTTTCTAACGCCCTCTATTTGCTATTTGTCTTTGCTGATGTTGGATGGTTGCCCGTAACTATTACATTTTACTGCTACAGATGATCTCTCTAAAGCGCTGTTCAAACAAGATTGTAACAATTATTGTCGATGACAACACATACAAAAACATATTGCTATAATTTTTGAATCCGTACTGTTTCGTGAAAGTGAGTGCTCTTCTAACAGCAAGAACAGAGAAGAAGAAGACTTTCATCTAAAGTAATGACGGGCGTCTAAGATACCATATTCTGTCCCTTGCACATCTTATAATAATATCCTCGCATCCTAATAAGCTCCTGGTGGATGCCGCGCTCCACAATTTTTCCTAAGAACAAAATAGACAATCGTTAATACTAATAGCAGCTGTCATTATTAATTACTTTATTATCAACTCTAATTTTAAACACCAAAATAATAAATGAGAATATAATATGAAATAGGGATTAATACGACAATTAATACAATATTAATTTGGATCGCTTAAGATTCTTTCCGTCACAGGTACCGTTCTTCCATTTCTCATGACAAAAAGATATGCATAAAGTATTTGGCTACGTAAAAAAGCTTTATCTTTGATGTTCATGTAGAGGCAATATGAAGTTCCTTGCATAGTTTCATTGTTTGTATTTAACCTCATTTATAGTTCGCGAAGAATGATTTAAATAGCCATTAACACAGAAGAAGATGAAAAAGGCATTCATATTTTATTCACACTCGTACTATTGCAATTATTATTCATCTTATTTTATATGGTCCTGTTAGCACTTTTACCTCTGTCCAAAACGCAGATAAGGTCGGCATTTTGAATGGTGGACAGACGGTGGGCGATGGTAATGCAGGTGCGCCCCTCTGCTGCTTTATCCAACGCCTCCGACACAGCCTGTGAAAACAAATACAATTATATTACATACATATCTTTGTATAGTCTTAGTTATATACGAGACATACGAGTCTATATGCAGGCAGTTAGGTTGCAGCCCTTACAACAATAGATATATTTGCCAGCTGTTGTGTGTTTTGTTATGAGATAACATGATGTGCTCTAAGGTTTCCTTGAGATGATGTCCACGGTCAGCTTTACTTCCGTATCGCTTACCATTGACAGTGTACACACTCGTATCTTAGAATCAAATTGGTACTGCGCCAAGTGGGTCAGATACAAAGGCAGCTTTTTCATTACTTATAGGTATGGACTGGCCTTCCTGTCCTAGTTTGCCTAAGAGAATACATGAGAAGGACTTTTTGGGTGGTCTGCTACCCGTTTTGCACAAAGACCCTACTGTTGACAGGAATACAATTATCTTTACGCTTCAAGATTTCCTAGGTGGACACTCGTCCGTCGGCAATTTAGTTATGTTGAGTCTTACTGCAGTGGCGAGAGATCCTGACGTTAGAAGAAAATTCGTGCGACGAAGAGGAAGAGACCTGTAAGTCTTTTAGATTGACCAAGCTTGCCTTGCTTTGTATACTGCAGCTACTATCTATACTAACTCTAGCTCTGAGGACGTCCTTGAGATGATGCCCACGGTCAGCTATACTTCCGTATCGCTTAACATAGACAGTGTACACACTCATATCTTTGAATGAAATTGGTATTGCGCCAAGTGAGTTCAGATACAAAGGTAACTTTTTCATTACCTATATGGACTGGCCTCACTGTCCTAGTTTTCCTTTCTTGCCACCATCACAAAACTGGAAATCTATTTACGTAGTGAATTAGTCGATAATAAGTCGAAATTGGTCGTAAAGTAGCAGAATTGGTCGGTCTTAATCGGAATTATGGAATAATTCACTACGTAAATAGATTTCAGTTTGTGATGTGCCCAGATTAGCCATACAGCAAAGCGTCCTTTGAAAAGATATGAGGAGGCGCGATAAGGCGCGTGAGAATACTACTGGCGTTATAAACGTTCATAAATTATGGTAACGTTTACCGATGTGCAGGCCAGTATAATGGTTTTACTGAATATGCAGTATATGAGTTTGGTGTTAAAAAATTAGCGGTCTTACACACCGTGTCTCGAAAAGTACGTAAAGCCGTTGGTCCTGCGCCTGATTACTCTCCGATCGTGTCGGTTTACTGTCTTATCGGATTATGAGTGTTGGTCAGTACAGCTTACACCTAGATTCGCATAAATTATTTGGAATACTAACTCGTTCACTGTTGGCATCCAACGCTGAGGTGGCTTCATCGAGAAGCAACAGCCGTGGCGACCTGATGAGCGCGCGCGCGATGCACACTCGCTGCTTCTGCCCGCCTGACAACTGGGCTCCGCTCGCTCCCAGGCTCGTATCGTAACCCTAGAAAGTATTACTGTTACAAACCCATCCTCAAAATAAGTTACCTAATAGGTACGCGTCGTATCGGTATCGTGGTTTGAAGGTATTTAAATATAGAAAAACATTTGCCACACATGGACCTACTTACGTAAAACGGTACCAACCCACGTAATGACAGTTTTGAGAAAAGCAGTGTAGCCCAAATTTTGTGTAGGTATTTACAACAAAAATTATTTGTTATTTTCATTAAAGTTTATTTACAATATTGTACAAAATGTTTACAAATATAATATTGATGAAAATCATTAGCATTAGGTACCTTACAGTAATTTTCAAAAATCTGATTGGTTCCTTTTAGCAAAACTATCTGTGTGTGGGTTGGTTCTTTATTAGTTTATTACTATGGAATAATTTAAAAGTAAACATTACACATCTAATACTTTTTCCAATCATTTTCAAAAATAAAAATCATCCTTAAATTCTTGGATTATGTAATATAAACATGTTAAAAAGCCTGATGAAAATGTTTAATTGAGTAACAAAAATCTTTTAATTTATATCTAATTCTACACGAAAAGCTGATTGACCCGAAAAGCCTTCAAGATCGGCTTCTATATCAGCATTTCCGACAAGCTTCACGTAAAAATCGTGCGACTTTTGTGGAATCAGGTTCAGCATGCTTTTTAAATCCCTTAACTTAGCGTCAGGGACAGGTTTCCCTGTTGGTCAAAGTGGCTCCATTATCCCTTTTGTTACAAGATATAGTCTTCCACGAACATTTTATTTTATATATGCATTTTTCATCCAGTGCAGGTTTTTTATAAGTTTTCATAATTTGTATGTAATCATCCGGTGTATAGAGCCTCTGTTGGCGTTTTAAGGCACATTCTATTTTTGCAAAATCTAAATCATTTGGTAAAGCTATGTCCCGATTCATGGAATCTTATATTGATTTGCTCTGATGTTGAATTGATTTAAACATTAAAGTAAATTTTATATTGCGGTTTTGACCACCACACGAATCGCTCCATAAAATAAGATGTTTAACGTTGCCATCAAGCCTTTCTATGATATGTTTGATGAGGCAAGACCCTACCTCTTGAGCATGTCTGTCAGCTTCTCCTTCTACCCACACATTGCAATGAGCTTCATCATTCCAGTATGTATACTTAAATTGTATACCCAGAGTTGCCTTTTATAAAAGACGATATTTGTGGGTATACGCGGTAAAGGCAAAGTTTTTTGGAGATCAAACGTCAGTTTCAACAGAGGGATCATCTTTAGCAAGCTTTATTTTGTTCCGACGACGCGTGCAGTATTTGATTTTCGAAATAGTATCACTTATTACGTGTATCTTTTTTTAGGGCTTGGTATGCAGGTTAGGATAAAATTAAATACTGCACGCGTCGTCGTAACAAAATAGAGCCGACATTGAACAGAAGCGCTGCCCGCTTCTGTTCAAGAAATCGCAACATCTCTACAAAACCAATTGAGAACTGACATGAAGCTTGCTAAAGATGATCTTTGTAAAATATGAACTTTTGTTCACTTTTGCAGCAGACAATATTTCTTGCCGGCGGTTTTCGCTTCATCGCTGTATAGCTCGTATATTTTCGATAATGTCATGTCCTCTCTCAAAAACTTAGCCCCTTCAGTTTTTTGACATATATGTCGGCAACCTTTTAATACAATTTATTACGAACTCCTCGCTTTCAAGAGATGCTTTATTGCACCGGCCATGCATACCACGATTATCTACAACTCTCTGACCGCATCTAACAAAGCGACGTATTTATTATTTTTGCCGACGTCTGTAAAGTTTTGACAAACATATCTCTGACGGATGACCACTCCTACGCTTAAAATCGTATTGCAGGCCACAACTACGACCTTTTTGTTTGAGTTTTTTTACAAGGGTTTTTTTTAAGGGCGGAGTCACTTAAAGTCAACACGTGTAAGCGAAATTTTTTCTGAAATGGTCAACCCTCGCTCAAGTCGATAGTACCATCTAAAAAATTATTGGCGTGAGTAAGGCTTTTTCTTTGAAATTTGGGTTTTATTGTCAGTTGGTATGTAATGACGCTTCACGGGCTGTTCTTTAATTAACGCAATTAAAACATATTTTGCTTGCTGCTCAAGCTTGCGACTGTTGAAGTATCAAATGAAGCTTCATTGTTTGAATTATCCATTGAATCAGCTAAAATATCAAATCTCCGGAGAAATTAAAGGAAGCGGTGAAGTTACATTAATAGAATCGACACTTTTTTTAGCAGAAGTCTTAGTGAGCGATTTAGTGTTTAGTAAAGCATTATTTTTAAATTGGTATCTACCCATAAAGCTACAGAAGTTTCGGTACTTTCAGCTATTTCTGGGCAAGGGGTAAGCGGTGAGTATGGAGGTGGTTCTATGCTTTATTCAATAGCAGTCTCAATATCATCATTACCAATTAATAGTATAGAATTTCGTGTAATTTTATTGAACCAAATTAGTAAACACAGCTGGGAAGACGGAGGACACTGGAAAGCTTCAGCAGTGACTGTATGTAACTTATCAGATAAATTATAATGAGTTGTAGCTTCATCACCGCCCTGGAAGTTTTTTTTTCATGCGTATTTATTGCCACGCCCATAGGTAATAAATCTTCTTCGCTTACCCAGTAAATCTAAAATAATAATCTGTTGTTAATCATAAATTGCTAATTTAAACATGTCCATTAAGTCAATTAAGCCTTCCCAGTAACTGTCAGTAACTTAGAATGTTATATATAATTTGTTAAGAATAGTAATGGACCGTATTGTGCAGAAATGATTATTTTTAATGTATCTATAAGTATGAAGGTCTTTTGAATGTACATCAAGGAATGCCAAATTCTTTATAAAATTATATGCATAACATGATGTAGTAGGATAACAGTCACAAGAAAAATGAACTTATGTTTCAAATCAGCATAATTTTATTTATGTTTTTGTGGGTGGATCATGTTTGCACAACACAAAATTCAAATAAAAATTCAAATGAATTTACACTTTACTTTACTTGCTGAATGCTTAAAAGTTACTTTTGACAAAAGATGTAGAACAGTTACATATGACGGCAGTACCTATGCCAATTAAATACCAAAAAGCCATGCAAAATGCAAAACATACAGAAATAACATAAAAATTACCTGGAAAACTGCATTGAATTGCTTGATCGAGAGTTATCATAAAATCAGAAAAATAAATTAATACCTACAGGAATGTATGCCCACATTATATGTATTTAAATACAAAGAACCTGAATTATTATAATCCTATGTTAAACATTATTTAGTTCTAATCGTGCAACAAACTGAAGAAATGATTAGGTAAGTAAAAAGATTAATTAAAAAACAACAAAACCTTTTTATAACCTCAAAATTATTTACATACCTTGATTGTAGTTCTCTTTGTCATCTGAATGGTTGAGGCTGCTGATAATCATAGTTTGAATCCTAGTATTTACTCTCTTCATTCTAAGAAACAGTAAATTAATTTACAACTCAAATGACGAACCAAACAGTTGTATATTTGACAGTGTTGCCATTGCCCATTAGTTTAGTTACATTTAGTTACTTACCTAGAGGAAAGTAACTAAATGTGGGCTACTGCTTTAATATGGGCTAGTGACAATTCTCAAAAACAAATAAATGACATCTTACTTCTGTCGCATTTATTCGCCCTAGCATCGCAATCACTCTATCCTGTCAGTTCGTCGTAAAGTGCCGCTAGGGTAAGACGTTGTCGCTTCGCCACTGCCACAAAATTTTGTAAGGTACGTAAAAATATGTTATAAGGGCTAAAGAGTGTAAATAATACATTTATTTGTAGGATATGAATATAATTTTGTTTTTGAGTTGATAATTTTTTTGTGATGTATGTACTTTTAAAGTAAGTACCTACAAGGTGAAGTCTATTTCAATCAAGAATTTAGTTAATGGGCTATATCAATGGTCCTAAATATAGGCTAGCCCATATATGTATATATATATAGCCCTAGCAACTGATTGAAAAATAAGAAGAAAATTGAAAAGAAAAGAAAACTAAAAACAAGATAGCCAAAGAACAGAAAAATACGCTAGAAATAAGAAAAAGAAGAACTACACAACTAGTAGCAATGAATTTATTGATAGTGAACCTTAGATTCGGACACTGAACCAGATACTATAATAAGGAAAGAAGTCCCTGATTCTGCAGATGCAGAATGTATGTTCCGCCAGCAACGTTTTTCAGAAAATACATGGGGAGAACTTTGAGTTCAATGCTGGCTGTGTGGGCTTTGGGCATTTATGTAATGACTGTGCTGGGTCAGAATTTGACACTTGCATATGTGATTTTTGCAAGTAAAATAATTAATTCCTTATAATTACCAAAGTTCTTTCATCTCTTACTAGATAAACATTTGATGTTTGTCATTTTCTTAAAAGATACTCAAATCCATATTTACAGCCATATTTTAGTATATTTAGCGCAAATTTTGCAATTTTATTTATTGCTCAATTTTTATAATATAGTTTATTAATAAAAATATAAGACTGTTACTGTGTTATCTAAAAATATGTGACTGATTAATATTACATTAATAATAATTTGATTTTTAAATAGGTTTTTATTTTTGATCCAAAAACAAAATTGCCCATATTTAGTTACTATTCTCTACTATTCAGTTTATAAAAGTGCCATATTCATAAAAAATATAATTACTAAACTAAATGAATCTGTCATAGAAAATTTAATTATATTAGAAAAGCTAATGAATTAACCGCTCAATAATATATAGGTATAATCACAATAATAAACTATATAGGTACCACATACTTGGATAATTTTATCATGAAGTTTACCACACAACACAGATTCAAAAGACATGATTTCTTAGATTTAAGAAATTGAGTTATATTTAAAAAGGAACCAAGTAATGTGAGTCTTTATAAAACTATAGGATTATAATTATTTTTATATGCAAACAAGAACCAATCCGCATGGTTCTACATGATTGATAAAAACAAATATAAGGACCATTTAGTATGGGTCTTTATGAAAATAAGCAAATTCAATGATTTTAGATTGCTAGGTTACCATGGGGCATGGTTCTTGTTAATTTAGGGCACGCCACAATAGTGGTGGTAAGACCTGTTTTTGAGGAGTGCCTGGAGAGACGGCATGGCGCTCTCACCTTCCGGCTGACATACGTAATGACTGGCCACGGTTGCTTTGGCCAGTTCCTGTGTTGCATAGGCCGGCAAGAGACGCCCGGTTGCCACCACTGCGGCGACTGCCGCGACGTTGTTGAGGACTCGGCGCTGCTCACTTTGGCGGACTGCCCCTACTGGGCATCGCAGCGCCGTGAGTTGATCGCGGCAGGCAGTATGGTTGCCCTTTCGCTCCCGGCCGTGGTTCAGTCCGTGGTCCAGAGTGTGAGGTCATGGAACGCCGTCGCCTCCTTCTGCGAGGAAGTAATTTCCGTCAAGGAGGCGGCGGAGTGGGAGAGGGAGTGCTGAAACCATCTCCCCAACCGCAGAATCGGGCGCCGGCGGGCGCGAGATGACCTCCAGCTACCCTGAGGTTTGACCTAGGGGTGGCGGGCTTCGTGGGCCTGCCCGCCATCCAACCAGCACCAGGTCCGCGAGGCGGCGTGCGTGTCGCGCGCCTCTGTGTCGTGTCCGTCTCCCCTCTAGGGGCATCCCCGACATCCCCTCTCTCTACGACTAGTCCAGTTTATGACATAGC
This sequence comes from Catocala nupta, assembly GCA_963675205.1. Taxonomy (NCBI): domain Eukaryota; kingdom Metazoa; phylum Arthropoda; class Insecta; order Lepidoptera; family Erebidae; genus Catocala; species Catocala nupta. The sequence goes on along the minus strand of OY776078.1, from coordinate 26,273,304 downwards.
GTTCCCCTACACCAACCGCAAGGTTATAATAGGTGGAGCCGCTGTACCTTCCAGTGCCCGAGAGCACTTTCTGAGACCAGTTATAGACAGGTCTTGTCCCCAAATCTCGACTTTCTACACCTCAACCTCAGGGATTCGGTTCTCGTAAGCGAGCTACCTCGTGCTTAAGTGACACTACATATTCTCCAGATAGGTACCGGAGCAACTCTGGGAGTTGCTAACGAAAACCTACAATAGTGGTGACCAAAGGGTAGGTCTTATCGTGTAGTGGCCTGCCGTTTCATACGGTGAGCCGAAACCTCGGCGGAGTCGCGACTGTATGTGAAAATGAGGAACACCGTGGTAGATTTCTTCGGTATTATCAGGAGGTCCATTCTTATCATCATTACCGTCTCTCTTTTACCCCGGTGAGTCGGACATAGCCCCTCCACCCGCCCCCGCAGAGGGATATGAGTCAAAGCATTCACCCAAGTAAAAAAAAAGGCATTGTTCTTGTTAGTTTATTGAACAATTGTTATTATGTGGGTTGGGCACCTTGTCATATAAATGTATTGTTCTGTAAAATTTGTCAGATCATTTTAATCTTTACAGGGTCGATAGAAGGTGCATTTTCAAGGTTTCTGTATACTTAACTAAATTTTGGCATATGTGTGGAATGGCCACATATGGACCTCATCACCATCTTATATAGCATCATCATTTCTTGCGCTGAACTCGTTCGTACTCATGCGCGCGCATGCAATGGCAATGCTTAGTGGTAAGGGCGGATGTTGACTGAACTACTCCTTTACTACGCCCGACGTGTCAACAATTATTATAAGAAGTTAATATAATTATGCCTTACCATAAATGAGAGAGATAGTCAACCGCCGCCATTAATTACCTTGCAATAAAAAATACTTCCACGATATCCCAGCTCTTCTTCTTGTCCCTAGCCTTTATTATTCCCAAGTCGCTTGGGGTCAGTTTTTACACAACTGCCATAGATGTTCATGGCAGCCGGAACCGACGGCTCTCCGAGGCACGGAACAGGCAATAAGTGTCAATCAATACGCAGATAATTTCGAAAAGTCATATAACTTCCGAAAGTTATAGGTGCGCGACGTGGGTTCGAACCCGAGACCCTGTGCATTGCAGTCTGTTGGTTTCCCCACTGAGCTATCGCTAAAGATAGATATTTAAGTTTGTATAAAGCATTCAATATTTTAATGTTATGGGCCTTTAGACAAGAAATCAGCAATGAAAAGCTCATACTTAGAATCATAAATAAATAATAGATAAAATCTAATCTAGAAAATAATATAAAGCATCCACAGGTGTGAGAAATATCCTAATACTTAATAATATAATGGCAAATAAGATAATGGTAAATATATATTACGACTACGCAATACCTATTTGTCATTATGTAACAGAGTGATTATGTGGGATCCTCTATATCCCCTTGGATGGAAAACGTAAGGACTCATTTACTTCGCTATGATCTTAACCTGTCTGAGCATAGGTACTAGCTTTAATTTCTGTATTCCATAGATGATAACCGTTTTGTATATCTTATCTACCTATATTAGGTATACAAAACGGTTAAGATAGTAGTAGTAAACGGTTACGTACTTTAATAATCTCTAAATGTATTCCAATAGTCTCTAGTTCAGATGAGGTCATCTAAACTAGAGACTATTAGAGTTATTTCTATAGTTTAACCATACCTTTGGAAGGGAAGTGACAAAACTGTGTATATTAGCAGCCTTGGCCGCCGCTATGATTTCGTTCATGTCAACTTTTCTGTTGTTAGCGCCATAAGCGATGTTCTCGGCCAGGGTCCGATCGAAAAGCACAGGCTCTTGTTGCACCACCCCAAGCTGCTGCCGCAGTTGCGGCAGAGTTAGCGCAGTCCTGCTGTTTACACTGTCCAGCTCCTGTTAAAATCGCCTTATTAGTTTCCATTCTAGGTACACGCTCTAGTCTTTACAGTCAACATGTAGGATCTACTTACACAGAATATTTAATTTTGAACCCAATAATATATACAGACGACTTTTAAAAACTATGTATTAAAATGTTAAATAATTCTTTTGAAAATGTCATATAAAATATCTACTCATTTTGTCTTGTTATTGCTTTAATTGTTTACTTCTCGCATTTTTTTGTATCCTTTAACCTCAGCTCCCTGAATCTTAAACGCTTTTCTCTTTCAAACTCTTTCATTCTGATGATGTAGTCCTGTTGTTCGCAGGTGAGGTAAGCGTGTTTCTCGTTAGCACACTGATAAAGGAGCGGCATGTGTTTGTAGCGACAAACTTGATAGTCTATCAGCAGATGTGCACAGTAGTCTCTAAACTGCAATGGTATTTTAGCAGACTTAAGGTCTTGTTCCTTTGCAACCATTTCACGTTCGGATCTTTTTGATTTAAATCCTTTATCAGCGGGAAACGTGGGCTTGTCGTTCATATTTAGACCAATAGATTTAGTAAATGCGGTACCAAGCATTTGTCCCATTTTTGTATATTTGTGTACTAAATATTCTAATTCTTAATAAACAGTCGAGTGATTAGATTATTATCAAATAAAAATATTTGTGGAATATCATACGTCGAAACTCAAATCATGGAGAACATAATAGTAGAACTGCCATTGAGAACGTCAATGAATACTGTCATAGATAAGACACTATATACTGAATACTGATAATACATTTTATAACATTCAATCTTGACAGTAAATAGTATTGTATAATAGAGGTACATTTACTTGATGAATAGACAGTTTTTGAAGAGTTTTAATGTAAAATTCAGTAATCTTTGGTAGTTAAATACAAATTTCCGTGATTAACGACCTATGCAGATATGTTATTTACGCATGTAAAGTGAAGACTTAAAAACCTTCCAAATGAGACGTTTTTCTATTGGTCTCAAAATAAAATCTCATAGTGAATGATAGCTTTTTTAACTAAAATGGCAAACAAGCATACGGCCCGCCTAATGGTAAGTGGTCACCGTAGCTTATGGACGCCTGCAACACCAGAGGCATTTGCGTGTTGCCGACCCTGTAAAAACCTTTACACACCCTTCTTGAAGAACCCCATACTGTAGTCTTGTGGGAAAACTTCGGCAGGGAGTTCATTCCACAACCTGAGCGTCCGCGGGCGAAAATTCATTTGGAACCGTTTGGTGCGCCACCAATTAGGTTGTAAGGTGTGAGTATCAAATTCCTGCCGATGGTGAGCGGTACGATTATAAAAAGTAGCTGAGAGCATCATCTCAAACAACTCCTCAGAATACAATCCAATATATATGTAAGTGGTAGAACACACAAAGGGAGGTAAAGTTCCTTCTGAGACTTAGTGGTTCAAAACCACCTAAGAGTTTGGGCTGATCGACGATTCTCAAGGCTCGTCTCTGTACCGCATCAAAAGGAACAATCTGGTATTTTGGTGCTCTTGCCCAGAGATGATTGCAGTATTCCATGTAAGGCCGGACTTGCGACTTATATAGAAGCAGTCCTTGCCCCGCAGTGAAGTACCACATAGGTCTATTGAGCACACCAAGCTTTTTGAAAACCAGCTTGACCTAACTCTAAATGATAACGGTACTTTACATCACTTAAGATATCGAGGCCAAGGATTCCAATACTCTTGGAGATGGTGAGAGGCGTGTTCTGGAATTGAGGAGACACAGTGAATGAGATTTCTTAGCGGCGAACGCGCAGGCTTGTGTCTTAGCTGGTAGCAGCATTGAGATTGCGTTTCACTTCGGAGATGTTAGACTCCTTGTTAGTAATGGCCGTGGTCCAAGCCTCATAAGCAGATTGCTTTAAGGCTCTAGCATCTCTGCAGGACTGATTTGTGCCTACCACCATTACTCAGATATTACATCATCGTAAGAGTCACTCATTTCCTTATTAGAAATTAGAAATCAAATCGAACCTTGTACGCACATACATTCCATAGAAGAAATATACACTCGTGTAAACTACTACCTTGTAATAATATTTAATCAGTTTGTAATGCTGTATAATAAAATTGTTAACTATTCTTTTTCACAACCTTGTCAGTGGTCTCGAAATAAAATCATCACTTCGCTATGTGCGTTTAATTCGTCGTCAGATGCATAGAACACCCGCTACACTACATAGACACTGAACATAAAGAATTCGGCACAGATTAAATCACGGTCGCTTTTAAATGCCTGCGGCGAACCGCGGGTTTGGGATGTCGTATTCTATTCCCGCGAGTATCGCTTCCGCAACGGCGCTTGCGCAGGTTTCGGGATCGCCTGAAGTGAAACAAAGCTGCCTCCACGGGTACGCTGCATAGAAATCTCGCAGCCCATCACAGTCTACTGACTTATAGTGCCACACTCGACGTCACGTGGTGGGCTGGAGTGGCCACAAAGTCAGTGGACCGAGAACCAAGCCACTCCACGTGTTGGGCGTTAAAGTCTCTTAAGATCGCTAATTCTGCAGCATGGTACTGCTTAAGAGCTCTGTCAGTCGACGATTGCAAGTGCTCAAAAAGACGAGTCGTGTATGTGTTATCGCTATGAGACCTGTAAAGACACGCATAGATACACATATGGCCTCTGTAATCTACGCGTACCCACAAAGTCAACAGGTCTCAGTCTTCAAGGTCAATAAGATGGCGACAGCAAATATCATCCCGGACGTATACACAGACCCCAGCACGACGCACAAAGTTGTGCTTTAGGTTATAGCCAGGGTACAGGAGGTATGATGTGTTGGTCGGGCATGATACTTGCGTCTCCGTAAGGAAGAACAAGGTCGGCTTCGCTGTGTCCATGTGTTGATGGACAGCGTTGATATTCGAGTTAAGTCCTCTTATGTTGCAGAAGTCCAATTATAATGTGGATGAGGATACCGCAGAATAAATACTTCTCTTATTCTTTTAGGCCATATTAAAAAAGGGGGTATAAGGGATAACGGGATACACTGTACTATCAGCGCAAGAGAGAAAGACGTGTTTATATCTCATCAGAGCTTGACATAGGTAGAGCGATTTGCCGACGCGGCAGCCGGAAGGGCCCCTGGTCCCCTCCCAATACAGTAGTCGAGTCCACTCCAGTCTCCTCCTGCGGCAACAACCATTGTATCGGGAACTTTACACGAGCTGGTGGTTCAGCCTCCCAGGGCGGAGATTTAGTAATCCCTCGGTTCGGAAGCCCGTTCAGACTGCGGGCGGCCAGCGGACAGTCGTTTCACTGGGTTTCCCTGACGCGCCTATACAAGGCAATGGTGCTCACATAACCACTGGTCTCCTCACTGACATTGCAGCGCCTCCTCAAGGAGCATTGGCACTCCTACTTACCGCGGGAACACAACATACGGTTATTTTGGCTGCGTCTTCTGTAGGGTGGAGGTACTTCTCCAGATGAGCTAACTTAGTTACCTCAATGCCCTATCTCCTATCTCGTTTACGTATGCTCTTTCCATATAAATATATTGCGCTACAGTAATAAATACAGTAGAAAATTAAATGTTCACTACATTTCCAACGTCTACCTACATTATTATGAAAGTAACCTATTTTGTTTAAAATATAATTGGTATTAGATAAGTAACATGTTTATCAATTTTTATGTTTATTTTTAATGGGACGGGTACTTACAATGCTGCCAGTATCTGGGTCGTAGAATCTCTGCATAAGCTGCAATACGGTTGACTTGCCACAACCTGAAGAGCCAACCAAAGCCACTGTTTTCCCTGCTTCCATATTCAGGTCTATTCCTCTAAGAATTTTCTGCCTCTTGCGTGTTGGGTAACTAAATTCCACTTCTTTTATGCTGAAACTGCCAGTCGCTGTCTGTATAAAATATATAATTTATTTAAATATATGCTCGCTTACATTTTAGGGTTCCGTACTAAAATGGTAAAGTTGGCAATGTGTGTTTGTTTGTCACGTCTAGTTATCTCATTAACTACTAATGCTATGGATTTCTAATAGCTTTAAGTACTGCTTATCTTATAAAGATCGGCGACCTGTGCTTATAACTAGCTAAATTAATAAAATGTGCTTTTGTTTATTAAGGTAACTATCTAATGAAATGGATGTGTAGCACATTTTAATATGCTTTTTAGGTAACTAAGTTCTTACCTAAAATACATAAGTGTGCGTTTTTTATCAAAAGTAAAAATTAGCAACATAATGAAAGTGCTTTTGTGCAATTTCTTAACTTGGCTATGCAGTATCACTCAACTGGTGCTCAGCGTTTAGTATAAATTAATATTTAGAATCAAATCATTTCTACGAACTGATGCATTAACAAAATAATATTTCATACGTTTTCTTCTAAGATACGGAACACGCGGTACGCAATGCCGTCTCACATTTGATCGGTAAAAAATAATTACCCAATCTTTTTTATCCTTGACACCGTCTTCTGTCTTAACCTCTGGTTGCCTATTGATCACGGATAGAATTCTTCCTGCACAAGTCTTCGCAGTGTTAAGACTGGTCGCATACACCAATGTTTGACCCAACATGTACGCTCCAAACATAACAGCTTCGGTGACCCTTCAGATAATATGGCACACAATTTTAGCACTAAACAAAGTATAACTGATTAAAAACTTTGCGTTTTGTGCAATGGAAACTGCTAAGGGGTCTTTTAAGTATTACATAAGCATCGTTAGGAGAAGACGAGTGTACTTTGGATTGCTTAGTTTTGATAACACGACGGGTTTGAATAGTGATCATGTTAGAAATATTTAAATTTCCGATTTGAAAATTTCGGTATGTTATAAATTGAACTTACATATTATGTGGGTACACTAATTTATCTATGTTGGGGAGCGGGCAGGATGGATACCAATAATAATTATTATATAAGTAAGTATAGAGGTAGGAGAGAAATCTTCTGAACTGGTTTATCTGAGACACTTAAGCTCGTCACGTGGTAAAATTAAAACAACACAATAAAAAGAAAATGTATTTACAAGCAGAGAAGAGAAAGCTACTGAACTGGTTTATCTTGGACTATTTATATACAGTAATTATACTCACAAAAGAACTACTTTGTACTCCATTGTTCCATCAGCGACCAACGTAGTGCCGTATGCATTGGCACTGCAGAAAGATATGAATGGCACATAGATACCCATGCCTAATATGACACCTCGCCAGCGTGCCTTAGTTTCTACTGCCTTACAACCAGCTCTTAGAGATTTTTGAAATTTATCTAGGAACACAGTCTCCACACCTATAATCAGAACATTTATCTATATATTAAAACGCGAAGCAAAAACTTTGTACCCCTTTTTACGAAAATTGCGCGGACGGAGGATTATGAAATTTGGCACAGTTTACATGGATAAGGAGTAGCAAATCCTAATATTTTTATAAAATATTCATTAGAAATACATTAAATTAATGGGAAAACACAACGCGCACACAACCTTGCATTTGACACACGCAGTCGAATCGCGTTCGTTGTATTTCGGCATTGTTCGTGCTGATGTCGTACAATTATTCGTAACTATGATTACATACCTTATTTATATGTAATAAAGAAAACAAAGTAGTGAGCTTAGGAATATCGTCAATGAAAGAGTATAGTTAAGTAAATAATAAATTGTTTGAAAAATATAGGTAAATTAACCTGTATAGCCTTGGCTATACAGGTTAATCAATCAATACAACCTTAATAACGATCAAACTTAAAATTTAAATCAATTATGGTCGAATTTCGATCACTAAGCGGTCGCTTTAGTATTTATATGTACCTAAACAGAATTCGTGATAAGTCGCATATATATATTAATCCTAAATTTTTTGTAGTTTTAGATAGAAAATAGTCCAATAGTGCTGCGTATTGGCATTACGTTATCGAAGCTCGTCAACGTACGTCAAAAACCGTCGCATGCATTTTGATTTAAGTTAAGGTGTCCGAATACACGGGTTTATATTAATTATTTATCAAAATTAATTTAGACTTAATTTTACGGATACGTTTTTTTCATTGACTAGTATCCAAAATAAGCTAGTATAGTCAACTTTGTAAATATGGCGGGAATACAGATCAATGCCTTGTATATTTTGCAATTAATTATATTAGCAAGATAACTATTAACGGCTTTTTAATCTAGTATAAAATAGATTGCATATCGTTGGTCTGGATAGATAAATAACGTTTGTTTACCTAAGCTTTGTACCGTTCTGATGCTCACGACCGCCTCGGTGGCTATACTGGTGGCCGCCTCCATAGCATCTCGCTCGTCTGTTTGTGCCTGCTGCGACATTCGGCCCTCTAGCCAGATACTACCCACCATCTGACAATAACAATACAATATTTTTGTTGATTGTTCATCAATCTTATAATACCAAATATAAATAAGACTACATGCCTTTGTTATACATATGTGCAATATTGAAAATTATTGATGCGTTGATGATCAAATTCAAGAAAAGCCTGAACGCGTAAATCATACTGTAGGCTTTCTTTAATAAGTAGTAACCATTCCAACATCGTCGGCTTGCCTTTGACTCTACTACTCTTAGAGTAAATGGTTCAATCTTCATAAGGGACAAAATAATTGACGGTACGGGTGGCGTAGTGGATTAAGTCGCCTCGTCACTGTTACTACATCAAGTGTTGTTGTACGAACTCCACAAGGGACAAAACATTTATGATCCAGAAATATTTGCTCCTTGTCAGGGTGTTATTTGTGTCAGTTGTTTGGACGTTTGAACAGTTCTTCGCAATACAAAAATATACCTAGTGTGGAAGTTATCTTTTTTAGAATAAGAAAGGAAACACTTGTTTTGGATATCTATTAATGAGTTGGCAAAAGCGAGGTGGTAAAATACAAAAATAGTTCTTAATAAACAGTTTGCGTATATTATTGATATCGTATATTTCAATGCAATACTTACAATAGGTAAGAAAGCAGAAGACACCAGTGTTAATTTCCAGTCGTAAACAAATCCCATAATGACGCCGAGGGCCACTGAACTGACTCCTTGTAATATGATACCAATCCTTAAGCCTGTGCCACCTTGCACCTCGGCTGTGTCACCACTAAGGCGGGCACAGACAGCACCGACTGTGTTACTTTGTCTGTCATAGTAGCCTATTTCCTTTAAAAATATAATCGAACATTGATAACATATTTCTACACTTATAATATAACAACAAATAACAAATTTATTTATTAGTAATATAACATTTACAATATATTTACATTATTAATATTAAAAACTAATTAATCTTATATATCAATCGTATTAAAAATATAACATAATAATAAAACACTATTAATTATAATATTAAATATTTACAAAAATGGTTTAGGCATCGTAGAATTTCTAAAAAATTATCTTAGTGTTTGCATAACTAGCTCAGTCTTTCTTCGTTTACAAACCTCTTAATACGATTTTATTATACACTCTTTCTGTAAGTTCTATGCAACCTTATAACGGATATACCAAATATAAATAAGACTACATGCCTTTGTTATATGTACAATATTGAGAATTAATTTGCGTACAGTCCGTTGATGGTCAAATTCAAGAAAATCCTTAAGGCGTATATCGTGATATGGCAAAAATAAAAACATCTGTACTATATTATTGCACTATTAAATGCATCATTTCGCTAATAAGGATTAAATGACAAGCAGTTAGGATATACCTACATAGTTACAGCAAACTAAAGGAAAGTGCGGTAAAATCTGTACGGAATAAGGAAAAGTGTTTTACTAAATCCTTTACTCCTAAATTTTATAACATAATAAATAAGCCTAGTGGCCCCATAGTATTTGAAATTCAACCGTAATAAAAAAAGTAAATACCATACTGATAAATAGTAATAACTTTTACCTGTGACTTATTTATACTTTTCATAACACATCATTGAATATTTTATATAAAAATAGAAATATTAAAATTGGTTGCTCTAATCTCATAAGGCTTACCTACGAAGTCGCAAGAGAAAGCAGGGCCATAAACAATTAGACCGCAGGAGCGCTAGGGTGGGTGACGGAATGCTTTCAAATGTTAACTTGTTTAAATATGTTTTTGAAACAGTATTGAGTTTTGTTGAATTTACTAGATAAAAGTTATTATGTATGATATATAGACGATACGTGGAAAAGGTTATTTGCATTTTTATTTAACACTGTATCATTCATACAGGGTTAAATTAAAAATGCAAATAATGTTAGTTAGGTAGCTCATGGTTAAATACCTGTCTCAATAAAGCTGTAAAATACTGTATCCGCAATCGTGTCGTCATTTTGAGACCAGCTGCAGTGAACATGGCACTTTGTAAACACATACATACGCCGGCGACGGTTGCTACTACGAGAAATAGTCCAGAATACATGTCGGCCAGTCGCAACATTAATGCGTGATCGGTTAAAGCAAAAATCTGAAAAGAAAATCATTTCGATATACATAGTTATTATATTAAAATGGCTAACATTTGTTATTTTACGCAGTATCGTGAATGTGCATCTAGACATACGGTTTGGCGAAGTGTTACGAGTGCGAAGGTTTTGTGCGAATCGTCCATTTTCGATATTTCATGCGGCTACTGAGAATTTCTTATCAGATAATACGAAGGCATTAACTAACTAACCGTTTAACCGTAGACCTTATATAATAATAATATCAGCCCTGTATTAAACTGTCCCACTGGGCCTCTTCTCAGTGTGACAAGGGTTAGGCCGTAGTCCACCACGCTGGCCAAGTGTGGGTTGGCAGATTTCACATATCTTTGAGAACAATATGGAGAACTCTCAGACATGCAGGTTTCCTCACGATGTTTTCCTTCACCGTTAAAGCAAGCGATAATTATCTATTATTACTCACAACTTTATAAATACTATATAATGGTATATTAAAAAAAACTATATAATTTAACTGATCAAGTACCTACCATAAATGTAAATGTGAAAATGTGTAAATGGTTACTAGTTATTGAAATATTTATGTTATTAGTTTTAAAAACGATGTTTTCAGAATAAATAAAAAACAAATAACTTAGAAAAGTCGGAGATGCGCTTTGGGATCGAATTCGAGACCTCTGCGTGGCAGGCCAACGGTTTCCCACTAGGCTATCGCTCCTAGATCTTAATATCGGTCGTAATTGACCAATGAGGTTGCCTTTATGACATAAAGATTTCTGATTTGAGAGTGGCGTAACGACCAAGCATGTGTTGAATTCCCAAACGAGGCTATTATTTGTGTGATCCATAACTGAGTCTGGGTGTACTTTGTGTCCGTTAATTGTAGATTTGTAAAGTCCCCTGTGGCATAAGACCGAATATCATGGCCGTAGTGCTTTTTTTTCAAGTTTTACTTCATGTAAATAACTAAGTAATAATGGTCTTACCCCTATCGTGTAACCGAAGAGTAGAGCGAAGGCTGGGAAGCAGCCTCCCTGAGTGAATGCTGCGATCGATCCTATAGTGATGTAGACCCACTCCGGTGCGTTCAACGTTAATATTTGCCATCCGGACACTTCTTCTATTTCCTGTGTAATAAATAACAAATATCTATTATTAAAATAAAACTACATATTGGTAATAATTAAAGTGCTTGTAATTTAAAAAGATTATAATATCAGATTGAAAACGGACTTGTTGCTGGGCGCGGACCTTTTTTAGTATAAAAAGAGTAAAGCCAGAGTCAAATATGATGGCTCAGAATAGATAAATAGACTTTAAACATCATCGATAACTTTTTGATATGCAAGTTTCTTTACAATGTTTTTATTCACCGTGAAACTAAGTAATTATTATCTCTTGAATATGCACGTAGTTTCGAAAAGTCGGAGGTGCTTGCCGTGGGATCTAACTCTACACGCCCTAAACTCTACAAGGCCTAACTTCACAAACTCTAAACCTTAGTCAAAATATGTGGCTAAATACGAATTAAAACTTTATATGTATAATAAGTCCGCTATTGACAATATATCCCGAGTATTTTGTTTATCTGGTATAATCCAAACCCAAGTTAATAAAGGTTCAAAAAATAGGACGAAACGCTTCGAGAAAAGGTAGGATGATTCTCTATAATCTGTTATCTCTGATATCTCTGTCATCAGGGATAATCAGATGAGATAGATAATCTATGAGTAATTATGGTACTTCTAATATTTTGCAATATCAATAGCTTTTTGGATTCTAACATGGGCCGCAGGTATTAGGTAGTTTAATTATGGCGTACTATATAAAAACATCCAAGCAGTAATCTTTATCGGATGGTTAATCTATCTCCTACAATTGCCAAAATTTGACATATAATTATTATTAAATAGGAATATGATCTTATTCAGTATCATATGAATTTCCACGTTCAGTTTTAAGCAATTAATGTTTTTGTAGACAATCCACCGCTAGATCAACTTTACGTCAACCAAATAATTTAATAACCAATTGTTCGTAGGCGGCCGTTTTGAATATTAGCTAAAATAGGTTTACAATAGGCTGCTTAAAAATGTGGTTCGATCCACTTTAAACTGTGGATGCTTTACTGAAGGTTATATCACTATTATACGTTGATGAATAAACGGTGTTATAAGCATCTTGTAAGTTTTTATGAATAAGACCGTTATTATTTAAATAATTTACAATTTGCTACGCATAAAAGAACTGTCTCTGTAAATGTACTGTAAAGGTTTTAAATTTTAATCTTCGCTTGCTTTATTTACAAATTTTTACATTATAATAATGCTCTTGAATAACAACTTACTTCCTTATCCTCTTTATTATCAATGCCAGCGTTTAGCATGAAACTTGTATAGCCCACTGACATTACTGACGTGATTGATCCTCTTGGAGTCATACGGTCCTGATTTTCTGAAATACGTATTATAATATGTTATGTATTTATGTTAGACAAATAAGATACAGGTTTACATTTAATTATGGCTTATACATTAAACTGAGAATTTTATTAAATATAAAAGGCTTAGTTTAGTTTGTTAACTAAAATTCGCAGAGGAATCTAATTTGATAGAATAGTATTTGTATGTATGTAGTTTAGTCAAAAACTTGTCCAACATTGACTCTACCTATTAGTGAGCTTTGTTTCTGAAGTCTTCTACGTTGTTCTTGTTTTTTTATGTCATGCTTTATTTCATTCAATATCTCCTCTGTCCGCGGTTTGTCTATATTTTCTGTATCAGTGCCATCCTGCTCCTCTTCGATTTTCTCCGGCAAAAGTGGATTTTCTTCATTCAATGTTTCTATTTCTTTGCCCTTATTGTCAGTTGTCACTAGTTTATAATAGAACCCTAAAAAAATTTCAGCGTTTAGTAATTTTATTTTGTAAATGTGTAGAATTTTAAAAGGAATTTAAGATTTCAGTACCTTTACTTTTCATTAGTTCCTCATGCGTGCCTTGTTCAACTATAACACCTTTATCCATACAAATAATGCGGCCTGCGTTCACTATGGTTGCGAGCCTGAAATTTAGGCAAATTATTATAAATCATGCTACTATTGTTAGAGATTTGATGGTATAGGTTACTACAAACCTGTGTGAGACCATGATAGTGGTGCGGCCGACGCTGGCGCGGTCCAGAGCGGCTTGTACTTGTCGCTCGGAGTGTGGATCGAGCGCTGATGTTGCCTCGTCAAGCAAAAGCACTGCTGGCTCTAGCAGAAGCGAGCGCGCGATTGCGATGCGCTGCTTCTGCCCACCTGACAAAGACGCACCGCGTTCGCCTATGACAGTGTCATAACCCTGAAAATAGATAATTGCTTCTTCTTAATTATATCTATGTATATTACTGTTTTGCAAACGATGGTGCTAAAGACAAAAGTGGCATTTCGCTTACTTTAGATATAAGTATCGATTAATTATTAACACGTAAACAATATTATGTCATATTCCTACTACACGTATATAATACTACTAGATTTCGCCCGCGGTTGCGCTTGCGTAAATCTAGGTTAGTTTAGAACGGTACTTTCTTCTGGATAAGAGGTACCATATGTCATTTTCTGTTCCCCTGACAACGTGTATGTGAAATTTCATCATAATCATTCGAGTAGTAGGTAGAAAGCGTGAAAGCGTAACAAATAAACTCGCATTCGCATTTATAATATTAGCTAGGGTGAAACATATAAAGGTGTAAAATTGTAATATATTTGTATTTAAATTGTATAGTCTTATATTAAATATCTCTAGCTGCAGCGGGTAGGCATATATGTGTTTGTCAAAATTTACGTCTGGAATTTCAGGTATTGACAGATAACAGGAATTATAAATATAATTATTTCACATTTTTGTGTACATACGAAATGTTTCCAGCGGTCTAGTCAGACAAAACATAAACTGAAAACAAAATTAAGGTACGATAAAATTTGTTTAACAAAAATGTAGTAATACAATCTGCGTTTATAAACCTGTTTATTCTATCTACTAAAAGTATAAATGTGAGAGTTTGGATACAATGTACGTTCGATGAACGATTTTTATGGTTGTTGGTACGAAGATAGCTTAAAACCGCAAGGAATTTTATACAATCAGAAGTACACTGGTACCTAGTAGATATCGTTAGATTCTTTTAAGTTTACTTATGTATATTACCTTTGGCAAATTCGTAATAAATTCGTGCGCGTACGCCATGGACGCGACCCTCTGAACTTCTTCTAGTGTTGCTTCAGGACAAGTGATTGAAATGTTTTCAAATATTGTACCCTGAAATAGAACAGGTTCTTGACCAACCACACCTGAAATTATTAAAAGTATTTACAAAAGATAGTCATATACGACACAAAATAACACACACTTTCAAACTTACGAACCTAATGATGATCGGAGCCAACGTAAATTAAGGTTCCCAAGATCTTTGCTGTCGATCTTCACAGATCCTGACTGAGGATCGTAAAGTCTTTGTAACAACTGGAGTATGGTAGACTTGCCGCATCCGGACGAACCGACTAGAGCTACACATTCTCCGGTCTTGATTTGGATAGAAAAGTTGTCGAGAACCTGAGAGAAAGCTCTGTTTAGTTATTCAGTTTTAACCCACGATAAAATAATTTGAAAACTCGTCATAAATTCGTACCTTAATGTCTGGTCGAGAGGGATAGCTAAAGTGGACGTTCTCTAAAGAAATTTCGCCCACCACCCTTCGCGGAGAGACGCCTTTCTTATCGAAGCTGTCTATTACTGGCCTTCTTTCCAGTAAGTGGAATATACTGGCAGCGGCACCTCGTGCAGATGCAAATACTTCAATATGAGGTACGCACAATGTTACGGACTGAGTTGCCATGTATACTGAGAATAATACCTGTAAAACCGTTATATTAATAATATAACGCCAGCCCTATAATAAACTGTCCCACTGTTGGCACTAGCCTCTTTTCTGAAGTAGAACAGATTAAGCTACAGTCCACCATGCTAGCCCAGTACGGGGTGACAGACTTCATATATCTTTGAGTACATTGTGGAGAACTCTTAGACATGGAGGTTTCCTAAAGATGTTGTCCCTCACATTTTAAGTGCGCGATGATTAATTATTTATTACGCACATAACTTAGAAGAGTCAGAGGACCTTGGGATTAAACTCAAAACCTCTGCATGATAGCCCAATGGTCTCACAGGAGGCTATCCGGCATTGTTAAAACCAATGCAAAAGCATTAAAGACTTGACTTTATTTGGTTTACGATAAATCCTGTAGGTCTTTTCATTTGTATCAAGTCCTTCTCATATAAGTTCGAAAAATTGCTCATATGTTGCAAACATTGCGACACGTCTATGATATAGGATTAGTAACAAGCACGTCCAGAGTTCACGGTAACTGCTTATCAACATGCAATCGTCGTTTTTGGTGGTAAATCAAAGCTATAGAATCCTGAAATTCTACTACATAGGTATGTACACATATATAGTCCATGGACAATTATAACTCCAGACCAATAGCTCGCGCTTTATGATTCAAAGAAATCAATAATGTTTTACGTCAGTACTTACACTGAATACGATTCCAACAACATATATTCGTTCACCGTCAGGTTTATACATATCCTCAAGGACTAATCGGGCACCATAGGAAAGGCCAATGGCATTTAGACAATAAGTCAGAATCCAGTTGAATCCATTTCCGAGACCGTTAAACAAGCCTCGCCTACGACCGTACCTTTCTGCTGGTTGTAAAAGGTCACTGTATCTGTAATTTTATTTTCATCATCATTTGGCATTATTCCTCAATGAATATATCTTAAGATAGAAAAGTGAAATAATAATGTATAAAAAGTATTACGCTCTCTGCCAGCCACGCTGAAGTAAAGCCTAAGTCTATACATATATTACGCAATCATAAAATAGCTTTCTAATAGTAAAGGAATGTATAGTATAAGTGCCGTATTACTAGAGATTACCATCTATGTACGTACAAATAAACACATATTACAAGGCTTAATATTGTATCATCAAGTTAAAACTGACAAAAGCTGAAATCATTAATGTAATCCTATATAAACCTACACTGTTTATTGCTGATAAAAGTGATAAAGTAATGTTTATCCCACACGAGAAAATCTATTATGAAATCTTCATTATCTATTATATTTTCCTTATTTGATGCCATATACCTAAGTACACATATATAATTGTGTATCTGTAATCAGATGTGCTACGCTTGCGATTCTGAGTGCTCGACTTTATTGCTTTATTTCTATTTATTTACGTAGATTTTAGTGTTCGCTGGTGTGAGGATTTAGAAGAAGCGGCAATAAAGTGGATATTCGCTTCATTCACTTCTATCCTTGCGCTGCAATTGGTTCAATTAATAAGACAGCAAGAAAGTAACTTCAGAAAGTCTTTCTACCGTTTAATGAAACAAAATATAGATTATCAGAGCTGTTCACAGAAAAATATTCGTGACATTATCCAGAATACAAAAGCGAAATTTTTACACAAAAATATATTTTCATGAATGACCTCTTCAAGAAACGATAAGCACTTTTTAAAATATTGGTTTATGTACTTCAGCGTCTACCTATTAAATGATATATCCAAATGCGAGTTACTCAATTCGACCAAAAGCGTATAATTTTCACAATGGCACCTCGCTTAATAAGTGACTAAATCGGAACTATACCTACTACATCGTCAAGTTAAAATACAAAGATAAACTAGGCAGATTATATTTAAAACCTAACTTATTCTAAATATCTGTGTTTCAATAGTGAAGTTAATTATGTTAATGTGTATGTTTGAAGGAGTTCAAACATACACCATTTATTATTAGTGGAGACTAATAATAAATAAATCGCCATGTATATAAATATGTAAGCATATATTCACCTGTTAACTTCTTTGCCTTCTCCGCCAAAGGCTACCACAGTTCTAACGGATTTCATTATTTCTTCTGCGTGCTTGCCTGCCTGGCTGTATGACTCCATTTCACGTGCCGAAGATTTAGTTTGATACTAAAACAAACAAAACAATATATGGATTTAGGTTCTTATTTTCAACACAACTTAGAACTTACAAACATTCAAACAAAAAACTGCCAGTAACCCGCGGCTTCGCTTGTGTTTGTAGTAATGACCTGGAGCCGTATTATTATGTCTTAAAAATTGTTACTCCTTCTTATACATGCAATATAATTTGTATACAGATGCTGCTACGATCCTCATTTTTCATAAGCGTTCTGACTATTTTAAAACCAATGTTCACTAAAATCAGCTTCTTAATTTACACGTGCAAACGTAATATACGAATAGAAATTAATAGCATTTAGAGGTGCTGTCATATTATGAGATATATGTGTTTTTTTTATTGAATTCCACCACGTCATCGATAATGACGAAATAATAAATAGAAACAACACATAGCCGACTGCGAGAATTTGAATAATGTTTATCAACTAATCGAAATAGGGTCTGTTAATGATAATGCACCTATAAATAGGACGTCTCGTTATTTTCAGAACATTAACTGACCTCCAAATCTATAATTACATTTATAATATCTTTTTATTCTATATTTTTGGTATTAAATGTAAATATTTGACATAAATAATAAAAATGTGTGTCAACTACCCAATTAATCGTTTAGAAACAAATCAATTTATGTAGATTTCTTCCGCTGATTGTTTCATTGATCCACGTTAAGTGTTTTCAAACACGTGTAACATATTATACATCCTTAAAGCTGATACAATTACCATACTAAACGACGCGGTAAACCGCTTTGTACCTACGATAAGAGTGAGGAAAAATAGAAACCCACCTTGGTTTAATCGACAGCTGCTAAAATTGCTGCAAGATAAGAAGAAACGTATCCGTAAATTTAAAGAATACAAGAACCCTATTGACGGACTAAACTTGAGATATCTCAGTGGTAGGTGTAAGAAGTTGGCGACTGCGCCTCGTATACTTATTTTCTTGCATCAGTTGAGGATAAAATTGCCTATAGTACAAAGATTTTCTGGTTATACATAAAAAGCAGACGAGATAAAAATAGCACCTATCCCGGAACCATGACGAATGGAATTGAAAGTTCGTCGGATGGTACAAAAACATGTCACATATTTGCTGATTATTTTGCCTCAGTGATTAAGTTGCAGACATAAAACAAACTTTTGTATCCAACTCCCCCAAACATTTTGACACGTTCACTGATACCTGTCATACAGTTTCTAACTTTGTATTAGATGAGGAAGCAATTTACAAAAAGCTTCTTACACTAAATACTAGCAAGGGAGCCGGATCTGATGATATACCATCTATATTCTTCATATAGGCATTTTACCTGCTATATGGAAGCTTGTCTGAGTCCCCATACACAAGGGAGAGGATGACGGACGCAGTACAACATTTCAGGGCAATTACTTTATTATCCGGTATGGCAAAAGTTTTCGAATCACTCATGTGCCCGGTAGTTCAATATATGCTTGCAGATTGTCAACACGGTTTTGTCAACTCACGATCAACATGCACAAACCTTGCTACATTTGTTGACGATGTAGCTACTGCTCTCGACTGCCACAAGCAAATGGATGTTGTATATACAGACTTTAGCCTTCGATAAAGTATCACACAATATTCTGTTAGACAAACTGTTGCGGTGTGGTTGTATTGGCCCTTTACTATCGTGGTTTGCGTCGTACCTAAATCACCGTAAATTTTATGTGGTAATTAACGGATACAGATCCAAACAGTGTTCAATAACGTCCGGCGTTTCTCAGAGATCGCATCTCGGTTCCATATTATTCAACATATTTGTCAATAACTTACCACATGCTTCACTTACTATGTACCCTACCTATATGCAGATGACCTAAAAGTGTCAAAAGTTGTAGCAACGTAGCTCAACTGCAACAAGATTTGGATCAGTTGGGTGAGTGGTGTACCACAAACGGCATGCAGTTTTACTATAAAAAGTGTTCATTCATAAAATTTAGAAGAAATTTCAAGCCAATAGCCTCTTAATATCATATACAGCGTAATGATATATGCGAGGTGAAAACAGTAAAAGACCTGGGTTTGTTATTATATAATAAACTTACATTTGTATACATACATACACCCCATATTGAACAAACTACCAAGAAGGCTTCTAAGATGTTAAGATTTGTAATTAGAAATGGCAAGGCCTTCAGAAGACCAGCTACCGATAAAATTTTCCAAACGTAGAGATGTTTCAGGTTTAACATTTTATTTAAAGATATTATATTATACATATATATATATATATATAGATTGAACATGTCATATAGATAGCCCACAGCTGCTGAGTAGCTTTAATTTAAATTTTCTCATAAGACTTCCCTGAACGGCTATACTACTGCTCAAATCTCCCTTCAGAAGGACAGTGTTTGGAAAATGTTCGTTGATTCCCCGTTTGTGTCGTTGAACGAGTGCAGCGGGTCAGTAGATCAACTTTAACACGCTGGCCTTTTTTCGAAAGGAAATCAGTAAATGTATAAAGACATAATACAATTTAAATTTAATTCCATTAATCTCTATTTCATCCACTGCCGTGATTCAGTGAATTTCTTTTATAAATTATTTTTTTATTAAAGATTTTAATTAATTAATTATTTATTATTTCTTATCATTAATCGTTTTATTCATATACGTTTATAATTATTTATTTTTTACTATTTGTTATAATTTCTCTAAAATGTATCTGGTGCAATTAACCCTTTCGATAGCCACTCACAAAATTTATATCTGAAAATATTGTCATAATGTTTCTTCTCTACTGTTCTTTAGCTCTATTGGTGCATGCAGTGGCTGCCTTCAAAGGTTAAATAACCAACAAAAACCTGAAACCATGTATTTATAGTCGTGTATTGTTGTTATAACCAATAAATTACGTTTCAGACAACTATTGTTACAGATAAGATTACAAGTACTCAGGAAACTGAAGATTTTAATAGCATATCTCGAATCTTTTTAATAGAAAATCTATGTAAACATTATGATAGGCATTGTATCTAGTACAAGCTTGTGTATTGAAACAAAATAACACTATGTTATCAAATAGTTTGTAACGTGTCCCTATTCTTTTCTTCTTCTGCCAGATTACTTTTATTTATTGTATTTTATGTTGGATAAATTTAACGTTTTGAGTTGCAATGGCTTGTCTGTAGCCAGTTGTAATTGAATAACAATATTTGTATCTTTAAAATATATAATAAAAAATAATTTATCTCACGCCCTAGGCATCATTCCTGTTTCACGGGCGACTTTACGAACATTTAAACACGTCCGATGTTTAAATGTTTGTAAAGCCGACACACAGTGTGAGAACATTCACTTACGGAACAACTATTTGTGGTGTATACAAATGTTTGTCGCTTTTGGGGATTGAACCCATAATACTCAGTTAAACCACTTCGCTATTTGTACATGCTCATTATTATGCATAAATTATTTTTACTATTATTTTATTTTATTTAGAGTTAAATGCCTATAAACATATCATTGAACCACCGCATTGCTCATTAGTTACATCAAAATAATTGAAAGAAAAAGGCTAATGATTCAAATGAACGAAATATTTTATTAATGTAGGTCGCGTATGCTACGTTTGCATTCTATCTGTAGCCCGAAGGAGCTATTTGCGCGATTGGTTTGCTTCGTTATGTATACAACCGGCGCAAATGCGGCAATATGGGTTGTCCGGGTTGTAAACAAGAGATAAAATTCAGAATTGCCATACTTACGTTAGATAGGGCAACTGCTGCAGCAATAGAGAAAGGCATGACGGCAGCACACGCTAGGGCCAGCTTCCACCCTAAGGGAATTGCGACACACATGGAGAGTATAGCTGTTCCTAACAAATTTGTCACTACCGCCAATTTTTCACCCATTCCATCTCGTAGCTTCGCTAAATTTCTGTCAAATAAATGAAAAAGTGGTAATTTCAAAAGTTAATAGTTAGCCCAAACATCTATATAGGACCGTGTTAGCTACGAAATGTACTAAAGATAATGATATTGTACACTCAATATGTTTCAAAATCTGATTTATACAATATTGTTAATAATAAAAGCCGAGAAGCTGTGTTGAATATTTGATAAATAGAACAAAAGAGCTTACGTGAAAGAAATAGTTATCATTCGAACAATAGCGATTTTGTAGAAACGATTTTGTTTTGAGAACAATAGAAAAACGACCCTTGACCCTCGTTTCTGTGTCTTCAGTTTCCGTGCGCTAGTTACATATAATATAATAATAATAATGTTTTACCACATACACACAACACCATCTAGCCCAAACTAAGCAGAGCTTGTACTATGGGTACTAGACAATGGATAAACATACATATATACTTTTTTTTGTAAATACATACATATTATACATAGAAATATATATATTCAATATATATCTGTATAATACATATATGTATTATACAGATATGTAACTAGCGCACGGAAACTAATATTATTAACTATATTATTAACTAATATTATAGATAATATCATTGCCTAAAGAGTAAAAGTGTTGATACAGTATCTGTGAAGTAAAAAAAAGGTGTCTACCAACGAGTAAAAGTAACCAAAACGAGACCTTATTTATGATTGTATAAGGGTTATATGTACCAGTTATTTATATTATAAGTTGCATTACATATATAAATAACTAACGATAATAAAAAATGAAAGTAAAGTTATCAGTGGATACCATAGCATAACCCTCAAGTCCTTGTGACCAAGTGTGGTATTTTGTAGGTTTAGTCCCTTGAACGGGCCACGTGGTATTGGTATGTTCCCTTAACATCATATAATTCGCCTCGTAAATAGAGATTTTAATAAGCCTGTTAGTCGCCCATAGGTTGTAATTCAATCGTAATTGTGCGTAAATTATATTTTAACGAAAGATTTAAAACAACTAATCAGGCAACCAATAGGTAAGGAAGGGCCTGACACCAGCTTAACTTAGTTAACTAGTACTACAGAATTACCCCTCTGGATTTCGCTTTGGTAATTTTTACTGAATATTTTATAATAATAACTTTATCAATAAAAAATATAATAATAATATTCTATCTCATACACACAACACCATCTAGCCGCAAGCAGAGGGTGTACCATGGTAACTAGACAATGGATAAACAGACATA
The DNA here is from genome assembly GCA_963675205.1 of Catocala nupta. Taxonomy (NCBI): domain Eukaryota; kingdom Metazoa; phylum Arthropoda; class Insecta; order Lepidoptera; family Erebidae; genus Catocala; species Catocala nupta. The sequence goes on along the minus strand of OY776078.1, from coordinate 26,250,751 downwards.
TGGCATATATATATTTTTTATAAATACCTACATATTATTATACATATACATATAAATCGTGCAATTACTTACATCGATCGATCGATATTGTTAAGATTCCATGCGAAAAGATAATTTCATCTTTTTATTTAGTGTTCATGAAGTCGGCTTATACTTATATTAAGATTTATAACAGTTATGTTTCTCCTTATACACTACAACTATTAACACACGCCACCCTGCACGCAACTTGCTTTAAAAGGCGTAAGAAATTTCTGTTCACATATTAATATACTTTTGAATACTTACTCCGTCATTTTAGAAGCTAAATTAAATTCTGTGTCGGTGTCGAACCACGACATGTCTTGGCGAAGCACAGACTTCAGGAACAACATCCGTATTGTTGTAATCTGTCAACAACAATAAAATACAAATATATATCTTCTAATATTTATTTTCCTTTTTCCATCTTAAGCTGTGGCCATTATTGATTACTTTTTATATATACTAATATTATAAAGAACGATTAGATTTTTGTTTGTTTCTATGTTTGTTTGCTTGTAAGGTGTTAACTCAAAAACCAGTCAACCGATTTTGAAAATTCTTTCATAATTAGAATGCTAAATTATCAGCGAGTAATATAAAGAACATTTAATTTAAAAAAATATTGTTATTAACATAACCTAACCTCCTTTTACGCGAGCGATGCCGCGAGCAAAAGCTAATATTTTATATTTATATACTAGATGGACTCTTAGTATAAAATATCGCGATGTCATCCACGTTAAGAATTACTGATCTGCTGGTGTGGCTCGCAATCTCTCTTAGATAAGAAAATGTGTACAATGCTATGCATACCTATTACCTGTGTAATTACAATGTATTTAGAAATAAGAAAGCCTTTACTAAAATATGTGTAATTATACTGTTGGTGTGCTTATTAAATAAAATAAAATGAACAAAAAAATAAAAAAATATATTATTAATATTATTGTTAGTTCCATAGATTACCTAGCTCAAACAAAAAACAAACAAAACCTTTGGCGTTTTCGTATTAGTATAGTTTTATAACTAAAAATTCAAGCGTCTAGTTTTAACAAGGTCACCTGTCGTAAGGCACTCCAGTTGATGAGCGCTACAGACAGTGCGGTGAGCAGCATCGATATACCGACACTGACGAAGGTCCCAATAGTCAGAGCTTTAGCGTCTTCTAGTAAGGCGGGCATACTCTCCTCGTGGGTCGCATTGAATCTGCATATAATAGCATTGTTGCTAAAATCTCACTTATTCATTTTCTTCAGAAGAAACATTAGGAGTCCTGTCTTTTTATAATTAAGTAGCATTTGGATGCTGCTGTCTATTCTGGCCTCTGAAGACCGAAAATATTTACTATGTATGTACGTATGCTTATTTAGTAAGTATTTTAATGGTTTACGGTTGATTATTTATAGAACAAACAAAGGCAAATTGCACGTAGAAACAACCGAGTACACGATACATTCTGCGGTCGGAAGATATACATACATATAATGAGGTGAATAAAACTAGTATCGTAAGCACGTGAAAGTCTTAAGCCAGTGACACAGAAAAGGCGTGTGTTTTGTTTGTAGTACCTATTTGTCATTCGACCCCTTAGAGTCAACATATGGTAAATTACATAGCCTCAGGAACATCAAATCTCTTCAGATATTCAATTTATGTATAAGAAACAAAATTAAACGATCTATAACATCTAGAACAAACATTTGAATAATAAAACAAATTTTAGGCAATTTAGACTATTTGCAAGAAAATATTAGGCTTAATAATCTGCAGAAGCATATTTAGTGAGAACATATAAAGGTATAATAAACCGTAATTTGCATTTTATATGCTATTTTATGTTAACTACGAACTAAAAAATTAAAAACAATAAAATTGGTAGCTTCCATATCTTACCGTCATTTCCATTGCCATAGACATGCGTTCTTTTTTTCATAGATCCAACCTGTTATATAAATATTCTACATCTATCGAGGGATTTACTTTGACATTACATAGCTAATCGTGGTTATAATGTATTATTAATTATAATAACGTTAATATTATATATTAGGAAATATACTTACATTCTCCGACCACCTCCAAATGTAGACAGTATCGGCAAATAAGTAGTGTATCGGTCGGTGGGAGGATTGGTCCGTTCCACGAATGCGGTGTTTAGTTCCCCTAGCTGTACTAAGTTAAATGTGACACCAGCTCCGCTGAGGAATCCCAATATTACTCCTAGAATCGTCGCTGTTTTTTCTAGACATGATCCATATCGAAACTGCAACATTCAAATTTATGTTATAGCGTATTCAGTAAGAAAAAGCTAGTTTGCTTTCAGTACGTTTATTTTTGAGTACGTAACATCAAAAAATAGCATTAGACGAAGTTTTTTTAATACAGCGTCTAATGAGGTGTCCTACATTTGAGTTATTTCCGTCGTAGTGCAGGTCACTAAAACAGAGTGTGAGGTGCATACCAATATCAGTTTGATATCAGTCAAATACACTTATGCTTTCTTATCTATTTATTAATTATTAGCTGTCCTCCGTGGATTGCATCGCGATATTATATAGCCTATGTTCCGTAGTTTTCTAATGGTGAAACATTTTTCAATCAGTTATTTAGTATATATACGAGATTACAAATAAAATTACAAATCTTCACTCATTATAATAATAGTATAGATATAAAATTGTATTGAAACGTCTAAACAAAACATCACTATTGACGTGAACCAAAATTTCGCACATATACTCGTACGTATGTTTACTTCAGCTTAATGAAACAAATATGGTAATAACTATATTAAAATACCTTTACCTATTACCTATATTAATATATCTTTTACACTGGGAAAATATTATTTTTCGTACTTTATTCACGTATCTGTAATAATCCTTAATATGCTTAATCCGTAGTCGATAGTTAGATATAAGATAAATTCATCACAGTAAAATGTTAGAATCCTAACTAATATTACAAATACGAATGTGAGCTTCGTTGTTTGTTTGTAACGCTTTCACGCCTTTACTACTCTACTGATCATCATGAAATTTCGCATACGCGATATCAGGTTTATATAAAGGCATAAGTTACCTTACATCCAGAAAACGTACTGTTCCGATGAATAGAAAATTGTTATAACCTACATTTACGCGAGCGAAGCCTAAGAATAAACTTGCAAGACATAAATAATAAACATACTTACTATTTGAAAGTACGATACGTTCGGTTCATTTTTATGTGGTTTGCTGTAAAAAATGAAACTCTTTTAATATTTTATAATTTCATACATAGGTCGTCGTTATCTTATTGACATATCATAACATAAAGGCGCCCAAGATACAGACACAGCTTACTTTGGATCCAAAGTAATATTCTTTTGTAATTGCTTCTTTGAGTAAATAAATCTTTATCTTAACATATATTCGAGCGTATATCTCATAGAGGTAGGCCTGTGTTACATTCACATATCGCAATACTTTAAGGTTCCACTTAATAGCCAAAACTATTTTTCAGGCTCTATGCTGCCAATGAAAATTCTCTAACATGAAAAGCCAGTAACACTGCAACTGGAAATCTACCTCAAATATTTGGGTGCAAATATTTAAACTAGGCAATATATAAATGGTCAAAGAAAATCAATGAATAGGATTTTAAATAAATTATCCACGTGCACAAATATACTAATCGTAGACCCTATAACTACAGTCAGTATCTACATAAGCACACATTATTTACGAATAATACTTCTTGGGATTACTTTACACATTAGACATGGCGACGGAGAAAATCGAATTGTTGAGAAAAGTAGTGATTGTAAAATGTGATTAAAAGCTGCAGCAGTTTACTTTGTCTGCCGTTTCACGCAGTTTGTATTGTAAATATTTTGACGTAGTTATCTTTTATATAATATTAATATCAATCGCTCAAAAAGTCTTGTATAAACTACAAAATTAGCTTAGCGTGGCGCATTGTAAGATTGTGTGTGTGTATTTGTTTAGCTATTTTCACTATAAATGTTATTTAAAAACGTCTTATAATTATGCTGAATTAACTTTTAACTTATGGAAATACGTGCACATTATTATAATTACACTGACAAACACCACCAGTTAAACACATACATATACTACATACTAAATAATTATAAGCTCCACAAAAAAATATATTCAAGTCATGCAGGTGGTAATAATTTTTTAACATTATTTATAAGTTACTTGTGGATATTTCTATACGCTCAGCAGATAGGTAATTGTAAAACTTACTCTGGTTTTCCATCTTTTTCCTTGGACATAGTCATGTCGGCGTTTATTTATTAATTTTCACTTATTTTGCTATTTATTTTTATTGTAGTTATCAGGGAGACATATAGCCACCGGGACCGTAACCACACTGACTGCGCTGCGGTCGCATTCGCACCTCTATACATTCATGTCATTATCTACTAATCCTTCCTTTATCTCTTACAATTACTGTTATGGTACCTAGTATGCAAACATATATTTAAACTATCCTAACACATGTTCATTATAGTACACGTACATTACGTCCCCGTTAGAGTACCCTTAACCGATCAACGTTCGTGAAAATGGTGCATGGCAGTAAATTAAGTAAGCGAAAAATGCCAGTATCGTAGCAAGTGGAAATCAGTCGTTTCTGACCCTCTTCCAGAAAACAGCTATTACATTACGTATAAATAATTATATAATTTCCTTTACGTATAAATATAATCTATATACTAATATGTGAAGAGAAAACTTTTCAGCTTATCACACTGCGTGCCCGAAGGAGTGTGTTTGACTTATTTAAAGTTTATACGGAATGGAAGTACAGAAAACTAAAGTACAATATAAATAAAAAAGAAAATAAATATATAATTTTAATAAAAATGTCAATTAATAGAATAATTACAGCTAAACACGTAGGTAGTTATTCTGTGGTAATATATAGAACATATGTATATAGTGTAATATGGAATACATAGTGTTACGAGTCTAGGGTATCTAAACGACTTGATTAAATTGAAGTCCGAATTAAAATCTCTAATAAATCAGCAAAAGTCTGGTGTTAACCAGCAGTTTTGCTTATGTGAATGTTATTTTCAAAGACATTAGAAGAGATTAGATCGACAATACGAACGTAATTATGAAATTTGCATCAACGGATTTTTGCGGAGCGATTGGGCGTGGCTAGTACGATGTCATTTAAATAATCCAATCACATAGCTTTACGTCATACGCTGAACTTCACGCGTAGCTTCTCAGCATTATGTAGAAAGAATGAATGAATGAATGTATACACACATATAGTATAAACATTAACATACAAAACAGCAGAGCGTGCCTAAAAGGCTTCAGCTCAGCCTATGCTGCAGATGACCGCAGCGCTGATTTTCAGCTGAGGCCTAAGAGTGACTCACGATCGAAAGTACGGACTTATAATTAAATTAAAAGATTAAATTTGCAATATGAACAAATAAATAACAGGGAGTATAGCGTTTCCATTGACGCGGCGTTGGGCGGAGTGGAGAGGAGCGGGCCGTGAACTGGCCAATCACAGTGAAAGCTGAGTTGAGCGGATTTTCAAATAAAGTATATTAATATGCGGCCTCGAGCTGGACAGAACGAAGTCGAGCAGGCTGTGGTGCCGAGCGGAGCGCACGAAGCGGAGGGTAGCGGGACGGTGCGGCGCGGCGGGTAGTGTAGACTTGTCAGGAAGGACTAAGGTAAAACTACTAAACTAAAACGCAGCGAACAACTGCGTTTTAGTTTAGTTAGCAATATTACGTCACTTCACATGTCATCGACATTGTATGTGAATCAAAATGGATGAGACACTAATTGAAAGTGTCAAAAAAAATCCATGTTTATGGGGTACTCGACTGACAATATACAAATGCTATGAAACCAAAGATATGGCGTGGGAAATTATAGTGAAAGACATCGGATTACAAGATCATTGCAGCTCTGGTCTGCTCAGCTCCACTCCGCCCCACTCCGCTCCGCTTCAATGGAAACGCTTGCTACTTTTCACTGCTCTTCTCCGCTCCACTCCGTCCAGCTCCATGTTACTGGAAACGCACCCTTACGACTAGTGATGTGACTGTGCAAAAGTGACGTCTATCGATAATAATTTGTCTTAATATGTATTAATCATTAATATGCTTGCGATTTTCTGTGCAGGATAAACTCAGAAAAGAGGCTATCCGTCAAAGAACCAAAGTTACCGCTGGCCACATCTGTCGAAGGACTGATTGCCGTTAAAATAAATGAATATATACTATATATTTGTGTTATATAGCCTATAGCTATTTACTAAACAAATTCAAAAGTTTTAATTTAATTCTATATCACCAGTAGAATGCGTGGTTAAAAGGAATTACACGATTTCAAAATCACCCTGTATAATATTAGATCAAGTAGGTGAAGCCATAGTCAGTCAGCATCCGCTCTGACTTTGATCTAATATTATTATTTTCTATTATGTAATAAACTAAAACAAGTTTTATTTGGTTTTGTAGTTTGTGGCGGTTGCTAGTCGCCTGTTGTAATTTGCTTACATACTGTATAGCTCCTGTAAGAATACCAGCGTTGCAATTTCAATTGCAACAATAGCTGACGCAGGTACCTAATTTGGTATCCATGCTATATACCGTTCTCTATATATTTATATTTTATTGTATTATGATAAGGAGATACAAATAAAATCATTTCTTTCCCTCTTCTTTCTTTGTAATACATTGAAATAACTGCAATAATAATTTCACTGTCCAAATACAATTTCTATAACTAAGCAAGTTGTTCCGAATGTTAAATAATAACTTAGCAATGTGTCGCTTTCATTAATATTATATATAAGTATATGTTAATAAGTTTTTATACTATTAAATTTAGGTGACCGCTCTGTTCTTTATAAATGTGCAGATCCAAAAAGCTTAAAGATTTGGTAGAATAATACTTCATATCGTACGTTTAATATTCATATTTAAATAGGCACTTTATTTTTTATTTATAAGACTCACCAATGATAAGTCATGTTAATTTGTGTTGTAGTCCGCATTACTACCCGGTTTTTGCAACACAAGAAAGCATGCAAGACAAGGGGATGTTATGTACAAAAAATACTGTTTGCTCTGAATGGACAAAGACTCTCTGAGCACGAGTTTACTTTTATTTAATTAGAAGAGGTCTTTGGTTCATGGGAAAAGCCTAGCTGTCGGGTATATTGTCGGTATAATCTCTTTTAATGTCTTGGGATATTTTATTTGACATTTATATAATATACATTATATACATACGATAGCCTTGAATTATTATTGTATGTAAATAATTCGATGAATATAGCTCGACCATTATGCATATATGAAATAGAAATAATCGCTTGTTCTACTTAATAGACACACAAGCGCCAACTATCTATGTCCGAGTAAAATTTAATACTAATGAAAACCAAGCTATCAGAATGGACCCAAAAATCTCTGCATGGAAGACATCGTACAGACTTATGCCAACAAAACGTTGACAAAGAAGCATCGAATGCGTGGCTGAGCCAAGGCAAAGTTTTCCTAGAAACTGAAGGATTCATGATCGCTATACGACACCAGATTATCGAAACCAAAAACTACAGAAAGTATATAATCAAGAATTTAACAACTGACACCTGCCGCAGTTGCAATATTTCTCCAGAAACAACCCAACACATCACAGGAGCCTGCAAATCAATTTTCCAAACTGACTATAAGTATAGACATGACCAAGTAGCCAATATTATACACCAAAATCTTGCACATCAATATAAACACATAGAAACCTCTACAGAATATTATAAATATAGCCCGCAAACTATTTTAGAGTATTCCACAACAAAACTATATTATGACCGAGGTATTCTTACTGATCGAACCATCCATTATAATAAAACAGACATAACCTTAATAAACAAGACAACTAAAATAGGATATTTAATAGAGATTGGCGTACCAAACATACACAACATACAAACTACAATAGCAGAAAATCTTAGCAAATATACAGAATTAACAGATGAAATTACTCGACTCTGGCATCTACAAAAAGTAACTATCGTACCTGTTGTTCTTTCTACTACTGGAGTCATACCCAAACAGCTATACCAATCACTCAAAACATTAAAACTGTCACCTACGAACTACTGCCTGCTACAAAAAGCAGTCGTACTAAACACTTGCAGAATAGTACGGAAATTTCTACAACGTGAAACAGACAACTCACATTCTGTAACACACACAGCCACTCTGTTCATAACTCAATCACAATCTATTTCTGACGTTCACTTGGCTTAGGCACGTGCCGCCAGTTTTCTCTCCGGTTAGCCGAGAAAATAAAATCAAAACAAAATAATAGTAATAAACTCCTCTGGGACAGTCGTTACCTCATCATGAGACTAACGCGATTGGCGAGTCACCGTCCGCCCACTGTATTGATGCTATTTGAGTATTCAGGGCAGACGCCATTTTCCATCCATAGTTAGCAATATACCGGTCCACCAAACACTCATACCTATAGGCCATATATTAGAATCCATTCGTAGTAATAGCAACCATCCCATGTTTGATTAAAACCTCTTCACGTTGGACCCATGTCTCCGTGTAAGCGTCCCAAAGAGCCAGGTATTTTTCTAACATATTATATTAGAAAAATACCTGGCTCTTTGATAAGAGAAACATAATAACAATAATAATGTTTATTTCAACACAGTATAATAAAAATTGTACATAATTATTCTATAAGTATTTACGAGTACACAGATTGATGACATACATAATAAATAAAATTGTATTATAGACACATTAAGTGGTTACCGATCCCATTGCTAAGTTGTTATTAAACAACTTGTATTAAAGAGACCAGGCCCAAAACCCTGACTAATACGTCCTATTTATGATACAATATTAATAATGTAGATATCAAAGTTTAACGTAATAAAGTAAATAGGGAAACATAAAAGTAACAAATGGTTTATAATTTAGTAAGGAGTGTGTGCGCGCGCGAGCAAGCGCTCGCGTTTGTGTGTGTGTGTGTGAGTGTGAGAATGAAAAATTCATTTCACGGATTTGCAATTCCTATAACGTCTATTCTAAGATTTGAATACACTGTGTGAGCTGCTTTGCGTAAATATTAACTTTGAATATTATATAATATCTTTTACGCTATCGCATAAGTCAGCTCGCAACACTATGCATAGATGTTTTACTTTTTCTCCGTTACTCCAAAACAATAATGCACCATTATTGTTGTTGCATTACATTGGTCTGTTTGGCTTTGTTTTAGAAAAGATATGATAGAATAGGCTCTCACACAACATGTGTATGTTATACACATGTTGTATGAATCTTGCAGTGGGCTGCACAAAAGTAGCCGCGAACGTACATATATTGTTCATTGTTTTATTGTCGACAAATCACCTGTCAAGTTTTGGACTACCATACATACCATATTAGAAATAATTAAAATCCAGTCGTGTCTGGCCGTCGGTGTGCCGCCGCGACTTATTAACAGGTTAAGAGAACAATTTCGTATCTAAAATTGTGCAACATTAAACTATATTGTTTACCAAAATAAATAAATATGTCACAGTTGTTCACCTTCATTGACGCATCGAAGTAAATAGTAATTGACATAAAATATGTACAAAACATTGATTAATATACGGTTAATTGTTTCTAAGTTATTATAATCATTGTAACAGCCAAACTGATTGATATAATTACTTCTATACCCGTACACAAAGTACGTAGGTACGTTAAATATGTACTTAAATATACTATTATTTACCAAACATGCATTAACGTAGGCGCTTATGCACCGATTTGTTTTTTAACAGCATTACCTTATGACCTGTTCCGAGTGGCAACGTCGCAAATTAGTGTCATATTTTGATTTTTAAATGTAATTCATTATATAATATAATAAGACAGTGGTCAAATATAATTGTTCACGTTTAGTGCAGCACAGTGTGCGATATGATTATGCCAACTAGTAATAGTATATTAAGCATACTGTCATGTGCTTATAAAAACAACTTCTGCACTAGGAATAATTTCTGTAAAGTATGGACACAATGAACACGCACTCGGGACAAACATATATGGATCACACAATTTTTTGTCCCGGGTGGGATTTGAACGCACAGCACTAGGCGTAGTGACTGTAGTAAAACGACCACTACAGCATCCGTGTAGTTTAGAAATGTGCCAGTTTGACGAATATTGCGGCAAGAGAGATTGCAGGTAATATAAGACTGAAGAACAAATGTGCTGACTATTGGGGTGACAACGCACTATTGACACCTTTAGTAGAGAAGGCTAACTCATAAGGCTGGCCGACTTTGTTTCCTTATTTGAATAAAGAAAACTACATTAAGAAAATATACACAAAATATTTAAATTCGGTTACACGCCATGTCATCTTTGTAAATTCACTTTGCTTATATGAAGTATACATTATCAGATTAAATATATTACATTAGATAAGTGAAGAGCCCCTGTTGACAATCAAAGGCGCGTATCTCTTGCATTGTTAATTCATTATCATTGTCTCATGTGCGTGGAAATAATTTCGAAGGACGTTCAGACAATACATACGAACTAATGGTAGAACTGCAAAAAACCTGTGAACATGTGACACTTACTTGTAAATCCGCTAATCGTGTGGTCTCGGTATAGATTCCTAGGACGTGCCTTGGGAAATTGTCAACCTTGGCAGCCAAACAGATTATCTTTACAACAAATCAGATAATGATATTGTGATTGAATTCACCGATAGAAATGCTAGTGGATAGTGAGGTCTCTGGGTCTCATTCTCAATTGACACTTCAACAGTAACCATAGAAACCATTCATAAAACATTATTTTTTATAGGAATACTCTTGAACTAGCAATAATTTCTGTGTCGCGGCATTCATTTCAAACAACAAACATTCAAACAACGGACAGAAAGAAAACCCAAACTCAAAACAACTCTTCGTGAATTGCACAAATTATATATTATCCCGTGTGGTAATATTGTCCCGTGTGGAATTCAGTGGCAGCGGCGAGGCGACCTCTTACACCACTACGCCATTCGGAGACAACCGTGACTTTGGACAGCAGCTGTGATAGTATTGGCAGAACCCTACTTGCAAGTGACTTTCTAAGAACATAGTTGGATGTCTGGTAATACCTTTGATCTCTATACAACTTCACATCAGGAAGAAGACTTTGCTTGAGGCAGAAATTAGCTCTGAAGTGTTTCTAGTTTTCCGGAAGCTTTACACCTGATAATGCTCAGCCGCGACAAGTACCCACTAACGACAACGTTCTAAGCACAGATAATACAATAATACTTCACGAGAATACAGCACGCCCATATCATTAAATATTCACGTCATTTTGATTATCGCCTAATCATTTATCATACTACTTCATTGTAATGTTTTAAGCCTGTTATTAAAGTATTCAAGTAATTTATAAGAAGAGCCCGGGTGGCCAATTATTTGGTAACGAACAACTGGGGTGCACCATCCTGTTGCAGCAAACCGTAAAATAATAATAATAATAATTTATTCATAAAAATACAATATGTAGTATAATCACAACAAGAAAATACACTATGTGGAAACAGCTTTGCAGAAAATTATGAAACGGTGACACTTGTACTAATAAAACATGTTATCACAGGTGGCAGCGCCGTCTTTGAGTAGGAACTAATACAAGATTTTTAAATTCGTTTTTGATTTTGTTTTATTTATTAAGAGTAGCAGCACTGTTGGTACGATTCGTTAGGTGATTAGGAATTCCAGAGGCTTGCATACCTGCCCATTCCGTTCTATTCCATCTTTATTCCTTGTTGTCTAATTTCTGCATTGGTCAAGGGTAATCAACAAACATAGCAAGCAGTCAAAGTCTACAATGACTTCTTAATGTGAGGAGGATTCCGAGCTTGTTAAAGAAATCCGTTATGTTCATTTATTGTGATATTCGCACAAACAGATATTTAGTTATAATAAACATTTCCGACATTCCCTAAACCCGTTTATAGAGTATAGAATGTATACTTACATTTTACAAGACTCCTTCTTCTTCCTATAAAAGTTGAAATTAAGTATACACCAAGCTTGCTTTGCACTTTGCTTATATATAAATTTTAACATATTTTCCGTTTCCGTATTGCGTTCCTGTAGAGGTGGAGTGACAAAAACAAAATTTTAGATATTGAAAGTTCTGCGTGAGCGTGCTCTTCTGAAGACCATGTTTTTAAACCATATTGTTACAGTACACTATGCTCTTTACGAACTATAAGACATTTTAACAGAAAACAATATGTTTTGAATGCTTTATTAAAATGCACAAATCTACAGTATTTGACCAAAATGTATTAACAAATAGAAGATATGCTACTGTGATAATAAATAGAATGAAAACTTCATTTGCTAGATACCAATTGGTTACCTAGGCTTCCTTTCTTTATAACGCAGTCAATAAAATGTTTGCTGTTTAGAGATAACCATATTATGAATGCAAAAATACCCTCTTACTTTTTGGTTAAAGGAACTCATCTACACACCTTTAAAATGGATAGTAGTATTTGAGTAAGATTACATTCGCACACAGACCCACATCCACACAACAGTCACACACACACGCGCATAAACACACACACACACACTAACATACTTTTATATATACACGTGTATGTTTATATATATGTGTATGTTTGTATGTTTATATTTTTATATATATGTATGTGTATATTTAGTCGGCTATATGTAATGTAATATTCTCTAGCGTCAAACGATGAAAATGTTTCAGCTGTTTGTGAATCGCTATATTTGCTGATGTAGGTGATGTCATATTTACTATAGGTTGTATAACGTAAAGTGTGATAGACAGAGAATAGACTCACAAAACTGATTGTACAAACTTCTTTAATGCAAAGCAATCACGTGGCTAACATCTGTCTCTTATCTGCAGGTATCCACTATATACAAAAGGAAAGTCCATGCATTAACGAAGGAAGATCAACGATTATAATGAAAATTATTCGATAGTTTAGGAAAATTGGAATATTAGAAATATTGATAAACTTCGTAAACAAAATAATATTGATTGATTATTATCGGATAATGTATTAACCTTATGCTTACGAATAACGTATAGAGATACATAATGCTAAATAGTACATTTGGTAATTGAGAACATTTTTATAAATCTGATGCTGAATTATCGAATCCTATATTAAAGATGAAGATAAAGATTTATTTTTATACTCAGAGAAACGATCCTTACTAAATAATATTATAAATTTGAAAGTAAGACTGTTTGTCTGTTAGTTCTTCACGGCTGAACCGCTCAATCGATGGAGATGAAATTTGGTGCAAAGATAGTTGAAAACCTGGGGAAGGACAAAGGCTTTTTATTGATGCAGGTAAAACGTGGGCGGAGCCACGTGCAATAGCTAGTTACAGATAAATATTTTGAATTTCCTTTCCATTTTATTTTAAATGACAACTCTCGCACTAGGGTTACTGTCATGCGGTGGACTTTACAAGCTATCAAATAACTGACTCAGACAAATGAGAAACGGCAATGAATTGTCGTAAATCTTAGAGTATGAAAAATGGTTCAAATAATATGCAAAGGTCACGTGGTATCACGTGACCTTTGCAGGTCAAAGGTCAAAGTCATTTCGGGGATATATTGACTATGCTGAGTCGAATGGCGTTGAAGACTCAAGTTCAAAGTTCAAGTCTCTATCTCTTACGGTTCTTGAGTTGAAAGTTGTATAACAGACAGACGAATGGACAAAGCTGTTGTATAAGAGTTTTTCGAACTCAAAAAACCTGCACGCGGATCGACTATTTGTAAATTACTTACACACATACGCATTTTTTGGACTGTATAATGATCAAACTCACAACACTTGGCGCGTGGAAATGGCGAGGCAATCACTTAAACCACTACACCGTCTGTGCAAAATGCAAATTGTGATTCGAGTGTTGTTATGATTGTAACGGATTCTGTGTTTTCATTTATAGACTGCTGTTTTTACTAAAGAATGAGTCGCGAGAGTTATAATAATAGTGAATAATTAGTTTTTTTAGAAGTGTTGTTATTGTACAGGGATAGCGTAATGAAACTTATTATTACGTAATTGGCAGTTTAATCCCTTCATCATAAAAGTGGCTAAGCGTCATAATGCCAGAAGGTACATATATAATTAGTTGTGTTTTAAATGAAAGTGATTTGACCACGTCCTGTACGTTTATTAAATTTTGATAAATAATATGTAAATGAGAAAATAATCTTTATATTGAAATGTAATAAATTTATTTATTATATTTCAATAATCGAGATCGGTAATGGCATATACATAGATACAAATTCGCCTCTAAAAGTAAAACATTGTTTGTTTCTAACTCGTAAACTGAATTAAATTGAATGATTTAATTTGGTAATTAGTCAATTACAATTGGACATTACTAAGATGTCTATGGTCATGTCAATGAACCGCTTATTGACCTTTCTGGTGGATTAGATTTAAACGGACTATAATACATAGTATGACGACGAGCTATAGTGACCTACGAAAAATACATGTATAAAAACCAGAATCCGAATTGACCAATCAAATCTTGGAGTGATGTTTTTGTTGAAGATATGTTTGTTTTGTTTACTTTGTGAGCTATGTTGCCAAATTCAAAGGTGCAAAGTTAATTTTATTGCCAAGGCACCTATATATTTTAGATAACTAGAAGAATTTAAATATCTTGTAAGAAAAAACTGCAACGCACTGTAACTTGTAGAAAACTGCAATACAACTATTATACACATAAGAATGCTATGAATAGAAATAAATTTAATAGATACACCACACCAAATTACTAAAGGCTTGCATACATTGTTCAAAAATAAATATTAATAACAATCTAATGATTAAATCTAAAATATTTGTAAAACAACATGGGATATCATTAAGAACAAAGAATACAAGTACACAAATAACCAAGAAATTGAGTGGATAAACATAAATGGTGTTAAAATTACAGACCCACAAAACAAAGCAAATAGCTTCAACTTTTTTTTTATAAACACAGCACCTAATTTACTAGCGATAAAAACTCATAACATTTTAGTAAATAACATCGCGTACGTTGCGTCTAGGTTATTTCTAATCCCATGTACAGACAAAGCAACTTTGCAAATTATAAAATCTCTAAGGGCCGATTTTTCAATGATCAGTTAAACATCCAGGTAGTGTTTATTCAATAGATAGCGTAATATTGCATTTTCAATAGTCGGATAGGCTTTATTCTACCTTAACTGGGGAATAAACTTATCGGCTCGTTCGAGGGGCAGGTAAAGACTTATTCGACTGTTTATTGACGTCGACGGTTTGGTTATTTTAGATTTATCATAAAAGTGACAGAATGAATTAAAAAAAGATTACCATTAGAAAGCTATATTATCAGTTATCACCGAGATATATAGGCAACATCTTATTTTCTAAAATATTGTGTTTCCTAACTAAATTATAAGAATGTAACCCAAGGTATTGAAATAATGCATATAAAAGTAATTTTATTGCGTGCGCTGCGAAAACTATTGGTGATACATAAAACAGTGTACCATACGTTTATAGTACTTATCACTACTCACAAAATGTCCGCGATGGTATATACCTAACTATTATAGTTAAGTCACAATAACCGTTTTTGTTCAAATTATTAAGTTCATACACGGGTGGAATTTAATAGTGGTGATATTGGTGTCATGGTATTAATCCTTATCCATTTAAATGGTTTAATAATTGAGATTGATAATGTACATATAAATTCCACTTTAAATTATTCGAATCGGATCTTTCTTTTAGAAGTTATGACGGGTATAAAAATACTCTCAGTAAAAAACATCTCGCGGTTTGAGCGAACTGTCCTACATTTACTCTACTTAAAAGTAATGTATAAATTAACGTTTTTGTAAACTATAAAATCAAATTGAATAGTAGTTTTTAGACTTTAATTATATAATAATTTAAACATAATGTACATAATCAACCTGTCTTTGCAAAGAAACCGACGCGGGTGGCTAGTGAATATATAAAACCATCAGAAAGGAAGGCTACAATTGTTAAATCGAGATCTGATCACAATATTATAGTGTGAGATTCAATAGAGTTTTATCGGCGATTTCGACTTACTAAAGAATCAGTACAATAATTGCCTGCCTTGACTGTGGATAAAATAAAGTGTAAGACGGAAAAGGTAAGTAAACTATACTTACTTACTAAATGAAAATGATCATGGTAAATAAAACCTATAATTGTATATTTCCTAATTAAACTTTAAAATTTACTAGCATTTGTTTCAAAAACCAATGTATCTCGTTTATGCCATAATTACACAGTTTTAAAATAACAATTGGTAATTTTGGTGGCACTCATTATAAAATTAAACTATAGGTAATTATGTCATATAGTAAAAAAACTGCATATGCTATTGCGCCTTTACCTACATTCATAAAATTACCTAGAAACAATAACGAAATACAAAGTACTTGGAAACAAACACAAAAACGATATAAAATGCATATGATGAAAATGGTGATTGAAAAATCGGCCCTAAATAACATAAATTCAGTAGGATATGCATATGTCAGTACGAATATTATGAAGAATTCTGCGGACATAATTGCACCTATCCTAACTAAACTCATAGACTTATCTTTTGCTCGGGGTATATTTCCAGAGAAAAATAAGATATCTATTGTCAAACCATTGTTCAAAAAAGACGACACGAACTTACCAATTATAGGCCAATTACGTTCGTTTAGACGAATTATTGCCAAAATATTTGAAAAAGCAATGTACTCACGAATTTACAGCAACCTGTCAAAAAATAAAATTCTTCGAGAAGAACAGATCGGTTTTCAAAAAGAAAAATCGACTACTCTGCAGGGTTTTCTCTATTAAGAAGAGTAACTGAATATAAAGACAAGAAAATACCAGTAGCTGCTATATTTTTCGACATGTTTAAAGCATTTAATTGCGTAAATCACAAAATCTTTTCAGACAAATGTTAATGATATGGGATCTGGGGTCCGGCTGTAAAATGGATCGAAAGTTATATTAAAAACCGCCACCAGTGCGTAGAAGTGTCGCGCGTTAGTGAAAATTTCACAGTAACGAAACATGAATAAAAATTTTAGAAAACCAGTTTCGTATGCCGCTTTGCAGTATACTCAGTCCGCTTCTGTTTATCATATACTCGTACATAAATGATCTTACAATAATAACACCCTATCAGTCTTTACTTTTTGCTGATGACATTTCTGTAATTATACCTAAGAATGACATTTATAGTAATTTTAAATAATGCAGTTGGATCAATAATGACATGGCTTCAATCCAATAATCTATGTGCTAATATAACCAAAACAAAATTTATTAAATTCAGTATATATAAGATACCACATGAAACATTAAATATCGCGTACCAAGGTGAAAATCTATCCACAGTAATCGATACGAATTTTTTAGGTTTATATATAGATCAACACTGTAACTGGAAAGTACATATCCAAAACGTATGCACCAAACTACCTAACTAAATTTGTATTTGCATACAGTACATTGCTGGAAAACCTGCGGCGCAAATTGCTTATTACGGATACGTGGAATCGATACTACGATATGAATTGATATTATGGGGACACTCAACAGACATAAATAAGGCCTTTATTTGCAAGAATAATGCATACGAATCTTGTGTAACGTGGGACCATTAGATTCATGCCGACCAGTGTTTAAACATAACAAAATACTTACTCTTGTAGGCTTATATATACTGGAAATCTGCATACATGTAAAGAAATTCTCAAATAAATTTAACGATACTAGATTATTAATGCCTTCATGTAGAAGTTCTTTATTCCAAACCAACTGTTATGTAATGTGTATAAGAGTTTTTAATAAGGTGCCTAAACACATTTGCGAATTGCCACTAGCAAAAATGAAGAATGAATTAAAAAAATGGCTTATACAACACACTTTTTATAGCATCAACGAATTCTTTGATCTGAATGTTCTAAATCTAAAATTTTAATCCTGATGGGTAAATAATTTAAAATTTTATAGCATATGACATAAATTATTTTATTATAATTTCCGTGTATGTAATTCAATAATAGTGATTTTTCCTTTTTAATGTAATGTAATAATATTGAGCATCCTTCTTTCTTTAAGCGTATTTATTTCTTAATGTTAATAATATTATGGTGTAATTTTATGTCAATGTATAGAACTTAACAATTATATTGTCAATAATATATTTTCTTTTTTAATTTAAATTTGCCTGCCAACATTGGTGAAATGTGCGAACGAATATTATATGTATATAAATGTACCACATTTTTTTGCAAATAAATTATTCTTGTTCTTATAAAAATATTGATAAAATAGATGGTATGAAAACCACAACGTTACCGATTTTCGTCATACAAAGCAGTAACTTCATATTTGAACCCCTATTATTACATTACAACTAACATAGTGTCAAAAGCCAAGTTTTATAGAGGGTCTACCTCAGAAAATCCGCAGCACATACATAAAAACTCCATAAGCTACCTACTTATTAGTGTGAATATTATAGAATCCTAAGGTTAATAGAATTTATGCTCAAAGTAAAAGATTTCACATTACATAGCTACGAGCTAACACAAAAATTGACATTAGTCCGGCTTTCTCCGCAAGCGCCGTGCGGATGGTAAATGTGCGAAAACGTATATTTTGACGTAATGAGCCGGCCAGGCCCGGGTTTAGAGTACAGATACAGAGCTAAAATTACTTTTAAACATAAGTAACTAGATTTTGCCCGCGGCTTCGTTCATTTAAATGAAGGTTAGGTTCGAATAGTAGTTTCTAGAGTTCGAAAAAACTCTTATACAACAGCTTTGTCCGTCTGTCTGTTATACAACTTTCAACTCAAGGACCGTAAGAGCTAGAGACTCACGGTCAACGCCATTCGACTCAGCATAGTAGATATACCCCGAAATGACTATGACCTTTGGACCTCTGACCTCAAGGACACGTGATACCATTTTTGCGAACTCTAAGATTTACGGCATTTTATTGCCGTTTCTCACTTGTTTCTGGATGAAATACTTTTCATTGCAAGTTAACATGGGAACAGAAAAGGACATAGGGTACTCCCTATGTAGTTTTCTGTCCATGTTAACGTGTATGCGAAATTTCATGAAGGTCGGTCGAGAAGTTAAGACGTGAATGTGTAACAAACAAAGAAATAAATCAACAAAAATCTCACACTTATAGTTATACAGTTAGGATTTCAGTATTTCTTGTCTACAGGGACTACCACATTAATTACTCGGATAGCTAGAATATCTTCTCGTCTGCTTCATAAATTATTCAGAGCTTCTATAAGGCTTGGATACGTATACTTTAATGACCTCATGATTTAGTCTTAAAATATATATTCTCCAAATTTAATTATTGATGAAATCGTTGATAAAATTATTGTAATGCATGGCATGCAGCATGCATATCCTGTAATTGGTATTTCGTTTGTATGTTTATTCATTTATGTACATTAATTTCTATATGGGATGCACCAATTTGGATGTGGCTTCAATGATATGTTGAGAAAAAGCTTAGATATGCATTCGATTAATTAATAAAAAGGTACCTTACTTTTAAGGTTAACAAGGTTACATACATGAAACATCATTATATTCACTTGTATGGAATCATAGGCACAGCTATTGAGCCTCTTCCTTAAATACGCCACTGTCTGAGAGGCACATACATATTTACCAGCTGCGACAAGTTAAGGTTTCTTCCACTTATTTATGTCTTTTGTGTGTAGTAGTATTTACTTATTATACAGGGAAACAATGTACAACAATACCTGAAAATCCATGATTATAATAATATTTTAAAGTTCAATCTATTTTAAACATTGATACTTAGTTTTAGACACCACATATGTACGAGTATATTATTATTGCTCCACCTCTGCAACATAGTTAATACCCATCGGAGTCCTTCTCGCTCTGTCTTTAAATAATCTTTTCAGCAGTATTGTCTGTGATATTCCAACAAATATTATCAAAATGATTAAAGATATGGATAAGTTTGATACTTTGTCACGTAACTCCAGCGCAAACTTTATATCCCTTGCTTCACGTGCTTTGTGGAGGTCTTGAATATGATGTGCTTGAAACATGTGATCTTCGACGCGAGATATTAAATCAGTTATGTCTTGGATCTGCATTAGGAAGGTTACAGTTTCGTCAGCATCTTGCTGCATGTCAATGTCATCAGCATCTGATTTAGTCTTATTTCTTATTACTATGTCGAAAGTTACCGTCCTGTTACTGTAAACACTGACAGTATTGTCAAAGCAGAAGCGGTAGATTCCTTCCTCTGCTACAACGTACGTGTGTTCATTCTCTGCCATTCTGTAGTCGGTAACAATCTCTGTGCCGTGTTCGTCCACAAGGTGGAAGTTGATGTGCATTTCTCCGAAGGTCGTATCTATTACTTGGTACTCCATTATTATGACTTGATTAACAAACACCTTTTTAAAGAAACTGTGCGCATCGCCGGCCGGAACTACAGTTGTCAGGTGGCGGTGGTACGCAAAAACTACGGTAAATATACCAACAACGATTAAATAGCGCATTGAAGTAATATTTTTTATTACAAATGCAAGCATCGAGTGCTAATGTTGTATATATATATTTCATTCGAGTTGTTTTTATTTATAAATACTTTGACCGATGCAAAACAACCGAAACGATCGTATAACTTTATCAAACAATAAACAGAGAGCTCATCAAACTGTTTTGACACGGTAATGTTATTTAACAGTATTCTATCTTTATACAAATGGTTCGAAAGCGAGTCATAGCTACGCGCGTCGAGGTCGGTATACACTTGGTTCGTAGCCAGTCGCGAATGTACCGCAGTGATAAACGCTCGGTGTGATGGTTTTGTAAGCAGTAAGCGTGCGATTTGGTAAAATTTGATTGAATTAAGTACAAGTACTTACATAATAATTATGGCAAAGTGCAATTGTAATCAAAAGCATTTTTAATTAAAGTTTTTATCCGAATGCAGATTTTAGTGTACTATTAGTTAATATACCTATTAACAATATAGTTTTTCGAACGTTACAGTCGAGTCGCAAATATTGTTCAGTCTCAAATATATAAGGTTGTTTTTTATTAAATCAACTAATCAAAAAACACAACATGATTTTTATTGAACACTTCCTATTTCATTCAAAACAAATTTCATATTTTAAATAAAATATATAATATTTACAATCACTAAACTAGAAATAAATTGAAGTAGGTAGATAAATTAAAATACTGTAAATGGGCAGCCCTCTCGCGTGTTTGCGTACTGCGCGGCTGTAGGTAATTATTTCAAGGACAGAGCCGAGTTACAATATTGTTAGATAACATTACTGTGATTTAGGACTGTTAAAGTGTGCGGTATTATTTGTTTATAGTATCGTTAAAAACTAAACAACATGATGATTTGATATGTTATGATATGACATTAAAATACAGCATTGTCTTGGATTTTATCGATTACCTATCCTACGACATATGTATATGTAGAAAGGTTGAATTTGAAGTACTGTTTTCTTTTGTGATAATCATAGTTTTTCTGTTGTATTTTATATTCTCGTAACTTAATTTTGTGTACACCAGCAGATAAGTCACGTGCTATAATAGTTATAACATAAATACAATATATAATTTGCGGCATCAACAAATTCAAAACTTTTCAAAAGTTTTAATTGAACTTGATAGAGATGAAGATCTCTTGCGAGTGACGTCTATACTAAAGATATCGAATAAAACGAAATAATGTTACAGAATATCGACCTATCCCGTCGCACGGTCTACAGCCAGAATTTTTGTGATGCTCTTTATTAACTTATATTCTCCCAATTAGAAATGTATTACCCAGCACGGTTTTCTACTTCACTAATCAGTGAAATATATTTCACCTTAACTAAACTTAAGGCGACATGTAGATGCGCTCAATTTTAATTCCTTTAAGACATCTAACAGGGTGAATATTGGTAACCTGCTTACCTTGTTATGCTAAGTGTTGGATGAATGCATAGGGTTCTTCTCCTTCCTTCAGAAATTTCGAGTAGATTAGCTCCGTGATCGCCAGAATTTAGTTGGACTTGGGATCTATGAGTTAAGATGTATCACACACGTTCGAGAGTGCGTCAAGGCTCAATCATTGGGCCTTTATTGTTTCTTTTATTAATATATGTACTAAGATGACCTAAAACTGCATGCGAGTATCATAGCTTTGTTAGACTGTGAACTCAATTAAAAATGACATGAAAGCTACATCTGTGTAGGTAGTCGCCAACAAGATGCAGTTTAACGCAATAAAATGTTTCGTTATATCTTTCATTCGATTATGTTTTCTAGTTATCTGCCATTACACAGATTATATATCGTTACAATTGACTAAAGTATTTATGTTTCATGACTATATTGCTACAGTTGCTAAACAATAATTTCAAAGGTAGTGATAAGTATTAAGAAATGTGTGTGGTTTATACATACGAACAAGTAAAAGTAGTAAGTAAAGTAGCAGCTTTTTCCCAAAGTAAATTAGTTGCTAGCTCCTGTGTAAAAGTATGCATATGGTAAAAGTCCAAATAGCGTTTATTATCAGTACTTACTCCCCTAAAATTTACGAAATGGTCATCTGATTTCTAGCATTTGAACTTGCTCAGAACTAGATGGTCTTATGTCAACTATGCTAATAAAAATTCTATTAAAATATGTCGAGAATTAATATATGCATCTGGACTTCGCAATGAGTTGATTCGGTTCTATAATCACTACGACGTATTAATGTTATAAATGTGAATGTGAGTTTGTTTGTTTTGCTTTTACGCCTTAACTACTCGACCGATAATCATGAAAATTCGCAAATACGTTGTCCAGGGGAACAGAAAATTACACAGGTTACCATCCATACAAAGAAGCTCCAGAGCTCCAGAATGCACAGAAAAGAGCTGTTACTAATGTAACCTAACCCACATTTACCTTAGCTAAGCCACGCGTAAAATCTAATGCCTAAAAATTAGGTCCATGATGTCGCGTGTTTTTACCACTTACGACCTCGTGCAATTTATAAAACCTGGTATTTGTTTTGTTTACAGATGAGTACCATATTGTGTTGCATTACCTACTCAATTTCTATAAACGTTAAGATGTTAGTGAATTAGTTATGTTTCCTTTTTATTGATATGTTTATATTCTTTATTTTTTCTGTTTAGTGTATAAAACCATGCAGATGCAGGTAGATAGAACCATGTCTTGAAACAGTCGACCACATTAGAAAGTCATCAATTTTAAAATCTGGCCTCGACATGAGTATACACGCTAAAAGGTTTTTATGAGATTTATCATCCCAGAAACCCAAGTACCGTAAGGAGCTACTGACAAGTCTGTATTAGTTTAGCCCATTAGCCACGTTGTTTCAGTTTCCTTAAAGAAGAACGTGCGTAGATTATTTACGTTTGTGTGGAGTTTGGATTACAAGTACAGGTCGATACAATAAAGGCTTTGACCCAAAGTTTAGATTGCAGGTATCTTGATTCTAGAATGGTCATTATTCACCGTAGAAGTGAGTGCATATTTAGTGAAATTAAAATAGTTGACATTTATTTATGTATTCACATGCCATAAAACAATAAATTAATATAAAATAAGTTATGATGTTTTAGTGTCATGTTATCTGTTATACATCGTCATGCCTCGGAACTCGGAAAGCACGTAAAACCGCCTGCGCCTGATCTCTCTCTTGTCGTGTCAGATTGCCGTACCATCGGATCATGAGAGTTAGGGAACAGAGAGTGCAACTGTGTTTGGGCACACACTTGTGCACTATCGCTCGTTTGGAAACGGTATTATTTTTTTACTGGATGAAAGGTGCCCCATGTCTTTTCTGTACCCATGACATATACGATAATCATGAAATTTCGCATACCACTTGTAATGATGATCGGTTGAGTGACTAGGGTGTGAAAGAACACAACAAATAAAAAAAGTCACATTCGCATTTATAATATCATTTAGGACAATCATTACAATAAAACAATATTTAATAGTTTAATAAAGTATGTTTAAAGCAGTATAACCAATCGCATAACAAGATATAAAAATATATCTACTAAGGATAGGATATCTAAAATTTACCTACTAATGTAAATGCAAATAATGCAAAATATATATAATTTTATTTTATATATTTTAACAAACTAACAACTAATATATACTTAATATAACCTGCTCGTCTACGAAACGCAGATGAGAGTTTAAGTATAGCTACTTAATTAAAAAGCTGTGTGATACATTTTGGCCATTGCTATATGCAAAGAAATGTATAGTATTCTGCTTGTAATACTTAAAATTATTCTGCAATTCGAAATTGATCTTTTTTCTCGTTCTCCAACATAAGGCTAACTGTTGATAAGACACAACGTAAGTTCTATAATGCATACACAGCTTTACATATTGTTCTAAATTTAAAATGTTTCCCTTTGTTAGGTTTACAAATAATACTGATTCCTAGTGAGTTATGCCATGTTTTGACCTTTGCACATTCGCCAGTAGTATCCTCGTTGGCTGATCAGCTCTGTGTGCGAACCACGTTCCACGATTTTGCCTGAAACATCAAATTAAGAAATGTATAAGTAGCTGACGCAGGTACTAGGCCTGTGTACTATATTCTGTTCTGTATATATTTATATTTTATTGCATTGAAATATTTTTCTTACTTTCTTTCTATATCTAGCTATATCTTTCGGTAACAGTACCTTTTTTCTAGATGTAAATTGATGTCCTGTTCTGTACCTCTGACAAAGTGTATGCGAAATTTTACGAGGATCGGTCGCGTGGTAAGGACGTGAAAGCGTAACATACAAACAAACTCACATTCTCATTTATAACATTCTAGTTTTTACCTGCAGTTTCATCCGCATAAGTCCCGTTCCTGTGGGACTATCGGGATAAAAAGCCTATGTGTGAACCCAGGTCTACATCTTTCAACATACCAAGTTTAATTGCAATCGGTCCAGTAGTTTTTTTTTCTATACTACTAATGTGGCATACAAGCATACGGGGCCCACCTGATGGTAAGTGGTCACCGTAGCCTATGGACTACCTGCAATACCAGAGGCATCACTTGCGCGTTGCCGACCCTCTAGAAACAAAGGAAGTGGGAAGGAGAAGGAGCGGGAAGGGGGAAAGAGGGTGATTGGGCTTCCGGCACTCTCACTTACCAAACGAAACACAACAGTAGGAACTCTGCTATTTCACGTCGATATTCTGAGAGAGGGTAGTACTTCCCCGGTCGAGCCGACCCATTCATGCTGAAATCAGCGAGGCTCTACTACTCAAAAGAAAAAGATTTGCGCGAAAGAGTAACAAACATCTATACATTCATACATCCATACAAACTTTCGCGTTTATAATATTAGTAAGGAAGTTAGGATGGGTGGTATTATTAAGTTTGTAAATTATATACTTGAATAAGATTTTAACCTCGGAAATGCATTTGTGGTCTATAAACTTATTGTAATATTTACCTTTGTCCAGTACACAGATGAGGTCTGCATCTTTGATCGTAGATAGACGATGAGCGATCGTTATGCAAGTGCGTCCTTTAGCTGCTTTCTCCAAGGCTTCGGATACAGCCTGTAAATATTTTAAATAATATCCATAAGTTTAAACTAAAAATAGAGTAGGATGATTTATTCATATGGCACAGGATTATTTTTAAATGTCATCTCCCGCACTAGGAATCGTTTCTGTATCGCAGAAGTCTTACCAAACATTCAAACGACGGACACAAAGAACATCCAGACGCCGAATAACCATTTGTGGATCACACAAATTTTATCCCGTGTGGGATTCGAAATCACAACAATCGGCGCAGTGGCCGTGGCACGTCGACCACTTAAACCAACACGCCATCCGTTCAGTCGATTTCCCGAATTACAAATAAGATACGAAATATGGATGGATGTTTTAATGGGACCTGTTAAGGAAAATGTTCGATAGGCCCATCGGCCATATTCCATCGACTATATTGACTATGATATAATCATGATCTTTACTCGTTCACTATTGGCATCCAACGCTGAGGTGGCTTCGTCGAGCAGCAGCAGTCGCGGCGACCTGATGAGCGCGCGAGCGATGCACACTCGCTGTTTCTGCCCGCCTGACAACTGGGCACCGCTCGCACCCAAGTTTGTATCGTAGCCCTAGATAATAATACAATTAAAATTCCATTGGTTAATTGCAATTACATTATATATGTATACCAATATAAGAGGCTAGATTTAGCCTGCGGCTTCACTCGAAGGTACTCTTTTCTGGAAGAAATTTCCTTTGCTATTCCCCTGACAAAGTTCATGATTGTCGGTAGAGTAGTCAAGGCGTGAAAGATTAACAACCAAACAAACTCACATTCGCATTTATAATATTAGTAGTTAGGATTAATCGAGGATATGTTCTGAAAATGCCACGTTAGTCAGTTTTAGACCTTTTTAGATAATAAGTATTACCTCGTGAGCTACGTGTAGCGCCATATGGTGTTCTACGAGGAATCTTTATTGTGTATAGTAGGTATATTTATGGCTTTATACTAGTTATATGGAAATATGTCAAGATTCTATAAAGACCATACGTAACAACACGTATGAATCGGAGTGTGTGTGCGGATCGTTTGTGACAATTGAAAGACAATTGGTTAAGTGCTAACGTTTAAATTTATAGCGTGTTCAGAATAAATGCTAGATGACATTAGGTATGACATTTTAATGGTTTGTCCTACATTCACGCGCAATTAGTGCGTAAAATCGTAAACAGCAAGCGATTTTTTTATTGATGTTCTAGGATTATATCCACATTCTAATTAGCGTCAAAGAAGCAGTGAAAGTCTGGCAAGATGAGAACTGAAACACTTTCGCCTTATGATTAATTTGCACGTAGGTCACTGAATAAGACAGTTGTGTTGATTCCTTATGTTATAATTGAATATGAAAAGTAAAGTTTGATCTAAGGAATTAGTTTTTTTTATGTATTGCTTTCTAGTTCATCCAACATTTTGCAATGTATTTACATACATAGATTCACGCCTGTTTCCCATAAAATAAGATATCTATCTAATTTTATGAAAATGCACATCCATCTCCATTGCACAATATATCTGTATTGTGCAAAAGATAGTAAGGTTATAAAGCTGCGCTGAAAACCGAGATAAATAGTTCTAAATACATTTTTAATAAGGGTTCAAATATTATAATCGATATAAACACATATTTATGTCAAAATCCTAACTGTATGTGACTTACTTTCGGCAAGGAGACGATAAAGCTGTGAATGTTGGCAGCCTTAGCAGCAGCTACGATTTCGTGCATGGTGACTTTTCTGTTGTTGTCACCATAAGCGATGTTTTCAGCCAACGTGCGGTCGAACAGTATCGGCTCCTGCTGCACTACACCGAGCTGACGACGCAGCCGCGCCAGGGTCAGTGATGTCCTGATATCTCGTCCATCTAACTCCTATTAAAAAGTAAAGTCAATATCAGATAGATTTTGTTAATATATGTCATAGGCGTCCTCGACCTCCTAAACTTAAAAATGTCCTCTTTCATATCGATGTCTCGATTATACACACTTCTACTACTAAAATTATGCTTGATACGACGGCATCATATTAACGTAATTATAGTTACGTAACAATAAAATGTGATAGTCTTATGTAGTAAGGACTTTGGTTGCTTTTTACTACGAAAGTACATAATAACTAAAATATTTTATTCATTAACACATATTTGCGCTTCAGACATATTTCTACGCCATTTGTCAAGAACATGGTGTCAGTAAATTCCTAGTCAACGCAGGTGTAATAATAAGTTTGAAGGCATTATAACTCCTGCACACCCCACTGGCTAAATAAATGGCACTTGTATTATAGGTACGTGTTTATTCAAAGCAAGCCACCTGCGCAACAGTCCCTCCTGTTTAAAGTATGTAGCCAGCGCGAATAGTTGTTGCATGTTGTCCGCCAGTTACCAGCTATAGATACAATACATTAAAACTAATATTCCTATCTAGTACAATACATTGATACATGAACTATTCATAGTAAGTATATAAAAAGCCTTAAATAAATTGTTTTCCTGAGATTATCTGCTAGTATCTGCCTTTTAGAGTCATATAAGTCTAATGTGATTCTTATCAGTTTTAAACATGTCTCGGTTGTTTCCGATTAGCATAGCAATATAACTGACATTGTCTTAAGTAAATATTATTTTAATTGTTATCTACGTACAATGTTACCGGTTTCTGGATCGTAAAATCTCTGCATCAGCTGTAGAATGGTGGACTTGCCACAACCCGAAGATCCCACTAAGGCGACAGTCTTTCCAGCTTCCACCTTCAGGTCTGTGCCTTTAAGGATTCTCTGATGTGGACGCGTCGGATAGCAGAATTCAACTTCCCTAATGCCAAAGCTGCCTGTTGCGACCTGTTGTTTATGGTTGAATAAAAACATTTTAGATTAAAAATGAAAAATAACTGGAGGAAGAAAATATTTTACTTAATTATTATCTTAGCAAAATGAATCATAAAATTAGTGCAAACACTTACCCAATCTTTTTTATCTCGAATTCCATCTTCTGTCCTTACTTTAGGTGTCCGTTTTATTATCGAAAGTATTCTTGACGCTGCAGTTTTAGCAGAGTTGAAACTAGGCGCGTATACCAACGACTGACCTAACATGTACGCACCGTACATAATAGCCTCGTTGACTCTGAACAAACATGGCATAATTAGTATTTGAATTCTTAAATTACGTAGTTCAGATTGTATAGGTATCAATTTTACTTACAGTAATACGATCTTATATTCTATTTCACCATAAGCAACCAGAACTGCACCATATACCGTTGCGCTGCAGTATGCCATAAATGGGACGTAGACTCCTAGGCCTAGGACCAGTCCACGCCAGCGAGTCTTTTTGGAGATAGCGGCACAAGCATCAACTAAAGCTTCCTCAAATTTTTTGAGGAATATTGTTTCCACGCCTGCATCAGAAAGATAATCATTAGTTACTAGGGACATGGACTCTGTGAGTTATCCATGATTGTAACATATTCAACTGTACATAGTATAAGTGCACGGATTCTCTAACAATTGTTGTCGTGCTTGTTGACTCATTGATATGTCTCTTCTTCTTCGCTTTGCCTTATATTATTTGTAGCAGAGTTAAGTATTATATTTTAGTCAACATGCAGATGTGCCTTGCGATTAAACGGCAGTGCTATTTGCCTTTATTTATATTAAGCTGCAGCTTAGATGTATTGCCGATGCATTGGAATGTTAATTGCCAAGACTGGTAAGTCTTAGTACGTACCACCACCTAATTGTTAGCGGTTGTTTACCGTTAGATGGTAGTCACTCTGTCACCTCAGATAATAAATATCAGATAATCTTTAATTTGATTTGAAATATATTTGATACATGCTTACCTAAGCTTTGAACTGTTTTTATGCTAACGACCGCTTCTGTCGCAATAGCTGTCGCGCTTTCCATGGCAGCTCGTTCGTCTGCTTGGGATTGCTGTGATACTATTCCTTCTAGCCAAATGCTGCCCACCATCTTTACGAAAATACGATTTATATATTCTCTGAATAATTTAATAATCAAAATATGTTTGTTGTATATGTATTTACCAAAGGTAGAAAAACTGTTCCAACTAAAGTGAGTTTCCAATTATAGCAAATGGCCATAAGAAAGCCGACAAGCACTGAGCTTATTCCCTGCAGTATGAGTCCTATCCTTAGTCCTGTTGCACCTTGAACTTCTGCCGCATCGCCACTTAGCCGAGCACACATAGCCCCGACTGTATTAGTTTCTTTATCGAAGAAGCCAATTTCCTAAAACATTTAAATAGTAATATCCAAATATTTTGTGACAATACAATAATAATTGAATAAAATAAATCTTTATAATATTGATCTTTCAAATTAGCTACTTATTACTTAGTTTAGCTCACCACATATGGAGTACTTCACAATCATTAAATTGAATTATGATATACCTGTGACAATAAAGATGTAAAATATTGTTTCCTTAGTCGCGTCGTCATTTTTAAGCCTGCGCTAGTGAATGTGGTGCTCTGGAGACACATGGAAACTCCTGCTACAGCGGCCACTACGATAAACATGCCTGAATATAGATCGGCTAAGTACACGATTTCGACTCGATCGGGCAGAATGAAAATCTGAAAATTAATACAATTTTTAATTCAATAATAATATTGTATTTATTTGTTAGAATATCGTAATTACAGTGGTGTTACACAAATTTAAATGTCCATAATATCCCGCCGTTTCCAGCGTACAAATTATTTTAGCATACTATAATAACATGTGTTATATGAATTTGTTAATAGGTATATAAATCTAAGAATTCTAAAATAAATAATTCTATTGTTCACTATTAAATTAGTAGTCCTAAATTGAATTCCAAATCTTATGTCAGATTTGTCATTCAAAAAGTCGTTGATAGTGTTATAACATTTATCCAATAGAAAATTAAATAATTCATTTTTAAATGTCACAAGATTAAGAGTTTTAAATACATCGGGTAATTTATTAAAAGCAGAAATCGCCATACAGAAGACAATATTGGAAAACAGTTGAATTCTTTGTTGCGGCACACATATCTTATGAAACTTTCTACCTTATCTTTGTACAACGTCATTATGCATTTCAAGAGAATTTAATGAAAATAATAAAATATCGAGACACGCATAATTTTTAATTTGATTGTTTTTTTTTAAGACACTAGGTTTCATCCCGTTTCGCTTGCGACTACAAATCAAACAAAACAACTATTTGTGGACCACAATTTTTTTTGTTCCGGATCTAATCGTCGGCCTCGATGGCGTAGTGGTCAATGTAACCGACTGCCACGCCTGACGTCGCGGGTTCGATTCCCGCACAAGTCAAACATTTGTGTGCATGAACATGGATGTTTGTCTTGGTCTGGGTTTTTTTATGTATAATATGTACGTATTTACAAAAAAAAGTATATATGTATGTTTATCCATTGTCTAGTACCTATAGTACAAGCTCTGCTTAGTTTGGGCTAGATGGTGTTGTGTGTATGTGATAGAATATTATTATTATTATTTCACATTTATTTACTTTTAACCAATAAAAATTACATTTTTAAATATATAATTATAAAAAAAACACATTTAAAATATAAAATTATGGATGCCCACCGACATCGAGAGAAGGTCCAAGCTGTCAAGCTGTGTAGTTATTATTATTATTATGTTTCTCTTATCACAGGTACTTTCTAACATATTATATTAGAAAATACCTGGCCCTTTGGGAGGCTTACACGGAGACATGGGTCCAGCGTGAAGAGGCCCTTCGAGAGTTTTAATCAAAGGTGTTATGGAACACCTACAGCGGCACTAGCCGCAGCAGGCGTAGGACTATTGCTACGTATGGATTCTAATATATGGGCTATAGGTATGGGTGTTTGATGGACCGGTATATTGCTAACTATGGATGAAAAACGGCGTCTGCCCTGAATACTCTAATAGCATCAATGCAATGGGCAGACGGTGACTCGCCAACTCACTAGATGGGCCCCCTGATAAGCCACTATAGGCATACAAGCCAGCAGCAGAGGGCAACACCGGTGCAAGTGGCTAGGAGTGTCGAGCGGTGCGGCGCCGGTTTCACCATCACGGGTCTCGTGACAACGGAGACCCAGAGCGGGTTTCCCCGTAGTTATGCCCTTGAAAATGACACTTCCACCCCCAAGCATGTAGCTCTAGCGGCCTCCCTCTGGCCGGCCGACCAAGGCAAGCCAGAATTGAGAGTCCTGCGGGCGCTCTTGAAGTTTCACCCCGGCCAACCAGTAACGGCAAGCCGGGAACGAGGCCCTACCCAACTCTCTGAGGCATTCAGGACCGCAGTGTCGCCACTCACATTCAGCCCGCCACAAGCTGCCCTGCGGTTTGTGCGCTTTAATTTAACCTGGTGATACATTTTTTGTTTATATCACAAGGCGAAGGTGATAGTTTTAAAGCTAGTATACTGTGCCCTCCGATATCGCGTTAGTCTCATGATGAGATAACGACTGTCCTAGAGGGGTATGTAGTTATTATTATTATTATTATTAATCCACAGCACTCGGCGCAGCGGCAATTGCGAGACGAACACTTAAATCGTTACGCCAGCCGTGCAGTTAATATCATTATGTTATGTTATGTTCAGCAATATTACAATGGTATTAGGAATATTTACCCCACTGGAGAACCCGAAGAGTAACGCAAACACTGGGAAGCAAGCTCCTTGTATAAAGGCTGCAATAGAACCGATGGTTATAAGTGGCCATTCAGGTCCATTTAGTTTCAAAATCTGCCAATCGCTAAGTGGTTTCACCGCCTGACCATAAATAAAGCATTGTGTTAATAAATATTAAATAGATTGAATTAAGTGTATATTTTGTATACATCCATTTGTCTATCTTACCTCTTCGTCTTCATCATTTTCTTCATCCGATTCAACATCAGCATTGTACACATAGTTTTGTAATCCCGCAGACATAACAGAGCAGATCGACCCACGTGGGGTTAACCAGTCATGAGATTCTAAAAGTTATAAATTAAAATGTATTTATTATATTCTCGTGGCACAGTAATGTAATTAATGCGATACAGTATACATAGTGTTGTGGGATTTATTCTGACAAAAATTACGAAATGTATCTAAACGCTAACCCAAAATAACTTACAGTTTCAATATTATGCTATAATAATGTTTGAAAATTTTATTTCATTGGGTCAACTTGACCCAAGAACAGACAATAATCAAAAGCGCGAATAGGATTACAAAAAAATTATTAAATATAATAATGTTAGATACTAAACTTCTTTAAACGGATTGTATCTCGTTGTTTATTTTCAAACACTATTAAAGTATAATCTTATGTGCTTTTAATAATTGTTTTTCAACATCTCAATGCTTGTTTCGGGCAGTATCCCTAATCTAGATCCCAAAATCGAATATTTTCGATGCCTGCCTTATTATCAGGCGATATGCAAGCAACATTATTTGTAAAACCTCTTTTAGTTGAGTGATGCCTATGCACGCGTCGGTTAGATTTCCTTTTGATGTCAGTTCGCGGTGCTAACATCGAATCACCCACTTTCTCCTCGCCGTCATCCTCTTCAGGTAAGGTTTCTATCTCTTCAACATCTTTAGTTTCGGTGCCTGTTGTAACTAGATTGTAATAGAAACCTGTAAATAAAACGATACAAATATTTTATAACATGATAATATTATATTCAAATATAATTTCTAGATGATGAGAGTAACTTAGATTTACATTTACAATAATTGTAATTATTACTTGATCTTGATGATAAATTGATTGATTTGAATGATTATAAACTACTAGTTGTTATTTGAGGTATGTTTTGTATACTTTTACTTAGTTCGCTATTTTTAGAAAAAAATGTATAGCGATCTGTTTTTTCATCGTTATACCCGAAGATAATGTAAGTTAAGAAGTTCGCTATTTTTAGAAAAAAATGTGGGCGATTTGTTTTTTCATCGTTATAACCGAAGATAAAGTAAGTTAAGATCTGAGTTATTTGCGCATTTTCTGTATTTTCGTCGGCATACTCTAGTGTTACTCTACGTTTTATTTGTGGCAGTCGTAAATACTTCATTGCCATTAAACAAACCTAAATATCAAACAAGCCAGCTGGATTTCAACAGAATAGTCAATGCTAGTCAATTGGTAACGATAAGAACTTCTATTTCTGATTGTTTTGCCGCTATTATATTACCTTTGCAAACGTGTTGCAAACGAAAATAATACCGTCATAAAAATTTAAAGATGGCAAGGCCTGTATCTTGTTTTTCACTTAAAAACATGATGATGGTATATGATGGATAGAAAATTTCTTCTTCTTGCCACAAATACATATATTATATATTTGGTTATACATATTTGCTGCAAGAAGAAGAAATTTTCTAAAGTTTAAAGTAAAAGTGCATGCGAGATTACCCTCAATCTCGCATGCACTTTTATGACACTTAATTCTCAAAATATGGCGATATCAATACTAAAATTTGAATATTGGTGTATCCCTATGGCTTAGGTTAGGATGGTAGTAAATTCGTGGAAATTTAAATTCGACTAAATCTGGATAGACTAGAAAGCTGACGAGCGAGGAATCAAAAATAGTTTATCAGTAGGAATGGCTTTTTAATTTACCTTTTGTTTTCATAAGTTCTTCGTGTGTGCCTTCCTCTACTATTGCACCTTGGTCCATACAGATAATTCGGTTGGCGTTCACAATAGTTGATAACCTGAGAATTATAATATTGTCATATAAAAAAGGAAAATTATTTTGCTTATTCAATTGTGCAGACTCGACCATGTCAACAGCTATATTAGTCATAATTAGAATAAATCAAGTATGAGCTAACCGATGTGAGACCATAATAGTAGTTCTTCCGAGGCTGGCGCGGTCAAGAGCCGCTTGTACTTGTCTCTCGGAATGCGGGTCAAGTGCAGATGTGGCCTCATCTAGTAGCAGCACCGCCGGTTCAC
Organism: Catocala nupta; assembly: GCA_963675205.1. Taxonomy (NCBI): domain Eukaryota; kingdom Metazoa; phylum Arthropoda; class Insecta; order Lepidoptera; family Erebidae; genus Catocala; species Catocala nupta. Next base: position 26,215,996 of record OY776078.1, on the reverse strand, counting down.
GCAGCAACGAACGCGCGATTGCAATGCGCTGTTTCTGCCCACCAGATAATGATGCACCACGTTCTCCAATCAGTGTGTCATACCCCTGGAATCATCATTCATAATTCATATAGCCTTATTTAGGGGTGCCTTAGTACTTATATCAATCAAATGTATACCAACATTAGGAAGATTCATAATAAAGTCATGTGCATAAGCCATTTCAGCAACGTGTTGCACTTCTTCTCTAGTGGCTTCTGGAAAACCTAAAGCAATGTTTTCAAATATTGTGCCACGGAACAGTACTGGTTCTTGTCCAACAACACCTAAAAATTCACAGTATTATTAGATATTATGAATTATATTACCTTAAAACTATAATCTCAATATTTATAATTCAAACCTAGTGACGAGCGCAGCCAAGCTAGGTTGAGGTTTTTGATATCTTTCCCATCTAGTTTCACTACGCCAGATTGCGGGTCGTAGAGCCTTTGCAGAAGTTGGAGTATTGTTGACTTGCCGCAACCAGATGACCCAACTAGTGCTACACATTCTCCGGATTTGATTCGGAGCGAGAACCCATTGAGGACCTGCACGAGGAAAACATTTTACATAATTTCCAGTAGGAAACTTTAAACTTTTGTTAATATTTTCCTCACCTTCACTTCAGGTCGTGATGGATAGTTGAAATATATGTCTTCCAAACTTATATTTCCTAAAACTCTTCTAGGAGATAATCCTCCAGTATGAAGACTATCAATTTTCGGTTCTCTGTCCAGTAGTTGGAATATACTGGCTGCTGCGCCCCGAGCTGCAGCGAACACTTCCACATGAGGAACGCAAAATGTTATAGATTGTGTAGCCATGTATACGCTAAACAACACCTGAAAAATTACGTATCCAATTTAAGTTATTGCGGTGATTTAAATTCTATAGTTCCTTAAGTTTAGCAGTTAAATACTGCCAAACTACAATACTCACGCTGTAAACAACACCAACTAAGTATCTTCGATCGTCGGCTGATTTGTCGAAATCTCTGAGTACAAGTCGAGTGCCATAAGTGAATCCTATAGCATTTAAGGAGTAAGTGAGGACCCAGTTGAATCCATTACCTAGACCGCTGTAGATACCACGTTTGCGGCCCTGCTTTTCAGCTGGTTGAAGGAGGCGAGCGTATCTGTGACAAGTTAACCTTAGTAAGTAGATACTATTTTTACCAGATAAACCATGATATCTATAATTATAAATGCGAATGTAAGGTTATTTGTTTGTTACGCAATCACGTCTTAACTACTACTCCGATTATCATGCAATACATGCATACTCGTTGTCAGGGGTACATAAAAGGACACAGGTATCTTTTATCCATAAATATAGCACTATATTTCCATTGGACAGTAGACAAAATCTAGTGCCAAATAATACATTATAGAAAACCTTTTTATTTAATGGCGAAATATACATTTTTTACTTAATTAGTATCTTTTTAAGACATTGGGCTCTGTTAAATGAGAGTTAGGTACAAACTGGCGGCGCTGAACGAACTTTATTTTAAATCATTCAAACATTATAAATATAACAGGAGTTTGTGATTATGACTAGACTTTATAATATATCGTTTTGGACAAGCTAATCAACGGAGACGTTGAACGAGAATGGCTATTGGAATTATGATTATATCATCTTGATTAACATACATATGTACCTATATAATATAACTGGAAAATAATTTTTTATGCATTAATCAGTGCCATTTTTTGTTTTATATTTAAGTTCTTTATATCTGTTAAACCTTTGTGAGCTTTACGGCTTGAGCTTTTAACGTATAAATACATATATCCTGTAAATATAGTATAAGTTTGATTAAATAAATAAAAATAAAATCTATCTGACTACCCATTAGCTATTTATGTTATTATATCACTCATTATTAATTAATATTATTAACTTTTTACCGATGTAAAAATGAACGTACCTATCAACTTCTTTACTTTCTCCATGGAATGCTACAATGGTTCGGACCGATTTCAGAACTTCTTCCGCTTGCTTGCCAGCTTGACTGTATGACTGCATTTCTAACGTTGATGACTTAGTTTGATACTAAAATACAAATAAGTAACTAAATTAGTTTAAAAGTTAACATAAAAGATGTAACTAAATGTTCTTAACATTAAGAATGTATTTTAATTATATTTAGTTTTATGTTTAGAACTATTGCATCTCATGTCAAACAAACTCACATTGGATAATATAACGGAGACTGCTATTGAGAAAGGCATAACCGAAGCACATGCAAGAGTGAGCTCCCATCCCATCGGAAATGCCGTACTTAGGCAGATGATAGAAGTCCCGACCAGGTTAGAGACGACAGCCAGTTTTTCTCCCATACCCTCCTTCAGACTCATCAAGTTTCTGAATAAATAAACAAGTATCTATTATATTAACTGCAACTATAGCTGCAATTTGAAAATTGCTCTGGTCTGGCATGTTATATGGTATTATATATAATACTATACACATATATATGTAACAAAGCGGCGTGTTAGAGAAATCTTTTTATGGCTGATCGTAAGCCTGAAACTATATAATTAAAACAATTTTTTTATGTGGTACTTCAAGTTAAATTAGAGCAAGAATTAATCAGACAAGTAAACGAAATATTTTACAATCTTATAGATCATCTGTAAGCTTGAGTGTTAGAAGAATTTTTGCTATCAGCAATAAGCAGGCATAAAGTATTTTTAATTCTATTAATAAACATTATTTCAGACAACTTTTAAAAAACATTGATAACCAACTAACAACCATTATCTGTACATTATACACAATAGTTAGAATGACCATGTTCTGTAATTGTAAATAAAATCTAAATAATTTTGAGAATTGTGGCCTTCATCCTTCAGAATAATAGGAATTACTATGAATTAAATAAACGTACTTTGTAAAGAGATAGATAGTTCGAACTTACTCTGACATCTTTGAGGCCAAGTTGAACTCCGAGTCTGTGTCAAACCATGACATATCTTGACGCAGCACTGCCTTCAAGAACAGCATCCGTATTCGGGTTATCTGTAGCGAGATATTTAATTATTTGACATTACAATCTTTAAGAAAACATCATATTTATGACAAGAAAGTGGAAGAAAGAAAAACTGCTTACACTCTTCCACTTACGAATCCATACATTTTTAAATGGTTGTTAGATTTTTGTAAATTGACACTGTGTACACGTTTGTTCGACAAATAAATAAATTTGAATTTAAGATTCTAATGACCTAGTACATGTCATTAGAATCCTAAGTGCCGAAAATAAACTTCTACGCTAGCGTGTCTTACAACGTTGAACGCAGGCAAATAGTGTGTAGGGTACAAGTAAGATTTACCTCAATATTTGAAGGTTTCCGCGTTTTTTTTTTTATAAAATATGATAATAATATTTTGTTAATTAAAATGCACTTCTGGTACGAAACAACCATTAGTTACGAAATTAAATGATAATGACAAAATAAAATGAACATATCAGAGTTATATAGTATGTCTTCCTTATTTTGTAATTTTATAAGTAGGTACTAGCGGTCGCTTAGTGCTCGAAATTCGCCTGAAAGATATGCTGATATATGTCATTATATATTGGTATATGTAACCACAGTTACGCGCTCCGACTTCGTGTGTCAAATGCATGGTTGTGTGCGTTTAGGGCTTTTTCATTAATTTAATGTATTTCTAATGCATATTTTATTTAATAATAGGATTCTCCCCTCCTCGACAGTCGACAGTGTAATTTGGACTAAGCAGACGTGTTTTTTGTTTACGACAAAATGTATTTAAACAAATATAACTAATAAAATTATTCCGCGGCATAAGTAATTTTCGATAAGTGTGTCGCGAGTGAATCGTAATTATTGTTTACAAACTACAAGCATGAACTAATTATATATACTTTGAGTGACTTATAGTGTGAATCTGTGTTAGTATGTCTAATCCAGGATTTAGTCCGTTTAGCCGTAGTCAGTTATTATGGCGTAGTCCTCCACCAACGCCAACACAACAATGCTATCCTGTAGTGGAAAACCCACCTATGCCCAAAGACAACGAAATACCCCTCGGAACGGTATCAACGCCGGAGATCCAGAAAGGGATAACGACCATTGACACCCTATTAAGTGAGGTATGTTCTTTTTTTAGTCGCAGAGAGTAAAATGAACTCGGACCAGAAGCTCCGCGTCACAAATAATTGCCGTAAGGTCATGTCTGGGACATTTCAGATGGCTGTTTTATACCAGTCGCTGAAACAGAAGGCTGTCCATGCTCACACCACCATAGAGCACCTGCAGGAACATTAAGATATGTTGAACTCACTCCAACAATTCAAAGACGATGTAGTCGATAAGCTCAGCCCACAAGAAAATACCTCATTTGCCGACATGGTAAAGAAAAGTGCCGATAAGTTTATCCGTCCGAGTAATCTGAGTTCGCTTGCTATTTACCCCTGTGACAACATGAAAACTAGCGACGATACTAAGTCCCTCGTTCCAAAAATTATTTCGACTGAAGAACTAAAACTTCGTGTTCGTGGACTTAGAAAAGTTAAAAATGGAGGTGTTATTATTAGCACAGAATCTAAAGGGGACATCGAAAAACTAAGGCAGTCAAAAAAACTAGTATCATCAGGCCTTACTGTCGAAGTACCGACCGAACGCCGACCTAGGATTACTGTCATTGGTGTGCCAGTATCTCTTAGTGAGAATGAGGTCTACGAACGCATATATGAGCAGAATCTGGCCGACAAGTTTCCGAACTCTACTCGCGAGTCTTTTTTGGGTACAATTAAGCTGAGCCACAAATCGGGTAAGAAAGGTCTTTCTACATGTAACTATGTCTTGGAGGTACCCTCACAACGGCTAACATCAGAAAGCTCTAATTAACCAAGGTAGAATTTTTATTAATTGGACTTCTTGTCCAGTCTGAGACTTCACACTGGTGATCAGATGCTTTAATTGCCAACAATACGGACAAGCAGCCAAATACAGTCCAGAAAGCAGCCCTTCTTGTGACCATTGTGGAGAAGTTGGACATTCCTTTAAGGAATGTAGCAAAAAATCATCTTCACCCATTTGTGCGACGTGCAAACGTTTTAAGAGAAAATGTGATCACCAAACTGGTGATGCAACTTGTCCGGCACGCATATACGCAGAAGACAGGTACATACATTCTGTAGATTATGAAGGCGGCTACGACTGCTAGCTATTGTATTATATTAGCACTTAGACACTAGATTATCTTTTATATAATATTTGTCAGTTTTTAACAGTCATGTCTCATCAATTTATTGAATTTCCTACACCGCACTTATTCTTGCTCTGGATTTGTTTTGTTTTAGTTTTCATACAACTAATATTTAAATTAAATTAAGACTTAGTACGCATCATGAAGTTTGACACATATTTCAATTTGCTGACAAACAGTTTTGTATGTTAGGTACCTATATTTCATTTGTTAGACTTTGTACGACTTGCAATTAAAAGATAACTAATCAATATTTTGTTTACATTTCATAATTAGTTAGCCTTAGTTATATTGTATTTAATAATTATATATTGTTTAGTTAAAAAATAGATTTGTTACGTTTAGATTTACATTTAATACCTTTTTTGCTTATAATTGTATTATGACTATCTTAGCTATTATTATTTTTTTTGTAACTGAGGTCACTGCCTACCTGTGATACAGTTTCTAACTAGTACAGGAGACAGGTGATTCTTTACACACATTTTCAGAATCTTATGTCTTATTTGTGCAACTATATATAATTTTGATATTATTGTAACTGTATATTTTGTTCAATAAATTATTATTATATTATTATATAATTATTCTCCATATAAACTTTAACTATGCCAAATTGCATACTTCTCCGCCCGCGCAACTTTCGTAAAAGTGATACAAAGTTTTTGCATCACGTATTAATATATAGATAATATATCTTGCAATTGCACATGGCAGGCGCGTTTGTCAAGTACCTACAATTCATAAAGTATGTTTCTTAAATATTTTTATACCTTACACACACACTATTTTAAACTACACGATCTACCCGCGGTTTTTCCCCATATTCTATCTATATATACTTATGACTCTTAAGCCCATAACCAAACTCAATGCAAACAATCACCTCACACGTGACTCTGAAGTTTCGTGCACGAAAAACAAACTAATAAACGCATTTTCGCATTTATACTACGAATATTTCACAATGTCATCGTTTAGTAAGTCAAGTATACACTATTAACATGTAATAGACTTCATCATCGCGATATAAATCGAAAGGTATCTTTTTTATTGAGATACCACGAGAACATCAAAGCCAAAATATGAAATAAACTAGTACTAGTTTATTCTTTTTCTTTTTACAAAAGACAGTCTGCACTAGTATTGCTGCATCTCCCGGTCATCTTTACGGACATTTAAACATCCTACTCAAAGAGACTCGGAACAATTATTTGTGGGCCACACAAATTTTTGTCCGGTGTAGTAATCAAATATTTTCGAAGCAGGGCCAATGACGAGACAATACTTAACCCATTACGCCATCGCTGCAGTCAGGTATGGATATGGCCGCATACATTAAACTTCTCACCTTTGCTTGCTTCAAATAAAATTACCTTTTTGACTTCTACAGTATATTATCTAAATAATACTAATGAGGGACTTCAAATATTTGTGTGTACCTAAATATAATAGTACTAGCTATGCCCGCGGTTTCACTCGCGTTTATGGTTACTGCGCCGCCCCCGTGTATTGTAGCGTGATGTTATATAGCCTATAGCCTTCCTCGATAAATAGGCTATACAACACTGAAAGAATTTTTGGATTCGAACTAATTTCTGAGATTATCGCGTTCAACCAAACAAACAAACAAACTCTTCAGCTTTATAATATTAGTATAGATAATTGTTTATTACTTATATTTTTCGGCAAACTTTTAAAGCTATCGCTAATCGTATTGTATCATGTATAAGGTTAAAATTATATAAATATGAATATGAAACAATTTATCCGCAATCATAAACGAAATCAATTGTTTTAAATTGATGACCTTACTGCTTATTGACTAGCCAAGCTTCACATTGCGAATGAAAACAAAATAATGCTTACTTGCTGATAAATATGACCTTGCTTTGTCGGATTTATGATTCACATGACCAATCATTAAACTTTATACACAAGTTCTATTAGTACTTTCTATGTTAGAAAATAGTATATTAGATAAATGTGTTCATTAACTCCAAAATCATTAATTTATATTATATTCAAATGTTAAAAATAATTTTAGTAGTTCAGGTCTTCTCCCTAGCCTTTATTATTCCCAAGTCACTTGGGGTCGGCTTTTTCTAGTCTAACCGGATTTGACTGGATATCAGTTTTAACACAGAGCGGCTGCCACCTGACCTCCGCAACCCGAAGGCTAACGATACCCTAAGGCTAGACCAGTGTCAGGATATTAGGGGGTACTGACTTACCCAATAACGACTGCCATAGATGTTCATGGCAGCCGGGACCGACGGCTTAACGTGCTCTCCGAGGCACGGAGCAGGCGATAATTGTCAATCAATACGCACATAATTTCGATAAGTCATATAACTGCCGAAAGTCGGAGGTGCGCGACGTGGGTTCGAACCTGAAACCCTCTGCATTGCAGTCTGTTGTTCTCCCCACTGAGCTATAGCTGCTCTCCGTTTTTTTTTAGTAGTTTAGGTATCCTCGTAATAAACATAAACTTACATATATCCTCGAATCCATATTTAACCTGCTACGGTTTTCAGTTCCACGTAATTGTTGGCGACCTTTTTGTCGTCTGGTCTACTGCTGAGAATTTCCTGACGAAAAAGCCCAATAACACTTTGCCCGACTTAGGAATCGAACTTAAAACCTCAAGCGCAAAAGTCGCTTTCACTACTGCTGCGCCATCTCTATAACATATCCTTACAATTCAGTTAAAACGCAATACATTTTATGATAAAGTAAACCATAACTGCCAGTAATTTATCGATCTATGTAAGTTACCATTTAACAATATCAATGTTTTTCGAAATTTTGACAGGTCCGGTGGCGCTGCGGTTCAATTAACCGGTACTCCATAGAAAATTCAAAAACACTCAGCCCGGGGTACACTCTTTGTACTCACACGTCTGCTATGCCCAGGTAAAATTACTATTGAGAATCTGTGAAGAAATTCTTAGTACCCCAAACCTTTTAGGTGGTTCCTTAAACCATAACTGAAGCAAAGTCGGTACAATACATTTCTACTACATTACTACTACATTCAGTAGTTTCCTATGCACATCTTCACGTCTATATGTTCATAAGGTTTTATGTAAGATTTTGTTCATGGACCCCGATATACTCTTTCTCTCTATATCTCTTAATTAAAATTCTCTGTGAGTAGGACTCTAACTACATCTATACAACAGATTAGAATAATATGCAACATCAGCGTCGCAAGCCATTTCAACATCCTATCCCATACGCGGTATAGAAGTTCTACATCAATCCCCGCCTCTCCTTCAAATCATTTTTGCCTTGACGTCTTTTAACAGATTCGATGTTTTACATATATTCATAGCAATTGATTTTCTATTGTGTCTATTACGGGGTAAAAAATAGGGAAAGGCTTAATGCTGGCTCTGAGAGCGTTTGTGCCACCATTCTGTATATTGCAATTTTAATGTAGATTTACTGACTACCTGGCTTGCCTTTCTGCCTTTCAGTACATTCACAAAACATTGGAAATTCCGCAGCCGTTTTTTCTTGTAATCCGTCGTAGGAAAGGCATATGAGATCAAAGTCGTAGATATTTTGTTTGAAACATTAAATATCGGATACAACATGATGAAACAGCCATATGGCTAATATATATATATAATAATATAATAATAGCGGTCTGTTCTGTTTAACAGAAGCAGCGGTAGATAGAACTAGTACTCTGAAAGCCTTTCCCCCGTCAGATGTAATTTTAAACTGGTTAATTTGGCATACTCTTGCTGAAACTAATTGATTGGATTGAGGGCAAGAGTACTGCAACCAAATGGTTCCACATAACGTCCAGCAGAAACGCTTTTCCGCTCCACCTTGATTTGGCACTATTCATCGCTTACCACCAAAATCAATGTACAAAATCTTATGATTTCGATTCTACAGGCCTATTCCATTCACATGACCTAGTTTTAAACTGTATGTTGCTACTGATAACAAAACAATTAATGTTGGGAGAAGAAGCCTGTGCCCAGGAGCTCTCAATTTACAGTTATGCAAGCGTATAACACTCAAGCAATGTCGTAGAACTCAATTATAATTATATTAAAATTGATGACATTATTGTTTAAGGAACGTTCACGCCTTTACGATATCATGGATTGGATTCCGTTTAAGGCAAAACCAAAAGCGTACTGTATAATGTTTTCATGTTAGTTTTTAATTTTTAATGACGATGTTGTGTTAATCAATCCCATTAATCTGCTAGAAAATTCTGTATAGCAGCACCTAGTCTAACAATCTACGGGATGGATCTGACAATAGGAACCTGAGATCTAAAAGTAAGTACATGTTGTTCGCGAATTGTAGATATAATATAATACTGCATATCTCTTTGCGTGTAAACAGGCGCGAGATGTATGTAGAGTAAAATGAAACGACGCTTATAAGACCATCGCGTCTAAATTCAAATTCAGATCATTTATTTACAAGCTAGGGCGGGCTAGTGTGAATGGAACAGTCACAAGGGGAAGACCTAGGCGAACGTTTCTCAATCAGATTGGAGACGTTCTGGATAAAGGCTAGGTTACGAGTAACTTAAACCGGCGAGCGTGTATGAGGAATGTGATGAAACTGAATGAAGCCAGAGAAGTGTGTCACGTCACGATCGTAGTAAATAGAAATCCGTAGTCGCTATGTACCCTTCTGGGAAACAGGCGTGAATCTATGTATGTATGTATTTCCAAACTAAGCGTACATATATGAAATCTTAAGTATTTTATAATAGTTGCTTGCAAGTTAGCGGCATTTTTTCAAATTAGAGTACCTTATAGAATATTATTTATTTATAGTTAGTTCACATAAAACAGAAAGGTTTTCTTTTTAGAACTCATAATGTTATATATGTTTAAACATTTCAGTCATTACGATTATTAACTATAATGAAGTCTGATGGCCTGTAAGCAAGCTAAATCGAGATATGAAAATAATTCATTTACACGCATCAGTACATTTGTATGTTGGACTTAAACCACATTACGTACATCGAACTATCAGAGTCATTGCATGCGAAAAATTGCGGCAGTGCATTACAGAATATACAGCTTCGTCTCTAGCTCGCGCATGCAATTACGATGCTGTCAGAAATGGTGGTAAGGTCTCTGGACACATAAACAAGTAGTAATAAAGACAATTATTTCACTTTGAACTATTGACTTTTACCATTTGATGTATTATCAATGTGACATTCATTTACTCGAGGACGTGACATTCGAATGCACGCACCTGTGTACTTACTGTTAAATAATATCTTGACTAAACAAATCAAACCATGAGAATATTTATCGCTTCGTGCGTAAATGTGGTATATTCACCATGTACCTGTGACGCTGGTCTGTTTGTATTATAATATATAATATATGAAGTATGTGTAAAGAATATTTAAAATCTCAACCAAAATATTGTAACTCAATGACGTTTAATATATTTTTAAATATGATTTGATAAAATCTTTAATACTTTTTCTTTTACTTTGGTTTATATTTGATATTGCCTGCCATCAGTCTTTTCATTATTTTTTGTTTCTATTATCAAAGGTATTATTTAATATATTACATAAATACCTGGCCTCCCAAGAGGCTTACACAGGGACATGGGCCCAATGTGAAGAGGCCCATCGAGACTTTTAACCTATAGTGGGATGGGACACCTATGGTGGCACTAGCCGCAGCAGGCGTGAGACTATTGTTATTGTTGTATACATGTATGTAGTCTAATATATCTGGGCTATGGATATGAGTGTTTGGTGGCCCGGGATATTAATAACCAGATAACTACGGATGAAAAACGGCGTCTGCCCTGAATACTCTAATAGCATCAATCGGATGGGCAGACAGTGACTCGCCACTCTATACTCCGTATAATCGCCGTAGATATACATGCCTTAAAAAGCAGCAGAGGGCATCACCGGTGCGAGTAGCTAGGGATGTCGAGCGGTGCGGCGCCAGTTTTACCAAGACGGGTCTCGTGAGAACGGAGATCCGAAGCGGGTTTTCCCGTAGTTATCCTTTTGAAAATGACACTGCCACCCCCGAGCATATAGCTCTGGCGGCCTCCCTGTGACCGGCCGATCGAGGCAAGCCAGATTTGGGAGAACCACCTCAGCCAACCAGTAAAGGCAAGCGGAGGACGAGGTCCTAATTGACTCTCTGAGGCATTCAGGACTGCAGTGTCGCAACTCACATTCGTCTCGCCATAAGCTGTCCTGTGGTGTGTGCGCTTTTAAGTAAACCTGATGATACATTTTTTGTTGATATTACAAGGTGAAGATGATATTTTAAAAGCTAAATTACTATGCTCTCCGCGATCGCGTTAGTCTCATAATGAGATAACGACTACCCAGAGGGGTTAAGGGTTTGGGAATTATAATTTTTTTATTATTATTGATTTGCCATTAGTTACTATTAGATATTATTTCAATGATTTTTTTATGTGCGTTTATTTTCTTAAAACCCATTCATAAACATTATTATATATTTTAGCTTTATTATTTCGGGTTTGATCTTATCGTATCTTAGCTAATGATTTATTAGGCGCTTTCAAATGTTATACAATCAACGAATACCAAAACCTATGTACCTGTTTCAATATTTTGAAGTCATAACCACTGGTGGTAGATGAACAACCTATTATTTTTGAGATAATAGGTACACATCTATAAGTTAATCGCTATTGAACTCTACTACCATATTTCGCTTTAAACCTTTGCTATTTTATACGACACGATTAAACTTTTGTTGACTTCTTTCTTTTATAGAATTCCAATAACAACGATCTTTAAAAAAATGTGTTTTATAATATTTTATTGACATATGTCTATACGAGTAAGGCATATACGGGTAGAACTGAGAGTGAGAGAGAGGGAGACAGTTGCATAAATCCGAAGAAAATGATTGAATATACACTATTCTACTATATCTTCACTATTATTAGTTTCCCTATTCGTCTACTTACAGTCTGTGAGATCCGAGATGTGATTGGTTATTTTTTGTAAGAATACTGTCAGTTATATATAACTTGGAGCCATAAAATACCTTTTATATTTGTATATATTTATTTATTATTATATTTTTACTTGCATAAAGTTCATTAATACGTTTTCGACTTAGGATAAGCCTGGATTAAGCGATTCAGGTTTTATTACGCGATACTCCACAGTATGTAAATACAATATTATGTGGACTCACTGATGATTCCATCTTAGCGCCACTATAAACAAACATACTACTTGTGATACTTATAATCTTTATTGGCCTGATACTTCCAAAGTTGTTTGATCACGCTTTCCTCTTCTTTACATCTTGTGCATATATCAGGGCTACAGAAAACGACAATCATCACATGTCATCCAGAAAAAAAGTTTCATAAAATCGTTTCCGAGGGACTAGGGATAAATTGACAAAATCTAGATTAACGCGAGCGAAGCCATGAGCAAAATTTAGTGTTTTATATACAGGGTGCCCTGCAAGGAAAGGATAATCCTAAAACATCTTATAGCAGAGTTATTGGAGACCTAAACAATATTTTATCACATTTAATTCAACAATAAATTACAAGAACTAGTGATTTTGGTAATATCCTTAAAAAAAAAAAACATTTCAGTTTTATTTGGATGCGGTAAAACGTTACTTTTCGTAATCTTTATGCAGTACCTAATTATTAAAAAGAAAAAGAGATATTTATGTTTTATTTTGTGCCACCTGGTTTGTTTGTTTGTTCTTTCACGCCTTAATTACTAGACCGTTCATGGAGTGTTGCTCACACGTTGTCTGGGGTACAAAAAAGGAAGTAGTTTCTTTATCCTACTATCGCTTTATGATTCCTGGGCCACCAGACCTAACTACGTAATTTTAGCACAGACTATAAGATCCTATCATATGGTAACCTTGTATATGCTTTTATAATTTCTATTATAAATTTTCATGAGGACTTAAAACTCAAAGTCAATTGGATTATTATCGCAGGCGTTCTTGACAAAGGCCAGGTTAAGAGAACCTTAAACCGACGAGCGTGTATTAGGAATGTGATGAAAGTGAATGAAGCCAGAGAAGTGTGTCAGAATCGTAGCAAATGGAAATCCGTAGTCTCTGACTACCCCTCTGGGAAACAGGCGTGAATCTATGTATGTAATCAATAATAAACGAGTGAAAGTATTATCTTACTTGTATTTTTATTGGTTGGCAAACAAGGGTACGTACCGGTTGATAGTAGGTGGTTAACGTAACCTAAATAGCTTGTAGTAAAGTGAGCACCAAAAAATTAACAAATATGTAATGGTTATTTTCTTTGATTTTGGATATAGCTATGTTTATGCAGTTGTCGCCTGTTGTCAGCGCCTAAATCTTTTTCACACGAAGTGATGAGCGTAGTAATCCTAATTATCTTAATCAAAATATAATTGAACTACATTTTGCCCGCGGCTTCTTTCGCTTTAATGAGGATTTTATCAATAAATTTCTATCCCTCAGGCACAGTAATTTTTCTGTATGAAAAGTGCTCTATGTCCATTTCTGTATCCCCGTCAATGTGCATGCGAAATTTCATAATGGCTGAGAAGTTAAGGCTTGAAAGCGTAATAAACAAACTCACATTGGCATTTATAATATTAGGATTGCGAATGCAACATTGGTTCTTTGTAATGCTTTCACGTGAACTAATCGGCAAGACATCGAACAGAAAAAGACATAGAGTACCTTTCATCCAAAAAAGAAAATTGTTACTAATATTACCTAACCTTACGTGAGGGTACCGCGAGCAAAATCTAGTTATAATGTAAGTTAGGATTTAAGATAATTCATAATCATGATACGTGTTTGGTGCATAGAATAAATATTATTCATAATAAACGTAAACACTGCACAACGCTTAATTAAAACGAGGTTCTCTATGATGACATAGTGTCGTGTTGGCTCATCGGCACTTGACCTGGGCCAAGGATATTATTGTATTAAAAATAAACGAGCGCTACCGCCCATATGGTATTCCGTGTTTAAAATATAAAAGTTTTAGTAACGATTCCAAAGTTCATATGGATCATTACGGTTACATCTGACCAGGTCTGTTTGTACCAGGCAGTGTAATGTACAACTAATCTGCGTTAGTAGCCAGTTTCTTATTATTATTCGTATATAAGAACCTGGCTACTACTCGTATTCGAATAAAATTATGCGCATTGCTATTGTTAATGGGCTTAAAAGTAAATTATACCAGCATCAAAATATTCAAGTTCACACATTTAACAGATTTATTAGTGTCCTGCTGGGCCCAAACGAAATATCAATGTGCAAACGAAACGCATCGCTATTTCTTATTGGGGTTAAAATAAAATACTAGCATCAACATATTCAAAAATAAGATATTTGATAGATCTATTGCTGTTGCGTTGGGCTCGAACAAAATGTCTATATGCGAAGAGTTTAACTACAGCTTGAAGGAATTGATTATTTCCCTGTTTTCTCCTCTAAAACAACCTACGTACTTTCAATAATTTTACGTCAATATAAGAAATGGATTTTGTCTCTGTCTGTGTTTTATTTATTTTACTAGTTTCGTTAACTTTGTTTGCTGGATTACTGAAAACAATGGTTATGGTAACCGAGCGAATTTAGTAATATAGAGTATTTATTTTAATTATTTAAAAATATTAAAAATATTGTTTATAAGTGGTTTATGGTGGTGTTATATATTGGTATTATATTCTAAACCATTGTTAATATAATCATATAATGTCATTAAAAGAAAAAGGGATTACGACCGAGTGGAGCCCGCATTTCCCCTTAAGATTAATGGTAAGGATTTTGATTCAAATCTATACAAAGTTATTCCATCTAGTACCGTATGAATCTTATAACCAGTAACATTAATAAAGTCACCACAGATTTATTGTGATTAATTGCCTTTTATAAGATCGGATCATTTCATAGAACACTATAATATAGTAATCTATTTTAAATGTATGTATGAGATACATGGAGTATTCATAGACGTCAAACATTCAGATGTTATAAGACTTCATGTTTTAGAGATTCATAACCACTTATTTTAGATGACATCAAATGTAGCACTACATTGATTAGGATGCACTAAATAGTTATTAGGTACTATAGCCATTATTTTAATTTTATTGTACATATTTTGTAACTTGGTAAGGATTAACAGACATGTTATTATTGTGATTCAATATGCGACTTAAAAACGTATTCGTATAGTATTCGAGCGTCATTGACTCAAGCCTTTACCTGAAACTAGCAGCGTCTGAATATAACTAAAGTACAATAAACTCACTAGCGACTAAACTTTCATATTTATTTCCTTGAGTGCTAAACAAATAAATTATTTCTGACTTAGACTTTATAATTCTGGGTACAATTTATAAAAAGAAGTTGATCAGAGATTTTCGAGCAATGCCTGTTTATTAGATCTATTAATAGGCTATATTGAAATTATAATGTAATTAATTTTATGTATATACAAAGTTGTTTTTTAATTACAACTTCCGCACTAAGAATAAGTCCTGTGTTGCGGAGGACTTACCAAACATTTAAACAACAGACATAAAGAAAACCCAGACACGGAACAACCATTTGTGGAAGATCCAAAGTTTTGTCCCGTATAGGATACGAACCAACGACACTCGGTGCAGTGGCAGTAGCGAGGTGACCACTTAAACTAGTGGTTTAAGTGGTCATCCACGCAGTCAAATAATAAAATATCTTGAAGTAAGTACCTGTCGCAGTGCACTCCAACTGATCAGGCCAACGGAGAGTATGCAGAAAATGAGCGCGATTCCGATGCTCAGGAACAAACCGATGGCCATCGCTTTAGCGTCTTCTATCAGAGCCGCCATGTTCTCTTCGTATGAAGCATTCACTCTAAACAAAATAATAGAACAATCTCACTAAAAGGGCCATCCATGGTATCAGTGGCGTAGCGTGGATGTCAGCCGCCCGGGGCGGTAGAAAATTTCGCTCTTTTATTTAGATATTTAAATGCAAAATAATTAAAATAATTATATTATACGGAACTTTTCGACAGGTACATTCATCATTATTGTGTATTGGACATCTGCCCATTCCTCTCAGTCGTCATGAAATGGTTTAAATATTTAAAAGATTCATTATTATTGTTTGTTGTGAAATTTTGCCGCCTTCTATAAGTGCCGCCCGAGGCGGGCCGCCCCTGCCGCTCGCACTACGCTACGCCTCTGCACGATATACCATAATTTAAATAGACAATGGAAAAATCATTCTGAATATTGCTATAATTCGAGACGATGAAGCTTAGAGTGGTAAATAATGAAAATACTACTATTATACACTAAATCGATGGTATCGATAAGAAAATGAGATGTCGGATTAACCGTTTCTGAATTTACATAAAAATTTATTGGTTGTTCGAAGACAATGGATACTCCACACGTGATTTAGTTATTACCGCCGTTCTAGTGAATGAGAATTTTCAATAAGTGTAGGTATATACTTGATAGTATCTGATATGTCGCATTATACAACTAATGGAATTAAAAATGACTTTAACCCTAAATGCCATGGCACAACTACATTGCGTGACCTTTGTTCATAGCTAATTCAACAAAAGTATTGTACCTACTTTCTTTGCTACTCACTCAAACGACACAGGTCATTTGCGTATGCAGCAGTAGATTCGAATTACATTGCTACAGTTTGAAACTATTGAAACTGAAACTATTGGTAAATGCAAATATTTTATGAATACTTTATTCTTACGTACAGCCTTCTGCCTCCACCGAAGGTCTCAGTGAGCGGGAGGTAGCTGCTGCTTCGTTCTCTGTACGTGGTTCTCTCAACGAAGGCCGTGCTCAGTTCTCCTATCTGCACCAAGTTGTAGCAGACGCCTCCCCCACTCATCAGCCCGAATAACACTCCTAGAATCGTCGCCATTAGCTCCATACATGTTGCGTATCGGAACTGAAAATAGCCAATTAAGATCTAAAATGCTCTCAAGAATTATTGGCAGTAACTGGATAATTATTTAGCCGTTATTAAGAACTATACGCTAATAAATTGGTCAACCTAGTTATTCATTGGTAGTAAATGTCATCCTCAAGACATTTTTGACAAAAGGTACTTGCACCTGAGAACTTTCTTAAAAATAACAGATACGTTTACGTGTAAGAGTTGACTGTTTAGATATAGCCAATATAAATTCTATCTTTCTTCTCTTAAATTTGAACCATCGGACGTATTGGCCGCTCAGTGATTTTCTAATAAACCAGCTGTACGTTTAATATTATATTAGTACTTATAAAAATACAAAAAACCGTCTCAAAAAGTAGCGATGCCCGATTGTTTAATTAACATACTGAATTTGAATATAATAATTGCGCATTGCCTTGCCTTCGCTTAAATTATCGATATTAATAATGTGTGATGTCTGTACACTTACTATTTGGAAGTACGATATCTTTGGTTCGGGAACTTTCTTTCTGAAAAATGTCAACATTATGTATTACGGTATTTTGGTCTGGGTGTTTCTATGTATAATATGTAAGTATTTACAACACATAAAGTATATAATATGTATGTTTATCCATTGTCTAGTACCCATAGTACAAGCTCTGTTTAGTTTGGGCTAGATGGTGTTATGTGTATGTGATAGAATATTATATTATTATTATTGATTTTTTAACATGTGTTACTATTAACGGCTTGAATTGTACTTTGTTTTTGGAGTGTTCTGCATGGTGTTATAGCATTGTTTGGATTTCTATCACATCAATACAAAGTATAAGCAACGGCGTATCAAACTATTTTGACGTGAACTTCAATTCATGCTAAAACCGCAAGATCGAGACCGCTCGGGAAATGACCTCTACGCACCGCGCTAGTGGACAGCTGATTTTGTGAACTGTTTACATCACGTATAATTCAAATACATTGCTGTTTTTAGTTAGTAAAGGGTATGCTTGAGATGATTTTATAACAAAATTTGGTTACCGCTTTATAGTCACAACGACAAAAAGTTCAACTTAAATAACGGTCGCAATCTATTATTTATTTATATACAATTTACGAGTCGAGTTTGAGCTTACATAGGAATAACAGTTGAACTTTTTAGAATGAATAGCAGTTGAAATTACATGTATAGAACTAAATGAAAGATGATTTTAGTTATTTTAAATTACGTCCATAATTGTACAAATTTCTAGACGAACACATTCGTAAGAAGCTTTTAATTTTTAAAGTCAAGACTTGTATAAATAGTATTGTTATTTTATTAATGTGTAGTTTGTATTAGTGTGTATTGTTTTGACCAATGGCAGAATTGATCCCACAACGTTTTACATTATTTAAAACAACTTATACATTGAAAGTACTACAACTACTACATTAATCACTTAGTGTATAAGCACATGCTTGTACAATATACACACATAGTGTACATACCTACACGATGTCAATAGTTGGCGCGTAATACATATGCAAGCTAGTCAACCAGTTACTTGCACATGGATTAATAGCACAGGTAACTTGCGTTGATGCCAGTGATTAACATGATGTATAGGTATAACAATATTCAAGTGACGCATGTTACTTGGTGCGTGTATAGGAGCTTCACAGATAGTTCTCCTGTCGTATCAAACCACCAAGATTAAGAAATTAAATGTGAGTAGATTATAGTACCCACTAACATTAAATTTCATCATAACAAAAAATACGAACACCCACCCTTTGCCTTTTTAAACAATGTATAAAAGTAAAGTGTAGTCATTTTTTTAAAGTTGTATGCGGTATCTGTGTAAGGCATGTCATAGATTTTAACGCGCCAATTTATTTAGGACGTAAGAATAAACAGATCTTAATAGATACATTATATAATTGGGGATAATGACCATACGACCAAGGTGTGAAGGCAGGAACAATTTTTCAAAAGTACGATTTATAAAATTAAGCTATTGGATCGTAGTGGCACACTGGCGGTATTCCAACAAATGACAGGTTAATAAGCATAATTACTGCTATTGACAAATAAACATAATGTACCGTGTTTTGCCAATACTTTATTATATTATTCTTACACGCTATTTATTTATACATGCCTGTCTGACATTTCAGGTACTTATAATGTCCACCTAAGATCCTCAAATACAATGAACAGAATGAAGATAAAGCTGTATAACATTATTTGACTTATCAATTAATTGATCCTACAGTTCAAGAGTACTGGTTGTTAAATTAATAGTTTATGTACAATGATAAATTTTAATGTAGGCGAAGGTATCAAAGGTGCTCACGGCACGAGCATCTTTAGTTAAATGAGATTGATTGTGTTATAGCTATTGGTATTTTGTATTGGTACCATAGTACATGAATAGTAATTTGTAAATAATGAGATGATCGCACGGATGGCGAAGTGGCCGCGAGTTATGGGTTCGCTCGACACAGGATAAACATGTGTATGGACTACAAATAGTAGCACCAAGTCTAGATATTCCTTTTTTAAATATCTGTTAGGTTAGCTGCGACCGAGGAGTTGTACTTAGCGCGGATGTATTTCTCCCAAAGATAAAAAATAAGTAAAGATGTGAAATGGGCAGGTGCGACCACGTCTTTGTGAAAACAGTTATAGCAGTAGTAATAGTATTATAATCAAGACAAATATATTTTACTGAAATATAATTATGACGATCGTTTGTGCTTAAAAATTACTTCAACTCCCTTATATCAAAGGTAGTCGAGGTACTTTTATCTGGATATAAAGACAATACTCTTAATAAAGAAATAATAATTGCTAAGAGTAATTAAGTAAAGAAATCATTGCTTCATTAACATCTGCTGGCATAAAATAATACTTTTATTTATTTCTATATACATTTAACATAACATTTTAATAATTCACGTCTTTTTATTGGGGAATACCCATAACTCTTCACTAAAATAAACTTTCACGAGAGCAACTTGGTTGAACAGCTGATAAAAAAAATACAGCGTAAAATTGAAAAGTACAGGAAAAATAATTGCAATGATGATTTCTAGCTTTTACACTCACAGTTTCGCCTTATAAATTAAATTAGAGTTCACTCAGTGTTCAAAATTCGACCTTTATCATTATTGTTAATTTGAGGAAATCATAAATAGTTTATATTCATTGTTAATTATCATTTATTGATAAAAGCTCAAGCTTGTATAAGTAACTAAGCAAATAATTTTGAAAATTAAAGTTAAAATGGTCTCTACAGAACTGTTTTGTCTTTACCTATTTCTGTATATTTAAATAAATATTCAATATTCATTAAAGAAGGGGTTGAAGGTGAAAATAAAGTTCAACTATCTAATAGGCATTATAGAATTCCTCCATATCGCGGTTCACTGGTAGAAGAGTGATCAGAAGACTGGCAGCATTGCTACTTTGATTGGAAATGCTTATTCTTACCGCGAAAAAGACGGGCGGAGCTGATCAGTCGTTCAGCTTTATTACAGAACTAGCTTTTACCCGCGGCTTCACTAGCATAAAAGTACGTTAGGTTATGTTAGTGAATGTATTTTTTAAAATAAAATATAACCTACGTTGGGTGGTTAAGTGAAAGAATTTTTAATTCGGTGAGTAGCTTTTTAGTTTAATCGTTACAAATAAAAAAATAAATGTTTCCTCTTTATAATATTAGTATAGATAAGAATACTAGGATGCCAGGACTGTTACCTAAACGCCTCAAAAAGATAATCCACCAGATTTTTAATATGCTCCTTTTGAGAGTACTTCTCGTAATTACCATTAATATCATTACGCACATTAATTGTACCTATATCGCGTCTTTTGAACAATGCACAAAGGCACATACTCACTTCCTTGTTAATATATATTATCAAGTGTAATGTTTAAAACCCGTATTGAATATTGCCTAAGCTAAGGGCAGTTATATTCTGATTTATAACGTAACAGTTTCAAAAAGCTATCGTTAAGCTTTTTGAAACTGTTTACTAACAAACAAGATGCTTAACATTTTATTCAATATTTTGTAAATCTTAACTTTTGTGTTATATCTAGGCAATCTGGATGATTTCTAATTCAATTATCAAAATACGCTAAAACTTTAAAACAACCGTTTTATCGCTGGCTTTCCTATACCACTGCATGAACATTCGCTAAGCCAAATAGAATTATTAATACTAAAATTACTAATTTGAACTGCATATTAACATAATTATTTCAATAATTATCGCAAAGCAAAGAAATATAGTATATAACTTACTGTTCCTTTTTCTTCTTGGATCCCATTTTATAAATATTAAAATAAATATATAATATTAGTTCAAAACGGGAGAGGCGTCCTTCTTATATGAAGACTGGAGACGCATTGAAAAGCTATCATGAATGTTTCAGTGTCGCAAATCAACGTCGTCACCGCTGAATGATCTTATTAACTGTCGTTAATTGGCATCGCATACATACCTATATGTACACCGTACATGCATAGTCACAGTGTATACAAAGATTAATATAATACCAAGACTCTGTATAGTCACGATATCGTAAAACAGATAATAAATGGATAAAAAAGTAATCTTCTTTGCAAAAGATTATATGATTTATTGCGGAAGTATTTAAGTAGTCCTTATTTTTTACTAGCTATGTTTCGGTTTATCCAAAAAGCTTTTTATTAGTATACGTATAGATGTAAGGCATTTGAATCAACTGACCTGCACACCCAGTCTAGAACGAGAACAGTGCTCTTGACCATTCCAGGAGAGATGTCAAAGCTTTCACTTAAGGAGTTGAGGTACACTGTGTCGTCTTCAATTGTCTTCGTCTCTTGTGACCGTGCATGGTTTCCTTTTGCAGCCTCTGCAATATACGGCTTATACTACTTGTACCACAAGCGCAACGTGACATTGTAAGCGCTTGCTATGAAGAAGGCCATAATGATGTAGGCTTGCCAATTTAATCGTATCAAATGGTACAGTTGATTTTAATGTATTAGGACATGAGCGTTGACATAATTATAATGCATGAGTATTACTGGCCGTGTTTGTTTATAGAATAAGCTTATGTCCAGGTGCCTACTGCCTCTCGTAATGTATTGCGCGAGAGGGTCTGGTCTCTTTTTGGCAAACATACATAGATCACTAGGGTTTATCAGTTAGCGTATAACTAAGGTATAAATGCCAATGTCTTTTACAGAGACCATGCAATATTTGAGCTACCAAATACAATAAGCGACGGAGCTAGAATGTCCAATCTTGGCAACAGTAGCACCTGACATTGACAAAATGATACCATCAGGTAAACAATTCTTGAATATTAATATCATTTAGCCCACACCTCAATCGGAACAAACACTGTCAATACATTCTTGAGAATATGCAAATCATCGACATAATGATAGTATGAACACTGGCCGGGCTGTAAGATTCATAAAAATCGAGATTAACTAAATGAAAACTAATAGAAACGGTCCGATTGCTTACACTTTTGAAGACGAGTAAGTGATTAATTACTTACAACAGACCTGAACTACACACACATAGGATCACCCACAAATACTACAAATGACCGTTGTTCTGATTCGGTAACAAAGACTTATTGTAACAAAAAGAACAAGATGCGATATGAACTTCAGAATAGGTAATTAAACATAGTGTTAAAATCTACAAACAGTCAATTGTTCCAAGTGAGCTAGGAACTCTCATGTTCGTCTGAACATACGCCATGAACTAGTTGCACCTACAGCGGAAAATTGTACTTTAAGAACAATGCATTTTTTTGTGATAAGTTAGACGAAATAAGTTTGTCAAAGCGAATATACGGTGCTAATCTACGGAAACTGTATTATAAAAGGACTGTTTCGCTCTGACATACTTGATAGGTTAGCCGCGTTGTGTTTTCGTAAACATTGCAATAGAATATTGTTATAGAACATTGTAATAAAAGGAATGATATCTTGTGGTTCAACGAAAATACACAGTACAAATAATTAAGTCAATTGATGAGCTCAAACCACGAAGATTAATCGTGGGATATGCAGGCGCCTGCAGTCTGTAAGTAGATCTGATAATTGTTATTCAATTTGACTATCCTACACCAATATTTGAATTAGTATCCAATTGAAAACAGTCGTTGCCCGAAAAAGTCAAGCATGATTTAATTTATTTTATTCAATGAATTATACATATAATTGTTTGTGTCAGTGGAATGTTGTTATATGTGTGGCCAGAGTTTAAACAAAAGCAACAATTTGTATATATACCACCAATTAAGCCAAATCTATGCCAATTTGGTGTAAGGCCGTTTTTTATTTAAGTAAACTAAGATTTTTTGTTACTTTATAGTCTTGCGTTTGACCGCGATCTTACCTGTTGTAAAGTGACGATGCAATCGACAATGGAGTATGCGAGCAGGCGCGAGTGAACAGGTATCTTCTAGGCAATAGAAGATACTTATTCATTCGCGACTTGAAGACACCCAGAGTGTACTCATCGTACTCATCGGGAAACACAGACTTAATAAAAATAAAGATATTATGATTTGCGAACACAAAGCTACAGCAATATCTCTTTGCTGTTGCATGCATTTATCTTGCATTGCATTTTGACAAACGAAAGTTTAAGTCCCGTAAACTTACTAAGCGGGAACAAAATGTCAATCACTTTAAAAACTAAAACATAGATAGTGTAAATTAATTATTATAGCATTTGTGTCGACTCCGCACAGACGAAGAAGTTCAGCCTACATTCAACAGATGGCGATACAATCGCACTTCACATGACGTCATACTATTCTGCATCGCACAAGTGAACTTTACACAGCGACTGAGTATATATACAAGCTCCCGACATCAACCGTCGGGCCGCGGCCCGCCAGGCACGATCAACCAGCCTGGTCGGAGGATCCTCCCTTTGTGTTGGAGGGACTTCACACCCTGTTCCTCCACACATTTATTACAAGTTATACTGAAGATCGATAACTAGTATACCTACTTGTTTACGTATGATAACTAAGAGAATTTTCCGTTTTAAATACCGCCCAGGGTCATTGTCATAAGGGTCAAAGATCAATCTCACGTATATTACGACGAAACAAGTTTTCTTTCATTTAAAGTTATCGAAGACAAATGTAATTGGCACTTATGACGTTTACTCAGTACGTATAAAGCATGCAACATCAATTAAATAAAATCGATTCAGAATTGAAAGTTCAGTTAATACAAATCGATGTATATTTTAAGCCAAAGATGCAACATCACTATCTAAATAGAAAAAGAATCAAGAGGCTGAAGTATTCCTCTAAGATAATACGTCATATAAGACAAATAATATGTAATCTTCAATATTGAAGTACAAACATAAATTTGAAGAACAGATAACTTTAATATTGCTTATTCAAGATTACCTGTTGTAAACTTAGCAGTTCTAAATCCATCTAATACGTACCAGCGAATTTAAATTTTAGATCTTCTACATGTACACCCGTTCTGTTCGGACGTTAGTTCATGTCATGCAAAGACAATAATGATGGTGTCGTGTATTATCTATACTGTAGAACAATATAATTAATAGATGTATATGGCTTATGTTTAACTTATCATCAGATATAGTAAGATATAACAGTCAAAAATAGTAAATGATCACTAAAATTAAATAAAATTAAACCCGCAATATATTTAAAGATATCAGAATAAGGCGAACTTTTTTTGGGTGGGTTTAAGAAGGAACTGTTTGACGCGTGTCTGTCGTCGGGGAGGTTCCCTGAGTGCTGGAAGGTGGGGAAGCTGGTGCTCCTGCTCAAACCGGGGAGAGCCCTGGACTCGGTCACGGCCTACAGGCCTATCGTACTGCTGGACGAGGCGGGGAAGTTACTGGAGAGGATTCTCGCTCTTTTGACTGCTATCGTTCTTTTGACTGCTATGTCTAAATTATAATTATGGAATACCAGTAAGATGACATATTATTTAAAGGTGATATGCAATAAATATACATATCGAAAATAAAAATATTAATCCGCAAAGCAAGCAATTACATTTTGAACTATGTACAAATCTAGGCATGTATGACGTGTACCGATAAAGTTCGACAACCAGTAGGGGGCCGGCACTGTAACTCCTTAACATAGGCTGCTCAGTAGCCTATCTAGGAGAACAGTACTCCACCCACCATTATTGTAGTTAATGTATACTGTCATCGTATATAGCAATAAGACTGTGTGACTGTGACTACAATGTAATTTCATTTTTAAATTAATTATTTTTATTATTATTATTAAATTGCCCACAATCAGAACAATCAAGAATTTTAATCAAACCTCAATTACGAGGAGAGAACTTGTGTCAATCCGTTAACAGCCGTTCGCAGTATGAATTAAATTGCCTGCCCATACCAATATAAGTTGTAATTAGAAAAATAGACCCGTACTTGCATAATGCTGAAGAGGAAGGTAGATATATCAAAGGTTACATTAGGTACTACGTATATGTAGGTTTACGTAGTACCCAATGTAGAGTGGGCAGCAGGTAGGCCCACAAGGTGGCCCGACGTCCTGGTAAGGATTGCGGGCAGCGGTTGGATGCGGGTGGCTCAAGGTCAGTCTGCGTAAAAAAGTTTGGGGTACGCCAATGTTCAGCAGTAAACGTCTTTTGTCTAAGATGATGGGTAGAGAGATACGTAGTTTGCACGTAATAGTTTGTTGCAGTCGACCAAACGTATATCCAGAATGCATGCTGCTATTTAGAACTCCATAAAATAGAATAGCGGTATCGGCATCCCACAATTGTTTGATAACATAGTCGCAATCTTTTCCTACAGAGACGACGAAGAAGCCTTGTTTATACTAAATAGAGTGCCTGTATAAATTTATGTATATTTAATATTAGTCTTAAGTAAGTTAGGATAAACGTTCTTTATCGTTTTCGTTTACGCTCGTATATACGTGTTTCGAGATGCCATGAGCTTGATTACCGGGGCGCGCAAAGTGCTATTGGTAGCAATATGGAATTAAGAAATATGGCCTATGGACTGCATAAGGCGTATTAAGTAAGACAGAGTTGGCAAAATGATATTGTAATACGTCTCTGCCTATCCCGACGAGGATGTTACAGGCGACTCTTTATTAAGTTAATCCTATAAAAACATGCATTTTTGAAAAGCTAATATGATCCTTAAAAGCATCCGACTTTTCTATGAGTTACTCATGGCTATGAGTAACCTTGTTGATTGCATGAGATGGGAGCGTGCTCAGTGCTTTGACTCCTTGTCAGGGTGTTTATAAAGTGTGACACGACGCAGGGACGTGTCCAATACGTACCTATATCTAAATAAATATAGATGCTTATTTTGACGTTCAGTTCTTATATTAAGACAATTTGAGACGCGGAAACAAGCATACTTATTTATTAATAGGTCAAGGCATACATTGTCCATCTATATTGGCAGTAAGTATTATTACCATGACAGCAAGATTTGCAATATTATTATTTTAACCTTTTATTTATATTAGGGGTTGAAGTATGAAATAGCCGATTTGTACAGAAAAATTGAAACTCGTTTTTTCTAAGATGTACCATATTTATTTAATCAAAATATTTACTCTCATTATCTATACATTGCTGCCATCTAAATGGATTCATTTATGTATTTACGATAGAACTCCGGGCATCTAGATTCGACAAACGGTGTTCATTGTGTCCGTTAGTTGTATGTTTGTAAAGTCCCCCGCGACACAGGATTTAGTCCTAACGCGGGAGTTGTATTTTAAAAAAGAAAAGAAAAAAAAAAAAAAGAAAACTGTGTGAAAGCATTTTGTACTGCCTCTTGGGAAGAAAATTTTTAATCACGTAGAAAGTTATCCAAATCACTAAATAAATGGTAGTCCGTTGGAGTAAGGTCTGGCGAGTACGGAGGATGACGCATGGTTTCTAACTGCAGCTTCTATAGAGTTACGGCGGTTTCTCGTGCAGTGTGAGGTCTTGCGTTATCAATAATGGTGAAGATCGATTTACGAGTCAGAGCTGTTTTACTGCCAGTTTCGGCATCATTCTTTGAAGTTCCGCACAGTAAACATCTGCTGTTATTGCTTAACCAGACTTGAGAAAGCTATAGTGAATAACACCATGAAGAGTCCACTAAGCTTTGCTTTAGGGCACTGTTGCAGCGTTTGACGTGGGGTCAGCCGTTGCATTTTTCACTTACGGTTATCGTAAATATATCGAAATTCTGTATATAATATATATGTATAAAAGAAAATGCAAAGTTAAGTTAAGTTTCTTGTTTAAATGATTATATACATCTTTACGATGCGCAGTTCGGTTTTCGTGCCGGACTTTCAACCGAAAGTGCTATTCTAAGTCTTAAGCATACCGTTGAGTAGGTATTATACAGATCGCAAGACGCCGGTGTATGTCTGTTTCCTTGATCTCTCCAGGGCATTTGATCTTGTCTCGTATGATGTGCTCTGGAGGAAGATGCGAGACAGGGGTATACTTGCGGAAGTATGTAGGCTGTTTCAATATTGGTATGGTAACCAAAACAATCAGGTGAAATGGGATGGTACATTCTCTGACCCGTATAGGTTGGAGTATGGGGTAAGACAAGGTGGTCTAACTTCTCCCAGGCTCTTCAATTTATATGTAGATAGCCTCATTACTGAACTCAGCAGCTTACGTGTTGGATGCAGTATTGATGGTATTTCTATTAACAACATCAGTTATGCGGATGACATGGTGTTGCTAGGTCCATCGGTGGAAGCTATCAAAGAGCTTAAAGTTTGTGAAGCCTACGCTGCCGCACCTGAGTAAATATATAATGTGAAGAAGTGTGAGTACATGGTGTTTAAGGTCGATGGTAAATGCCGTGGAGATGGGCCCGAGTTAACAATATACGGGTCACCAATTAAAAGAGTGTCTACTTTTAAATATCTAGGGCATTTCCTTGCCGACGACCTTAAGGACGATGTAGACATTGAGAGGGAACGTAGAGCTCTAGCGGTGCGGAGTAATATGTTGGCTCCTAGATTTACCCGGTGTACAGGCCTAGTTAAAATTACACTCTTTCAGGCTTACTGCCAGAGTCTGTACACGAGTAATCTATAGGTCATTTGTACTAAGAGATTGCTGGACGCCCTGCGCATCCAATATAATAATGCTTTCAGGATGTCGATGGGATTGTCTCGTTACTGCAGTGCGTCGGAAATGTTCGCGCAAGCACGAACGGATCGCTTTTACGCAATAGTGCGCAAAAAAACGGCCTCGCTACTAAGGAGAGTGAGAGACAGTCCTAACAGCATCCTGAGAACTGTAGCTGAGAATTTCCATTCTCCACTTTTATAAAAGTTTGTCTCTAGGTTAATTTATACTAACACTAGGAAATAAGTTAAATTGTATTACTAACAGTCTATGGATTCATTGGTCCGAAATAAAGCTTTATTATTATATAAAATTTCAATCCTTCGACTTATTTTCGAGTTTTGCGGACACAGACACTCGCCAGCTTTTTTCATTTACAGAAGAATATATTCTGGATTTTAATAAAGCAAGCCGAAGTTTAAGGTTTCTATATAAGTACCACGGCCAACGAAGATAGGCAACTAAATAGAGAATTGGCTGTTTATTTTATATAATGTGTAGGCTCACTCTTCTAAATGTAGACTATTTCAAGCGATCAAAGTACAGTGAGGACATATATATGATTTTAATCTTCGCCTTTTGTATATACCCAAAAGCTTGGCTTATTTCTTTTTTTCTATTTCTATTCTATTTAATTAACCATCGCGTAGCGTAGCGTCCTTAATATACTGTAATGGGTTCGATTACGTCGTGCAATTTCAAAGAAGGAAATCGGCGAATCCCTATCTGAATGCTCTCTATAAACAACAAAATAATATAAAATCAAACAAGATGGTTGGCACCTACTACATGTATAAGAATGTACGAAACAATTACGCATTGCTGCACAAATCAGAGTAATATCGAACATTGTACACAATTGCTTTCGCAAGCTTGTCGACTAATTTACAATCAATTGAATGGCGACAATCTCACGCCTGTTTCAATTACGTACGTTCAATGTAACAGAGTCAGTCTGTTGTATTAATGGTTGTTCCAATAACTCAGTATGTGCAGAAGCTTTTATCGATGGTAAACATTATATTTTGTAAATTAGGCGTATCCTTATACAAAGATTTAAATCACATATTTACGTTTAAATATGGTCACCTTTTTAGACGTTAAGTTGTCTTCCAACAATGCCAAAACGGCATTTTAGTTAGGTACTGTAATATTATTACGCTCGCTTATACCAATTAACAATTTTACACTATGTTTCTCTACCTAGTATGCGAGCTCAGTACTGTCAGGGTATATCTATGAAGTCTTTGCCTTTATTCTGTATATATGCCCTAAAGCCCTGTTTATCTTACTACAATGTTTGATTTTTATTTAAATAACCTCTACAACGTCCTCAGTATACTTTAATGGTCTCAATTACATGCAATTGTGTATTAAAGAGTGAAGTGGGAACAATATGAATTTCACTTCACATACTGTTTGCGTACGTCAAAGACTTAGGTATTTCAGGCTTGCCTTAAGCTGAAATCCTATGCAGACCACTGATACATGTATCAATATAGACTTATATATGTATATTATATTATTAAAAAGAAAAATGACTTTGTCAGACAAAGCGTGATTTTTTCTGCTCTATAGATCTCTATAAATTTTGCATATATTTAATACAATTATATAGGTGCTGTCCAATTTTTATAGCAGCCATAAGAATAAAAACAGTTGACAAGAGTACACAAACCCATGAGACTGATATCATACTTGACAGCGCTATTAATGATGTAATGACAAACCATAACTGTACCATCGAAAATGTTAATATAGTATCAGATCCTCTTTTTCGTGTATAACCGTGTAACTATACTACATCTTAATATAAATAGACTGTTAAGTAATTCTAACATGTTTACAGTGGCTTTAGAGGATTTGAATAATAATGGTAAAAATATTGATATACTTTGCTTCTGTGAACATAATATGATAAGTAGTGATGTAAAATTATTAAACATACCAAATTTTGTTTTAGCTACATACTTCACTAGAAAGTCTAAACATGGTGGCACATGTATATTGGTAAGAAACAATGTTAAGTACAAATCTATTGAATATCTTCCTAATTACAGCGTATCAAATGTTGTAGAATGCTGTGGTATTGAGTTAACTGTACATAATATAGTAGTTTTATGTATATACAGAATCCCACAAAGTAAAAATGTTAAATATAAACTCGATATATTTTACAACACATTAGATAATATTTTTAATATGTTTGCATCCAAAACTACCAAAAGGTGTATAATCTGTGGGGACTTTAATATTGATATTTTAAGGAAAACATCACACTCGCAACAGTTTCGAAATTATCTTAAAGGTTTTAATTTGAAATGCCAAATCAATTGCCCAACTCGCTTAAGCAGCAGTGGATCGTGCATAGATAACTTTTTACACAACATGAGGGGATGTAAAAGTGAAGTACATGAACTTGCAATCTCCGATCACACAGCACAATTATTACATTGAGTCCAGTAAGAATGAGAGATCCAGTAAAGAAAACATGTCGGCTAAACCACTGGTACATTATGAAGAGAGATTTTTCAAAAGAAAACATAAATAAATTTATAGACTGTCTTAACAGTATTAGTTTCTCGGCTGTATATAGAGAAGTAGATACAAATTTGGCTTTTAATACATTTTATGACAATTTCCTTTTGTTCTATAGCTTATGTTTTCCAAATTTAAAGTTTAAAGTTTTCACAAAAGTAAAACCAAAATGGATAACTCGAGGCATCAGAGTCTGTTGTAAAAGAAAACGTGAACTGCTTTGGAAATATAGATTATGTCCTACTCAGCTAAACAGACATAGCTTTAAGTCACTATCTCAGAGGCTTAAGCGAATAATCCAGCTAACCCAGAAGGCTCATAATAATAATTTCAT
The DNA here is from genome assembly GCA_963675205.1 of Catocala nupta. Lineage (NCBI taxonomy): Eukaryota > Metazoa > Arthropoda > Insecta > Lepidoptera > Erebidae > Catocala > Catocala nupta. The sequence continues at coordinate 26,184,746 of OY776078.1, read as the reverse complement.
TCATAAAGCCAGTAACAAGTGTAGAGCAACTTGGAAGATAATAAAAAAAATTATAGACAATTATCCTAATAAAAGTATTACTCGAATAAAAATTGGTAGGCATGTTTTAGCTAATCCATATGCAATTTCACAAGCTTTTAATGATTTTTATGTATACCAAGTGCAACCTATAAGCGATGCACAGCGGTTCAAGTGTATTCTTAGTAACAGATCAATATCAATGTTTATGAAGCCTAGCATTCCTCAGGACATTCACAAAATTATCATGGAACTAAAGAACACAGCTAGCACAGGCTACGATGAAATAAGCACAAAGATTGTAATATGTGTATCAACATTAATTGCTCCTGTATTAAGCTATTTAATAAATAACTGCATTATGGATGGCATCTATCCTGAAAAACTAAAAGTGTCAGTTATTAAACCCGTCTTCAAAAAAGGTGATAAGGAAAGCATGGCTTGCTATAGACCTATTGCTTTAGTACCAGTGTTTTCGAAGATTTTTGAAAAAGTAATATACAATAACTTAAATAATTTCTTTGAAGATAATGGGTTATTTACGGAAAATCAGAAAGGATTCAGGAGAAATAAGTCTATTGATGTTGCAAATTTTGATTTTCTTAAACTTAGAATGTGTAGAATAGATAAATGCTTACCTGTTCAAGCTCTATATATGGATATGACGAGGGCTTTTGACTATGTAGACTTTAAAATCCTGTTAGACAAACTTAACGCATATGGTGTTCGAGGCAATATATACGATCTGATTGAGTCATATCTAACAAATCGCCAACAAATAACTGCTATCAATAAACTGTGTAGTACATCCAAAACTGTAATTATCTATAAATCAAATTAAAGAAATGTAAAGTACACACGCCACAAGCCACACGGAAGTACATTAGGCCCTTTACTATTTATTATATACATTAACGATTTTCCATCAGCAATTACATACCCCATGACAATGTTTGCAGATGACAGTACAGTTGTTTTTAATAATGATAATTTAGACACAATTGAGATGGCGATAAATTGTAACCTTACATCTCTTATAACATGGTTAGAAGAACAAAATTTGAAAATTAATTAAGATAAGACGACAATTATGAATTTTGGACAAAAAGTGAATCGTAATTTAAATTTAGATATAAAATATAATGACATTAAAATTAATGAAACGGACAATACTAAATTTCTTGGACTACATGTAGAAAATAATCTAAAATGGACAACACAGATTGACAAAGTTTGTGATAAATTACATCAGTATGCCTACGCACTATACATGCTAAATAAAACTGTTAGTCAAGCGACTGTCATTACAGCTTATCACGGGTTTGTAGCATCCACACTAAAGTACGGCATAATATTTTGGGGAAACGCAACTGGTAGGGAATCAGTATTTCTAGCGCAAAAGCGTTGTATTAGAGCTATTTGTAATTTAAGCTATACAGACACTTGTAAGCCCCATTTCAAAAAATTACGAATATTGACCTTTCCGTCTATTTACATATTGGAGACTGCAATGTTTGTAAAACGTAATTGGACAAAATTTTCGGCAGTAAGTAGTGTACGTCGACTTGGCCAACTCCACTTGGCCCCCGCTAAAACGGCATTATTCCATAAAAGTGTGTTTGCCATGGCACCTAAAGTATATAATAAATTACCAAAATATATAAGCTCAATTGAAAATATTAAGACATTTAGGAATAAATTGCAATCAATGCTACTTGAAAAAGCATATTATTCTGTAGAAGAATACTTTAATGACAAAAATATGATGTAAAATACATATAATTAATTATTACTTTTAAACTTTTGACATCTATTGATTTTATTCATAATTATTATTGACATATTATTTAATTTTATTTTGACAATCCATTTAATTATTATCATTTTATTAATCGTAGAAACTTGAAAATAATTGTATTAATTTAATTATATTGCTCTAATTTGTACACCATACATATGGTAAAACATAGTGGACCTGTTATTACTCATATAAGATCTATAATTGTACCTATGTTTAACAAATAAATGATGATTATGATTATGATTATATAATAAAAAAATTAAATACAACAATCGGCGCTATTTGTCGCTTTTCAAACCATACACTTCGCTACTGGCTGTGAGGTGCTCAGTGAGGAGGTGGCGGAGGCTTTAAGCCTTGACGGGACGCGACGCCGGCACCTTGGCGACGCCCCGTCGCCATGCAGACGGCAGCCGTAGACGTCGACAAACAAAGCAACAGTCATAGTGACAAACGTCATACAAATTTTTAATAAGTTTATTTTCTTATTTCATTTATAATAATTGTAAATATTTAGCATAAGTTAAAATTTTGTTTGGTTATGTTGCAAAACTTAGGCAACAAAAGTGATGTGGAAGTGAGTGCCGGTCAACCTGCTACATTCCTAACGAATCTGGTACGTTGCTCTAATTGTTCGCAGGCTCGTTTTTTTAAAGGTGAACGGGGCTTGAGAGTTCATTTTGGTAAAGTTCATAAAAACCAAAATGTACCCTCTAGTCCCAGCACAATATTACTAAGTAATCCCTTATCTTTAACACCCCAAATTCCCTTTTGGCAATATTTAGGACGCATGAAAAATTCCATTCTGATTTTAAAAAGAATTCCTCGAGGTGCGAGATCTTCAGTGGCTCAAAACTTGGCATACTGCATAGGTCTTGTCGTTCGAGAGAACTCTAAACCAGCTTGGGAACAATTACTTACCTTTCCTTATAGGATTTTACATGTTGAAAAAGTTGAGAATACACAAAAATCATTAACAGCACAAATTAAAGATAATTGCAGTTTTAGTTATAACTATTTAGAACCAAAAGACACCACCTCCTACAATAGCAAATCATTGTACCAATATGTAGAATCCAAATGAAGGGAAGGTGACATTAGAGGTGCATCTAGGTTATTGTTCAGTAGTGATGTGGTGGCGCCTTACTCTGCAGAAACACTTGCGGGTCTGCAGAGCAAGCATCCAGCGGCCACTGATGGTCTCTCCTTCCCAGACACACCTGATGCTGACAAGGATTGTCTCAAGGTGACAGCCAAGGACGTATTTACAACTGTTTGCTCCTTTCAAAGTGGATCTGCTGGTGGCCTCGACAGCTTTGCACCGCAACATTTAAAAGATCTTTTGTGTTACAGCGCCGGGGAAGCTGGTGATGCACTTTTGAAGGAGCTGACGGCTTTAATCAACTTAATGCTCTCCGGCGGTGTGGTGAATGACATCATCGATATTTTGTACGGGGCAAATTTATGCGCCCTACGTAAGAAAGATGGTGGCATTCGTCCCATTGCCGTGGGGTGTACCTATCGTCGTTTGGCAGCCAAGCTATGTTGCAAATACTACAGTGCCCCCCTCGCAGAGAAATATCATCCAGTCCAGCTTGGTTTTAGTTCGAAGGGGGGCTGTAAGGCTGCCATCTACGCTCTCTCCACGTACCTTGGCTGTGGCGAAGGTGAGGTCATCTAAAAGGTTGACTTGAAGAACACTTTCAATTCTGTGAATAGGGACACCTTACTGACGCAAGCTAAATTGGAAACACCCAAAATTTTCAATTTTTTGTGGCAGTGCAGACAACCGTTTAGAATCTGCAGTTGGGTGTGAACAAGGTGACCAGTCATTTTTAGTTTAGCCATTCACCCAATTATTGAAAAATTAAATTCAAAATTTAACATCTGGTACCTGGACGATGGGACCCTAAGAGGCGACATAGAAACGGTTTTACAAGACTTGAAACTTTTAAAAATAAATTTAATTCAATTGGTTTAGAACTAAATTCCAATAAATATGAAATTTTTATTAACGATAAAGTTGATAAATCTTTGGCTTTATCAAAATTCAATTCTTTGGCTCCAAACATAAAAATTATTAAAAAAGTTTATTTTTGCCTTCGCGGATCTCCCGTATTAGAGGAGGCATTCGAGTCGTTCATAGATGAGAAGATCCAAAATTTTTGTGAAATTTCAGACCGACTACTCAAAATTAATATTCATTCGGCTTATACAATCATTCGTTATTGCCTCTTCGTTCCTAAATTCACACATGCCCTCCGATCCTCTCAATTTTGGAAGCATTTAATACTTTTGGATAAAATTGACAATACTATTCGGCATACACTTAGCAAAATTTTAAATTTGGCTATGAACGACCGAGTGTGGCTCCAGGCAACCCTACCAGCGTTCGCAAAATTAGTGATGTCAGTTTACCGGCGTTCCTGTCTTCGGTCTACTGCACCGAAGAATTGACCAGGAAAATTTTAGCTCCCACACTGGTTAATTCTGAAGTGTCGTGCAAGTCCGACGCAGTGAACGCTTGGAAAATGATCTGTCCAAGCTCTGATTTGCCATCCAATCTATTCTCTCAGAGTCGGTGGGACAGGCCGCTCTGCAACATGGTGAGAGAACATCTCATGAACACATCTCCTAATGTTGCTGAGCGTGCCCGTTTATTGGCTGTGGGGGAATGGGAATCGGGTCTTTGGCTCCAAGCACTCTCATCGTCCAACATAGGCACTACGTTGGACGACACAACGTTCCGCATCGCTTCTTGCCTTCGTTTAGGTGCTCCATGTGTTTCTCCGCATCGATGTCACTGTGGTGAAGCCGTCGATGGCCTTGGCCACCATGGCCTATCATGTAGCAGGAGTGCCGGTCGTTTTTCGCGGCATGCCAACCTTAATGACATTATCCATCGTGCTCTTGTCACCGCCGGTGTGCCAGCTCATCTTGAACCTAATGGTTTGGCACGTGACGAAGGAAAGAGACTGGACGGTATGTCATTGATGCCTTGGAAGATGGGTAGGCCCTTGGTGTGGGACGCAACGTGTGTAGACAACCTTGCGCCATCACATCTTCCCAGTACGGCGGGTTGTGCTGGTGCTGCTGCTGCATCCGCGGAGACTCTCAAACGGCGCAAATACAAAAACCTGGCAGGGGATTATGTTTTTGAGCCATTTGGGGTCGAAACTCTAGGGTCATGGAGTCCCAGTGCTCGTGCTCTTTATAGAGAGATAGCGAAAAGGTTAATCGACGCTTCCCGTGACCAGAGGGCTGGCCTTTATTTCGCGGAAAGGATAAGTTTTGCCATTCAACGTGGCAATGCTGCCAGTCTTCTGGGCACACTACCAGTCGATTGTGATGCGGAGAAATTCTATGACGCCTATTAGAGGGTTTTAGTTTTCTTTTTTATTTCTCTGTTTTATAATATTTTAGGTATAAGTTAGTTTTAAAGAATTGTTTATATTATGTATATAAATAATAATTTGTATTGTTATTAGTTAATAACATCTGAATAAATCATTGTCATTATTTCTAAATAAAATAAAATATTTAAAGAAAAATAAATACTATTACTAACTTATAATAATGTGAATATAGACTTCGTTAAGAGATACCTTGAAGAAAAGTATTTTGCTGCTTACTAACCCGTAATGCATCGATTTCAATTTCAATTTCAATGCTTTATTGCTCTCCATATGTATTACATGTTTTTACAAAGAATAAATTATCATATATGGACCCAGTCGGGTACAGCAAAATAGATAGAAGAGAAGAAAGCAGAAAGCCACTGGTATGATTTTTATTATATTTGCATTGCAAAAATATCTAAAAAATCTTAAAAGAAGATACGGAAAATGAAAAAAAGTTGCGTGTATATAGTCGTAATAGATACATAAAAACGTGTGAAATCATTTAAAACGCTTAGAACGTAAAACTTACCTTGTGTCCTTTACTAGGTTTTGAAATTACACAGCCTACTTTTGTTCGGGCCGGGTATCCCCCAATGCATTGGCAATATTGTACCTATTACATTCACACGAGACATGTAATAATAGGCCAGCCTATAATTGTCCTCCCTATGTAGAATTTCGTATAATACTTTGTTTGACCTGGGCTACGAAACCGGGACCACACGGTTCAGTGCAACAAATGCCATGGGTTAACTAAGCAATTAATACGTAACTAAAAACATTTTATTTTAACAGAATCGCCTCGTCTACTAAGAAGAACAAGGACTTAAATCGACCGACATATCGGCTAAAGAGAAAGAGACACAAGTGAACATAGCCTACCCAGCTCTGCTGAAAATCTTACTGAAACAATTACGGTTACAGGTCAAGACCAGCGAGAAAATTACCGGTTGACTGCTAATTAAATCGGATCGTCTGTCAACAATATAATATTAACATACCTAATGTTTTTTTAAAAGTAAAAACTTCTTTAGGCGTCATGGGCACTTTTTGGGTGAACAAAAATCATGAAACTCGCGTCATCGTCACTGAACGCTTTCCATGAGCTATATGTATATTGTGTACTTTTTGGGTGAACAAAAAGGGTGAAACTCGCGTCATCGTCACCGCACGCTAGTTACTTAGTTTTCACTTCTATCAGCACTCCCCAAAGACTGCCGCGCATGTTTATTTTTTTTATATAAAAGCATCACCAGCTCTAGAAAAGATCCTGTATCGCACTAGACTTTACAAACATTTAAACATCGATCACAAAGAACACCCAGGCTCGGCACCACTACGCCATTTGTGCTGTATGTACAATTCCTGTATAGATTAGCTATATCTATACCTACTGCATAGACCGTACCAGTAATGCCAAAATATATCTATATCTATCCTAATATTCTAAAGCTGAAGAGTTTGTTTGTTTGGTTGAACGCACTAATCTCAGGAACTACTGGTTTGAGTTGAAAATTATTTTAGTGTTGGATCGCCTACTTATCGAGAAAGGCTATAGGCTATATAACATCACGCTACGACCCACGGGGGCGGCGCAGTAACTATAAACGCGGGTGAAACCGCGGGCACATCTAGTTCTATAATAGAGTGGATGATATATAAACCTAACTAAATAATCCTAGCTAACATTATAAATGCTAGTGGGAGTTTGTTTATTTGTTTGTTACGCTTTCACGTCTTAATTACACCACCAATATTATGAATTTTCGAAAACACGATGTCAGTAGGTATTAAAGTACTGTTCCCGAATGAAGCCATGAGCAAAAGCTTAGTTTCTAATCATTTGAATATAGAGCACTGGGCTTAATGTTTTGCGTTACCATAATACTTTACAACTAGGCTACAAAAAGCTTTATTTAAGGAAATAGCCTTACCTCTAGCTTTTCCGTAATCTATCTAAAGCAACAATACAGTATACAGCCAGTATACAGTATATAATGAAGGGCATAGTGCTTAGTGCTATTAAAAGCGTACGTCTATTTTGACTGAATTGAATTACCGACCTTTTACTAAAATTATGTTATTATTATAATATATATAAAAGCTGTAGTTACTAATAATTAAATTCCTAGGATATTAAATCATCTCTGACGTCTACCGTGGATATCCTATATATTGCCGGATATACCATCAGAATAGCCATACATTTTCTTAAAGCGCGTCTAGTTGAGATAATTAACTGATCGAAATGTATGTTTATTATTAGGATGATTATAATAAAATGGTTCATATATAATTAGAACGGTAAGACTACAAAATAGTTCATAGAATTAAATTAAGAAATATTGTCACTAGATAAGAGAGAGCGAGAGATTAATAGCAACGGCATATGGTCTTTGCAGTAATCTTTAAAGGCCTTTTATAGTACTTAATACATATAAGTGTGGGCAGATCATATGATGCCTGAAAGGGAGACCAACACAAGAATTGTCTTACAAATGTCAGATGCAGGTATTGATGTTGGCTGACTAAATTACTGCTTTAACTGCCAATCAAATCATTTAGCGTGACGGCGATTTTGATACATTGTTGATTAGCATTTAACAAACTGGTAAACACATAAAATTTCATTTTTAATTTTTTAGATTTCGAATAAACTCTTATACAACCAGCTTTGTCCGTCTGTCTGTTATACAAATTTCAACTCAAGAACCGTAACAGTTAGAGACTCGCGGTCAACGCTATTCGACTCAGCATAGTCGATATACCTCGAAATAACTATGACCTTTGACTTCTAAAGGTCACGTGATACCATTTTCGAACTCTTCATTGCCGTTTCTCACTTGTAATAAGACATATTTCGCACTATGTATACCTAATAAAATTCCTATGTTGATGGGGACTTTACAAACATTCAAACAATGGACACAAAGACGGTCACGCAAATGTTTGTCCCGTGTGTGATTCGAATCCACTACACTAGGCGCAGGGGCAGGGGCGAGGCGACCCTTGAAATCGCTACGCCATCACTGCAGCCGGTGGTCACACATATAAGTAGGTGCTGTTTACATTACTTGTAACTGTTTACATACGGATAGCTGGCAACCAGCCAAACTACGTACCTTTCATCTGTAACATATTTACTCGATTCACACCTTACCTTACGAATACGTATTTATCAGGAGACAGAATTCCAATTTTCCATAGTTACTATGATTATTATGTACATATACATATTTATAGAATAATTAAATATTACTCAGTGTATAAAATTTTCTTTATTGTATAATTATTTTACTATGCATGAATTGATGTAGTCGTCTCGCCGTCGATGACGACGGTAAAATTTGTAATAGTTTGTGTTTGTATCACAAAAAATAAATTAGTCGTTGTATGATTTATGTTGTGAATAAATAAATAAAAATATACTTTTGCATGCATGAATGAAACAAGAAACTCATCACGATATCTTTCTGATAAAACACTACCACTCCTACCTAACCTAATCCTGTCATTCTTCACTTACCTGGAACTGAACATGACAGCTAGACACAGATATTGGCACTTCTCAAAAATATGATAATCAATGCCAATAATACTATAAATCGAGGAATTGGAATGCTTGGCACAGGAGCCAAATGACTGGGTTGTCATACAGAATATAAATGTAGTCATTGCCACTAGTAAAAAGGCAATGCAAATAATATTATTAATTATAACAACAATTTATGATGAGCCAGAAGACACAGACTGCTCGCCGTGCCTATGTGCCATACGGTGGCACGGGCTACATCACCGGTGCCGCGTGTACTGTCTGCGCTTAATACTCTCGTGGAAGCCAACACGGACTGTGATTATATTTGCTGACGACTAGAATTGACATGATTGTAGGCAATGCTTTTTGTGAGAAGCTAACTTAAATTTATATAATTGAATATGTACCTATCATTAGCGTAATTGTTTTATGTAACCGTTCTAATTTGTTAAATTAATAAATAAAATTATTACCGTACTTATAGTATCAGTTAGTCGAAACTTACTAATTGATATACAGGGTGTTTGGCAGAACGTTGAACATACGAACATGGTGGATAGGTCCCCCACCTATATAGTATAGGGGGCATCTGCTACTTACTCAGCCCTAATTTATTTGGCCCTGGCCCACTGGAGACTTTAATAAAATTTTTTTTTGCTTTCTTCTGGTTTCACCACTTTCTGAAGTTTAAAGTGTAATTTTTATTAAAAATGGGTAAAACAGGCAAAACTTTGTTATTTTTTAAATCTTTAATGTTTACAGATTCTTATAAAATGATTGCTTTATTCAGATGTTAGCTAGAAAAAAGTTATGACTTCTCAAACTTACAGAAACATGTAAAAAATACTTAAATCTTAATTTCTACTTCCATTAAAAAAAAACAAAACATGATTGAGGAGTTCCAATTCTAGCAAAACATCCTTAGTGTGTGATCTTTCTAATGGTACGTAATTTGCTCTAAGAGTTAATTTCATAATTTTATCAAGTAGGAAATTTATATTATTTGGCGAAATGTTGAAAACAATTGAATAATTAAATTTTTAATACAATCATTAAACGGTACTAGCATTCACATTATGTCTTACCCTAATATGCCTCAAAACTAAGCCTGATTACGCAGAATTAGTAATCAACATTGGCACAAATAACATAAATTGTATGCGAGCATGCTATTTAGTTGCAAATGAGCATACATAAGTATATTATCAATATTTTTATCCTTATTTATTTATAATTTTAACACTTGTACAAAGCGACTTCTAGTGGCGCGTATCTGAACTACTTAAGACAAGATAGTACAACACGCGTGGGTAGATGTCGCTGTGCGGTGTAAATTTTGAAGACCGTATACATACGCGTGACTCGCCTAAGGAATAAAATACGATTCGCTAATAAATAAAAAACCAATAGAAAGCTTATTTAATCTTATTACGTATTTAATATTTCAGGCATGTATTAAATGCAAATGCAAGGTATTTGCTTCGAAAATACAATTTTAATATCGACGTTGATACTTAGGTACATCCAGTTAGTGTAGTGTATGATTATTGAGAGACATCAATTATTTTGATATATTATTAATATCATAAGTACATACATACGTACTACTTGTAGGTTTGTTATCATAATTATCAATTTGTACTACCCAATAGGTAATTAAGGAGTAACGCCTACTTTTATTATTTTCTTTTGTATGTAGGTATAGGGTAAATGCCCCAAATAACTGCAATTTAGTACTAAGTTTTATAAAGTCATTGCCTTTTAAATTAATATAAATTAGTGATTTTTTAGATAACAGGCTATTTAATTAAGATTGTAATGTAAACCAGAAAATAATGATATTAACTCAAGATAATATAGTAAAATCATAACAAACCCAAAAAGAACTCCTAACTCCAATTGCAGTCAACCTGTATCTTATGCGGGATGCCATCTTCTCGTGTACCCATTGTTCACCGCGTTCTTGTGTTGTGTTTACCAGTCATCATTTTTAGGTAGGATTCTACTTATAATAATATCATTGAGGCTAAGTAGTAGGGAGCCATTTAGGGAAAACGATTAATCAATTATTAGTTACTCTAAATAAATCGATTTTAATTGAAATATAAAATTCTAGTAAAGTAGTTCTATTTACTTTTTCTAACATTCGAAAAATCACATATTTTCTATAGTAACTAATATTAACAATATATTAGAGTAAAATATAAAAATAAAACAACAAGTAAAAACACAAACAAAACAGCAACATTTCTGGTCTCAAAACTAAAAACAAAAGAAATCTCTCTTTGTATTTTGAGTTTAAAGAATAAGGAAACTAAAAATAATCATTGTCATAAGCTTTCAGTGCCATTAGAATTTATTTGGTAGTATCAGTACAAAAGTAGGTAGGCTAAGCAGTAAGTAGGTATATTACTCCTGCGTGTTTTGTTTGTTAGGTTATTAATTTCTTCAGACGTTCTCCAGACAAACTGTTATGCAGTTTGGTGGGATTTCAATGTTTGCATCAAATTATTATTATTATTATTATTAGATAATAAATTTTATTACAGAAAGAAAATCTGCGTTTCAAATCTCATTTTCATTCAGCCGCTTGTGGACACTATAGAACTATGTAATATCCACCCGGTTCCAGAGCAAACTAGTCAAATAAATAGGAAAATGGCTGACATCCACAAATTTAATGTTTCAATCCGCCACTGATTTGACTACATCCAACAATGGCATTGTTATAGCATTTAGTTTCTACCCGGTATAAACTATAAAGTATTTTTTACTAATCGCATTGATAGGTAAGATCATTAAAAACGTTATTGACAGAGGAAAAATGCGAAATGTCTGGTAATAGGTGCAAAGCCGTTATTAAGGACATCCACCCTACGTTTTATCCATTTAATATGATAATAAATTGTGACAAGACATTTGGTTATAAAATACCTATCTATGTTATAGATACAAAATACATATATACCTATATTGAGTTCATATCTGCACCAATCAGAAATATTTACTGTTTGATAATGCATTTGGAAATAAGCCTAATGTAACGATGGCAGAGTCAATACTTTGATTTTGCACAATAATTAATAATTTAATTTAAAATATATATACCTCTTGATTTCGAAGCGAAATACTGCAAGCTGGAGTACGCTCGGATCTCACGACGTGGCTGTCTCCAGAGGAGTTCGGTATTGTCAACATTTTGCTATTGCAATAGTCGGGGTGGACAATCCAAGGTTGCATAGCAGGTTCCTCTCTGTAATATTTTAATATAATTTTATTGCAATGGAGTAACGCCTATTTTTATTATATTATTAATTATTTATAATTGCTATAAATATGCAATACAGAAATTGATAAACAAGATGAGGTAATTATTTAATTATATTAACGCATTAATGTTTTATATACAGGGTGTCCGGTAATTAATGGATAACCTTGAAATGTCTTATAGTAGAACTGAAGGCCGTTCAGAAAAATAATAATAATCAAAGATATATATATTAAAAAGTGCATTCTATATAAGCATAGCATTCTTTGGACTGTCTATCTATTAGCATAATTAGAGTTTAAAATTAAAACAACAAAATACCGATGGATTTCATCCATTTATGGTCGTAGTATACAAGAAAGTTATACATGGTAATTAAAAAAAACATATCTCAGGTAGTAGTTAGGACAGTTTTTTTTTTCATATTTTTCTAAACGGCTATCAGTTCCACTATAAGACATTTCCAGGTTATCCATTAATTACCGGACATCCTGTATAAGTATATTTCTTAATAATAACTCAGCTTTCTAATCTATAAATAGGTTAGTACTTTTTTTAGAATACTGTGTATCGAAAAGCAGGACGTAGGATACATTTTGTTTATATCATCAGAGTTACTATTAGATGCGCTGTAACAAAATATTTTTAAAGGAGATGATGTAATGACGGCTCACGTATAACGTTCCTTGTTTTATTGTACATAAGGTTCTTTTTTAATAAGTCATCCTCGCACTAGGAATGATTCCCGTGTCGCTGGAGGCATTACAAACATTCAAACAAGGGACACAAATAAGACCCAGGCTTGGAACAATCATTTGTCGATCACACAAATGTTTGTTTCGTGTTGGATTCGAATCCACAATACTCAGCGCGGTGGCAGCGTCGTGGCAACCACTTAAACAGCTACGTCATCTATGCAGTCCAATTACACCAATTTACTTAGAAAGTGAGAGTTTCGAGAACATAGTTATTTTCAACGAGAATCTGCAGCTGTAGTCAGTTCTCGCCGCCTTTCAGTAACAGTTTTACATATACCAACGAGATGGGTGTAAAATCCCAGGATTGAACATCTTCGTCTTCATGTGACCTTTTTTTCCATCAGCTTTTGGTAATGTCCCACTGCTGAGCAAAAGCCTCTCCCAAATCACTCTGTTGGTGGATATCCCCTGACCTTATGACCTTGTGACCTAGGGGTCAGATATAGGTATCTCGGGAGTCTTTTGACACGCAAGGCCCATATTTAAACACGACCGGAGGATGACCCCAAGGTGTCTGTACACCAAGTTACAAGTCAATCGGTCCAGTGGTGCCGGAGCTATGCCTGTCACTAACAAACTGCCACTATCAGACAGACACACAGACCCACATATGTAGTGTATTCATTAACATCTTCGAAAAAGACTCAGAGATCAATAAGTCGTAATTGCTGTGTATATGAATATAGGCGCTTTGGGGAATTCAAGTGATGTCCTCGAAATCCCAAAAAATATTAGTGTACTTATATCGGTGTTACCTAATTAAAACATAAATGACCTATTTAAAGATTGGCTACACTGTAAAGCTTTAACGAAGAGAACTGTTTAAATATCTGTACAAGTTAAAGCACTCATAATCAATAAGTTTAATTCACATAAATACTATATGAATTGAAGTTATTTCTTACTAGTTTTTGCCTCGAGTAAATGTAGGTTAGTTCAAAGTAGAATAGTACCTTCTCTTGGATAAAAGTTACCCTATGTCCTTTCCTGTTTTCCTGACAACATCGTGAAAGCGTAACAAACAAACAAAGTGACATTCGCATTATAATATTAGATAGGATTTTAATGTATGTAGGCAATATAAGCGATCCTTAAATAAATAAGCATACGGGCGGAACATCTGCACGGTAAGTTACAGTTTCTGTAGAGATATCCACGTTTAAATGCACAAACAACATCTTGACATATGCCCAGTTTCTGAAACTGAAATAAAAACTTAATTTTACGAACCTAAACTAACAGCCGCATGTATGTCAACTAGGAATGGCTGACTTAATTAGCCAGTTATATCACTTGACATGAAATTGATTTCGACACATCGTTGATTACCCTTTTAGAAATGACTGATTTCTAGGTCTACCATGAAAATGTCTATCGGAAACTTCAGGCCGAATGAAAAATTTACAATGAAGTTGATTTGCAATGTCTTGCTTTCTTTTACAATGTCCTTCATCGTATAGCTTACAGCCCAAATTTAAACAGGTATTACAAAATAAAATCGATTCATGGTACGAACGGGCGGCCTAAAACTTCGGCATTTACATTTCATGGCGAGATAAGCCTACAGGCCACTTCTATTATTTATTCTTATATTTTAAGCTTTGAAACGAGATTTTCATTTGATTTGTCCTTTTGTTCTTCAATAAAACTCGAAAACAATCTTACGGCACCAAACTGTAAGCGTTAGTGTAGCGCACCGTAACAAGATCCCTTAACCACACTTTAAAAAAATGATAATTTATTAAAAAATCTCCTTATTGGTAAACTTACAAATAGAGACGAGGACTCGTAAACAACCGACAGTTGCGAGAGTTGAGAAAAGACTGGCTGCAAGACGGACTAGCTGTCTCTTTAATGTTCAAACCGCTGATCTGGCGGAAATGTTAAGATCTATGTCTGAGGACCAAGTCAAGTTAGGCTTCAGTATAGGGTTATAAGAGCACGATCGCTTGCAACATGAGTGGTATCATTTGTCATTGGTCCCAAGCACCCTTACTCATCGAGCTAAATGCATTAACAGCATGACTACTGTTACACCGGTTTCTTATAATAGAGGGATACTGCCTCGGATAAGGCGACTTCTTCAAGCGGTCACCAAATAAAATACATCTGCAAGGTCTTGCACTCGAATATGTTATGTTTTATTAGGAAATGTCATGCCGCCTCGTCAACTCGCCGCCCAGGAACCCGCTGTACGCCGATCTCATACACTTGATTATGCAAACAAACAAACTCATATTAAGATCCTCACTAATATTATAAATGCGAATATGCGTTTGTTTGTAACGATTTCGCGCCTTACCTATTCTACCGATTATCATGGTATTTAGATACACATACACGTTGTTAGAGGTACAGAAAAGGTAATAGGGTACCATTCATCCGCAAAAAAACTGTTCCGGAGGGATGGCAATTTATTGATAATGCAGGCATAGAGTTAAGTGTTTACTGTTACCTCTAGTAGGAGCAGCCCATCTGGGGAAGACCCTATACTCTCCTATAGAAGACCGCAGCCAAAATAACCGTGCGTTGTGTTTCTGCGGTGAGAAGAGGGCCAGTGCTCCTTGAAGAGGCGCTGCACTGTCATTGAGGGGACCAGTGATTATGTGACCGCCATTGCCTTGTACAGGCGCGAAGTGTCAACGCGGCGGTCAGTGAGACCCGGTGAAACTGCTGTCCACTGGCCGCCCGCAGCCTGGACGGGTTCCCGAAGCCAGGGACTACTTAATCTTCGCCCTGGGAGGCTGAACCGCCAGCCCGTGTAAAGTTCCCGATGCATCGATGATCCGTGTATAGTTGCCGGAGGAGGAGACCGGAGTGGACTCGACTACTGTATCGGGAGGAGACCGGGATCCCTTCCGGCTGTCGCGTCGGCGAATCGCTCTACATGTGCCAGGCTTTGGTGAGATATAAACACGTCTTGGTCCCTTGCGCTGATAGTACAGCTTCTCCTGATATCCTTAATACCCCCTTTTCTAAATATGGCCAAAAAGAATAGAAGAATTATTAATTTAGCGGCATCCTCATCCACATTACAGTTGGACTTCTGCAACATAAGAGGACTTCACTCGAACATTGACGCTGTCCATCAACACTTGGAGACAGCGAAGCCGACCTTGTTCTTCCTTACGGAGACGCAAATATCATGCCCGACCGACACATTGTATCTCCTGGCTACAAGTTAGAGCACAACTTTGTGCGTCGTGCTGGGGTCTGTGTATGCCGTGATATATCCGTGATGATATTTGCTGTCGCTGTCTTAATGGCCTTGAAGACAGAGACCTGTCGACTTTGTGGGTACGCGTAGATTACAGAGGCCACACCTGTATCTATGCGTGTCTTTACAGGTCTTATAGCGGTGACGCAGACAGGACTCGTCTTTTTGAGCACCTGCAATCGTCGACAAAGCTCTTGAGCAGTACCCTTCTGCAAAATTAGTGATCTTAGGAGACTTTAACGCCCACCAAGTAGAGTGGCTTGGTTCTCGGTTCACTGACTTTGCGGGAAGGTCTGCTCATGACTTTGCTCTAACCTATGATTTTTCTGAACTGGTACATAGTCCTACCAGAATACCAGACGCAGATACCCACAATATCTCCTTATGGAACCTTCTGCTGACTACACACTCAGATGGATAGGTATACCATCCAAGTGGATGCACCTCTTGGTTCTTCTGACAACTGCCTAGTTTGAGCGCGAGTGCCACTTGCGCAAGCAGATCCACTCCGGCCCAGCATATGGAAATGAAAATGAAACTCGACTATGAACGATGGAGGCGCTGTTCCACCCACCATCCCGTGGTGCAGT
The DNA here is from genome assembly GCA_963675205.1 of Catocala nupta. Taxonomy (NCBI): domain Eukaryota; kingdom Metazoa; phylum Arthropoda; class Insecta; order Lepidoptera; family Erebidae; genus Catocala; species Catocala nupta. The sequence continues at coordinate 26,168,158 of OY776078.1, read as the reverse complement.
CATTCCATGCCGGAAATCTCAATTTCACAACGTGAGGTACGGCGGGAACTAATGTCTCTAGATGTTCATAAGGCGAGCGGGCCAGATGCCATACCGGCAGTGGTGCTAAAGCAGTGTGCTTCTGAGTTGTGTCCAGTATTGACGCGCCTCTTCTCGCTTTCCTATTCCACAAGACAAGTTCCGTCTTCATGGAAGACCTCATTCGTTTACCCAGTGCCAAAAAAGTTGACAGATCTGTCTGACCTATCGAACTACAGGCCTGTCGCCATAACTGCCCTTCTCTCCAAGGTGATGGAGCGGCCGATCAACTGTCGGCTCTTAAAGTACCTTGGGGGTCACGATTTGTTGAGTTATCGATAATACGGCTGCCGCCATCTTCGGTCCAGTGGCGATCTTCTCGTGTATCTCACACACCGATGGACACTAGCCATTGAGAGCCAAGGTGAGGCATTGGCTGTCAGCCTGGACATGGCGAAGGCCTCCGATCTGGTCTGGCACAAAGGTCTTCTATTGAATTTACCATCTGACGGACTGCCAAAGGGATTATGCGAATGGATTGCTAGGCCTTTTTGTCAGACAGAAGCATCCAAACTGTAGTTGACGGTGATTGCTTTAACCGCATGAACATAAGTACTGGCGTCCCGCAAGGCTCTGTTTTGTCCCCGACGCTGCTCCTGCCGCATGTCAATGATATGTTGTCAATTGACGGCATTCATTGCTATACGGATGACAGTACTGGGGATACTTGTTTCACGTGCCGCGCTTATATTCCTCGGTCCACAGTGGAGGAAAGGCGCGAACGGCTTGTGTCTGAAATCAGCAATATTCTGGATAGAGTATCTAAATGGGGAAGACTAAATTTAGTCATGTTTAACCCAGCTAAGACACAAGCCTGCGCGTTCACCATTAAGATAACCCCATTCACTGTGACTCCACAACTCCAGAACACGTCTCTTACCATCTCCAAGAGTATTGAAATCCTTGGCCTCGACATCTCAAGTGATGTGCAGTACCGCAGTCATTTAAAGAGCAAGGTCAAGCTGGCTCCCAGAAAGCTTGGTGTGCTCAATAGAACTAAGCGGCACTTTACTGCGGGACAAATACTGCTTTTATATAAGCAATCGCAAGTCCGGCCTCATATGGAGTACTGCAGTCATCTTTGGGCAGGAGCACCAAAATACTAGCTTGATCCTTTTGATGCTGTATAAGACGAGCCTTGAAAATTGTCGATGAGCCCAACCTCACAGACGGTATTAAGCCACTAAGTCTCAAAGGGGACGTTGCCTACCTTTGTGTGTTCTACCACTTATAATTATAATGGATTGTGTTCTGATGAGTTGTTTGAGATGATGCCCTCAGCTACATTTTATCATCGCACCGCTCGCCGTCGGCAGAGATTTCATTCTCACACCTTACAACCTAATTGGGGCCGCACCAAGCGGTTCCAAAGGAATTATCTCCCGCGGACGCTCAGGTTGTGGCATGAACTCCCTGACTAAGTTTTCCCACAAGACTACAGTATGAGGTTCTTCAAAAAGGGCGTTATAAGGTTTTACAAGATCGGCAACGCGCAAGTGATGCCTCTGGTGTTGCAGGCGTCCATAGACTACGGTGACCACTTACCATCAGGTGAGCCGTGTGCTTGTTTGCCACATTAGCAGTAAAAAAATAACCTACTTTAACACGAGCGAATCTGCGGGCAAAATCTAGTTTATAATATTAGTTAGGATGCAAAGGTGCGTTTGTTTGTTTGTTACGCTTTCACGCCTTAACTAATCGATCGATAATCATGAAATTTCGCATATCTACACGTTGTCAGGGGGACAGAAGATTACATAGCGTACCTTCATCCGACCGAAAAACTACTGTTACTAATCTAACCTAAATAAACCCAACCTACAGTTATGCGAACGAAGCCGCGGTTAAAATCTTGTCATACTTAAAAATACTTATGCTTGGAGGTATATTTCCGAAGGTGGGAGTATATTATATTCACATGTCGCCAGCTATGTCTCACGGATTGGAGGGTGAGCCTATTATCTTCTACTCGCTTGGTCTAGAGGGTAGATGTTTCTAAATCTACCTACACATTTTAATTTTCTATGTACCTCCACATAGTACTAACTTTGCCGACTGCAGACAGTAAAGAGGTTATGTTTTGTAATCACTGGATGCCACGTCGTAGTTTGAAGGACTATTTTATATTGAAAATCTTAAGTTTACGTAGTGCAATCACTTTACCCACAATCCTGAAATATTATTGGAATATATGACGAAAACTTATGGGCCGTATTATAAAAAACAACATTTTGAAAGGTATGTGTAATTTATTTGTCTTTATATAATAGACTAGCTGACCCGCGCAACTTCGTCTGCTTCATATAAGATAAATTTCCCTGTTTTTGCAATCTTTTTCATTTCTGCTCTGTTCCTATTAGTGGTAGCGTGATGTTATATAGCATATAGCCTTCCTCGATAAATGGAATATCCAATACTGAAAGAATCGAACCAGTAGTTCCTGAGATTAGCGCGTTCAACCGAACAAACACACTCTTCAGCTTTATAATATTAGTATAGATATGTATGTCTAAGTAGTTTTAGACTCGAACATCATTCGTTTTATTAGGGTCAAGCTCATCAATAGTGCCAGTGATTACCTTCTACATATAAACAAACATATTTTACCTGCTCATTTTATTAGTATAGGCAAATTAAGTCATTGATACGGTTTATGCGGGTATATAATTAGATTTCAATAAAACTGTACCCATAATAGAGATTTTAATCTTTGATCTAACATTCACTTACCAGAGCGCATCAGCCAAATATCTAATTACAATAATGTGTGACATCAATCAATAATTCCTAATTATATTCAGCTATCATTACTTTAAAAAATTAGAGATTCGTGCCTTGGGATCGAACTGGAGGCCTTTGTGTGGCAGTCAAACGGTTCCAAATTCGTAGTCAGCTACGACGATGTTTAACATTCTGAAGAGCAATGAATATCCGTATTAAGAAAACATAGAACTGCAGGTTATAATAATAACATTGTAACCATAAAAACATGTTGCAATTAAACTATTTTTAACTTCTACATAAAATATATGTATCGTGTCTCTAGGGACACGCTGCATAATTACATATATGCTATTAAAAAAGGTCTAAACTAGAAATGCCCCCAGGTTGGACAAAGTATTATTGGGTGTTTCAGCAAGATGATACTAAGTTGTAGTATTGCGAATTGTCCCGGTAAACGCCAATTCGGATGCCTTTTCTTTACAATTAGCCCAAAATCAGATATAATAGAAAAAACATTGTGAATGAGTCCCAGGGTCCGTGTTTTGGCCGAGAGGAACATACATAGTTGACATGTATAAGTCTGCATGTTAATGAATATATATATATATATATATATCCCTGAAAAGTAGGTATTTCAGTAGAGCTAAAACATAGTTGAATTTGCACCCACTTTTCACCAACATGTTTTAACTCAAGTTAATGGCAGTAAAGCAAAAACTGTCTAGCATTTTTAAGTAATATATTACGGTAGACCTACTTATTATGAATCATAATTCACTCATTTGTCTATACAATCTCGTATCAAAAAATTCATATATGAATAAAATGGAAGAAGAACAGATGTATAAAGTATGGCTACATTTGATATATATCTCACAAAAATATATTTTGTTGTGCTTAAAATGGCAAATAGCGCATATGGAACTTAGTAGGAATCTGAGTAATTAGGCACCGTGAAAAGTGCTATACATACCTCATGTCAACTAATTCTACAATAAGGTTTGTTTTATGGTTATGTAGCGAAAAAACGTAATTATGATTGAAGATTAACTAATATTGTCTTCTGTTTACGCGAATGTTATTCATTGAAATTAAACTCATTTATACGGATTTTATCGCGTTTTTTATTTAACACTGTTTCACATAATTTTGAAACTGTTACACTATTACTACTATTGCATTTTACTAATTTTTAAGCCAATAAAATTATTATAACTATTTATATTTACACTTTCTCCGACGTTTCGGTTGCTTTTCAGCAGCCATGGTCACGGTGAGATTTAGAAGTAGTAGTGTAACAATTTCTAAATTATGTAATACAGTGTTAAATAAACAACTCGATAAAATCCGTAGAAATGTTGTTAATTTCAATGAAGATTAACTTTTTGACACGCTTGAAGTTTGCAATAGCCGTAGTCGGATGCAGACTGGCGCGGCGATGTCAACTTTCCGTATGTAGGTTAAATACTTCTAAATGCACTTTTAGTGATTGAAATTTAATATTTGGGATCGATGACGAGAACTTACGGTCGGCTACTTATTACATAAATCATGATTCGCCATAACATAACAGTGATTCTTGTATATTTTTTTTAATTGTACCTACATATAATATGTATAGTGTAACTATTATTTCTGCAAAATTGACATTACATTTAAGTTAAGGTAATTGACCTTCTACACATTGTTTGTACGATAAACACATTAGTTTTAATAACGTTAAGAAATAGTATTATCCGTTTTTTCATTTATGGTCCAACACGTTCTGTGATTAACAAGTTTTAATGCGAGACATACCTCGCATGTTTTTAAAGGTGCCTAATGACCTTTTGCAAATTGTACGCTACTTCGGTACCTTCACTCTGCAACTCTAAATTACTAATTGATTATTAATCTGTCTTGTATACAGTGAAATGTACAATCTTCAAGGGAAGAGCGCTGCTGTCTGAAACGCAGATATTAAGATATCTAGTTTAGACACAGATGTTCACTGAATTGTATTTATTGTTAAGTTGTATATCAAAGCGTTTGTATCTTAGAAATTGACAATTGATTCCATTGCCTGAAATAAAAAACAAAATCTTTATATACATTTGCGGTTTTACTAGTAGAATTATTTTGGCATATATAGTACTAAGTTAGATATTGTTGCTCTCCACTAAACGGACGACTTTTACAAAATGACCTGAGCAAAGTGATGGCTTAGTAGACGTAGCTTAGATACAAGTAACACAGCATCGATCGCTCAGACAATCTGCGGGAGAGATCTATGTTCTGCACATCGCAGATATCATACGGTTGGCATAGTGATGATGTTCTATAATCGTCAGCTATTGAAGTTTTATATTTTACTATTACGTGGTACAAAACGATTTTGAGACGTCTTAGATAGAATATTTGACTTTGGATGCTAAGATACAACTTATGGGTTTCCAGAAATCGGCTTGCAAGATCGTATATAATTTATTTAAAAGTGTACGCACCGGATTAATGCTGTATTAAATACATATTTTACAATCATAGCCATGCCAGAAACGTGAATGAGTACCTATCTAATAAAATAGTACGCGCACAATATAGTTAGTCACTTTGTCTCTATGTATGTTTAAGCTTCGTGCACAAACTACTAATATTCTGTAGAAATTAGTTACGTTTAATCCTCGATTTTAGAATCAATATACTCGCTATAAATTATCTCGCATAATATCCATGTGAAAATGTTGTGCGGACGAAGATGGAGAACTACTGCTAGATTTAAAAAAAGATCGTATAGTAGGTATCTAATAATATTATAACACAATATTTATTGCATTAAATATTATATGACTCATACTTTATATAAATATATTATCGGCCCTGTATTAAACTGTCCCACTACTGGGCACGGGCCACTTCTCAGTGTAAGAAGGGTTCAGCCATAACCTACCACGTGGGCCCAGTGCGGGTTGGCAAAATTCACATATCTTTGAGAATATGATGAAGAACTTAGACATGAAGGTTTCCCTCACGACGTTTTCCTTTACCATTAAGGCAAGCGATAATTAACTATTTAATACGCACATAACTTCGAAAAGTCAGAGATGCACGCCTTGGGATCCAACTAGAGACCTCTTCGTGGCATTCCATCTGTTTCCCACTAGATTTGTCATGATTGGCTCATACTATAATTACTTGAATTATTGGATAGTAAAATTATAATAATTTGCGCATCGTTACTGCATGTGTCATAGAACAACATGTATAATGCAACAACGACTTATTTTATAGAGATCTAACTTTTTTATTATTTTTTATTTTCATTTTATTCGCTAATGTTAGAGATCAATTCTGTCTAAAGTCATCTGTGAATATTAATGTTTCTTTTTAACAATTACTTAGGTGCAATATATCATCAGTAGATCTACGAAGTATTTTGACACCAAAATTTATTGTATATATTTATAATAGAATAATTAGGAAGAAAGGAACCCGATTGAACGGCAAATTTGTTACCAGACGGTCTTCAAGATGCGTCGCGTTGAGGCGAAACACGTGTCAACGCATATTTTGTGTTCGAAGCGGAATACTGTAAGTTGGAGTACGCCCGGAGCCCACAAGGCGGCATGTTCCTATACAGAGGAGTTCGGTATTATCAACCGTTTTCTATTGCAATTTGGGGAGGGCAATCCGGGAGTGCGTGGCGGGTTCTTCTCTTCACAATAATTTTCGCCAAGTAACGGCTAATTCGATTCAAAATGTATATATTTATGTTATACTTGATAGGCACCATGCTTATTGGAGTTCGTTTAGTATTAGCGGATAATAGTAGGTATTACCTCCACAGTGATCAATAACTGTTAAATTCAGTCACGCTTGCACTTATCGGTTAAACCAGGTGGCACATGGAATCTCTACTGGTTAAGAAAGTATAGTCTATGTACAAAAGTAGAAAATCAATATTGAAAGATTTACTTCTAAGTTAGTTCATAACCTGTCAGTGAGAATAATTACTTCGATGAATTGTATTTTCTGATTGGTATTGGTAGTATTCTGTGGTGCTTTCTTGTTGATATCTTAGGATTAACTCGATTTGTTACCGACCCACGATATTAGACTAAACGTGAGTAAGCTATCGCGGCTGCACCAGGTTCTCATGACCAACCGCCGTCGTAAAATTCTAGCTGGCCTAAAAATACCATCATTAATATAACCGAAATAATATTTATATATTTCGGAAGTCATAAATAATTAATAAAATGGAAGTTTCGATAAATTTAAAATAAAATAATAAGAAGCTGGTTATTGCAATATTCATTTTAAATGGCAGCGCCACGAATTGCCTGACTGTCGTAAACTAAAGCAGTTTGCAGCAACAGGAGTATTATTGGTAGGCACGAATAGTACTCCTGTTGACAGGTAAAAGAGGTATAACTGCGCAGACAGAAACCATTCCTTGCCTTGCTGACAGCACAGTGCGCTTCCTTAAGGAGCTCTGGAAACTTTGGCTGCCTAATCGTTGCAGAAACTCAACACAAGGTTGTGTCTTCTATCTTTTGAATAGTGAAAGTACTGGTTGCTCCAGGTTTAGACGAATACCAGTATTCAAAATGCCGCGGCTTCTAAAAAAACGCGTTTTGACCGATGACTAAGAAGCAAGCGGTGAGAAATACAACATCATCGTCTGAATTGTCGCTACATTCTCTATAAAATAATATAAATCCTAAATATTATATATTTTATTTATTAATAAAAACTTAGACATAACTTATACATATATAAAGAGTATATTATTCAGATATTACGTTAGCACCTAAAATATTTTTATAAAATACCTAATATGGCACCTACTTAAAATGCTTCAACATACGCATACCATGCTAATGGTCACATGTATATTATATTTTTATTTATTATATTATGCATTTACTTATTGTATAGAACTTATAGATATTCATGATATCATTATTTAAATTATTTTTAGTACATACTCAAGTAAGTTACTTTATTGGATATTAGCCCCGCCCTGTGCGCCTCTGTGATGCAATTCCGACGGGATACAATCACTTATAATGAATATCGTACGTAATGATATCAATAGGAAATCCACGCTTAAAATCCTATAACCGATAATTTTTCATTAGCGTAACTGGCGATGCATAGTGGACGTGAAGAAAAACCGCGTGCGTCGCGTCGCGTCGCAGTGAAAGCAGTTAAGAGACGGGCGGGCCCTACGTGCGCGTACACCGGACCTGTTCCACCGAACGCTCCGTGATAACCAGAGATAGTTCCAACTTGAAAGTGATTTAGATATTGTCTTCGAGATATAAATAACTGTTTGTTCCATTCTATACCGTATACCCATGCAAACTAACATTACTCGCTGCTATTATATCTCACCAATTTATACAAATATATATGACAGAAAAATATTAGTTCCTTTTTGATTTCTTAAAATGTAACAATAACTAATATTGCAAAATAATTCAAAGTACAAAATATATAATAATTAGAACTTCTCTTAAATTTTATACTTCGGGATTAGGCATACCTATTTTTGCGTACCGATATCCTTATCATGAAAGTTAACTCGTCAATGTGGCTTACTCTTAGTGCAGGTTAAAATAATAAGATTAGCCAACTCAATGACGTGCTCGGCGAGTGGACAGACGGTTCGTGTACAAAATATCGATCTTATGTGAAGCACGAAAGCCGAACTACATTATATATCCAGTAGAATTGAACTGCGACGACCGCATCGACCCCGTCGATAGAGTCCTATTCCGTATAATATATTTAGGAGACGGAAACTAGCCCTCGTTATCAGTAGCGCAAGAACCTAATCACTTTCATTGCAACCCCGCGAAGGAGGTCGCGAGGCGAGCGCTATCACACACGCAGTCCGTCCCGCGCAGTGGGTGCGCGCAGGCGTGCGCGATGACAGCGTCCCCGCGCCGGCACCGAGACGATTCCGCGACGCTGTGAGCGACGCCAGGCGACATCGCGCGACGCCCGGCCACAGCCGGGAATGGAGGCCTGTTGCGCGATCACAGCTGCCGAGGACCTTGTGGGCGACCAGGTACAGCAGTCTCTCCAGTGACACGCCCCACCAGTGACATACGTTCAGTGTATACTGTCGCACGCCAGTACCCGGTACCCAGTGATCCTTTGATATGCCGTGATCATTTGTGTAGTTCTGATCCCGAATTCCGCGACGTATGCGGTCCGACTTGGTTTGTAGACTAGATATAATACGCATATACGACCGTCATACTACCTACTATTTTGTGCAGGGCAATGTAGGCACACTAAATGTTTTAACTTCGTTCAAAGTTTTAATCTTCAAAGTAAACATATGTATGCTTATACAGTTAGTCAGAAATAATAAAATTACCGTAATTTTGTGTTTATATTTCTAAAAGCGGAGTAAAGCATTATATAATCAATGTTTTAAATATATCTATTCAATCAGTTTTCTCCAAGACATGAAACTAATGTCTCGCGCCGGGGTTGGAATACAAAACGTAAATAAGAAAATTTATTAATTCATAAATATACATATTCTTTGTTTTGTATATGTGCATGTATGTAAATATTTTGATTTCGTATCAACACACTTGAAGTTGCTATTTGAAAAATGTGCATAAATACATACGTAATGCACATCGGTGTAAAGATTAGAATTAATAAAAATAATTAATATCAGACATTGTTCAATCAACACATTAAATAATTAGACATTGCTGTCAACTCATATTTATTAATTATCAACATTGCGATCATAGTTGTATCAGGGATGCAATATAATTTAGCCACAAATCTTTACTTAGTAAAAGAAAAATATACTATTGAAATTAAACTACTATATACGGATTTTATCGCTATATTATATACTAAACATAAATGACCTTAATTAAATACAAATAATTATTTAATTTCCAGTTATTTTTAATTACTAGAATATTTTAGTTGCTGGGGAAGTATTCGATCCGAAAACTAATCTTAATAAAACATGTATTATATATCAGTATTGATAAATATTTTATGTGTTTAGCATTATATATATACGTACATGTGCTACACATGAATTGTGTATGAGAACAACAGCGAGGCAATAGCTCAGCGGTCGCTTACAAAAGACATCAACGGCAGCTGATCGACCGACGGCAAATTGTTCCTAACTAACGTTTACCAGATAACAGATAATTTAAAACGTATTATAACTAGTTAAGGCGATATTATAAAAATAATTCAACATTATATAATAATATATTACTTTTTGAACATGTATTTAAAAGAGTGTATATATATTTACATCATTGCTCATATAATTAATATCTACATAAATGTCAGAAGAGACATATTTTTTTATAAAAAACAAAGCGATTATGATTTAATGGTTGATGATTTTATAATTTATATTAATTACCACAGATGTTGAACAGGTAACGGTTTTTCGTTACGATATTCAAATGATATATGTATAAATTGTATGCCATTACAAATTAATGTGTTGATTGAACAATGTCTGATATTAACTGTACTTGACTGGGAACTAAATAAACACGTTAATGTGTAATATTCGAATTGTACGAATTCGACCATATTATATATCAATCATTATTCTAGCGCTCCATACCAAACAAGATTATTGCCTTAATTAACGGTAAAGTTTATCGGAAGTACATCTTATTTGTACATGTATTATTACTATTATTGAAGGCTAAGGCTATATATAAGACTGGAGGCTAACTGATAGTTTGTATTACGTTATAAAATGCCTAAACTTATCTTAAATAAATTAGTGTATAATGTTTCAGTGTAAAGAAAACCAGCCGTGTTGATTCGATATTTAAAATGACTTAGCCAACGAATGTCTACGAACAATAAAATAAATAACAAAAGCATTTGTCTCAACTTACCGAAAAGCTTATAAAGAAAACACGAAAGCATACACGTTCTGCTAAAATCATGTCACCCGTCACAATAAACTGTCCATTTAAAATGTCCCCAAAAGCCATACACATACGAATAAAATATACATAATAGGTATGTGTCCGAACAAAGAGTTTATTGATAGCCGACGCGGCGTACCTACACTGGCCGTGCAACTTTTCAACGAAGATACCGACCAGCACATCCGATTTTTCTATAGATTAAAGTACAGTTATCGTCGTTTATTGTCAGCTGACACTCAACTGTTGGCGATACCACACTCATTAGCATATATTCTACTCATATATATGCTATTATATTATTTTATGACAATATATAATCCCTATTCTTGTTGAAACACATTTGTTTAGTTATAACTTGACTTATTGACCAGTAATATATGATAATCCATGTTTATTTCGTATATTTGGTAGGATTATCAAATATTAACTCGATATGCCGTAAGTACTGAGAGAGTCATGTGCGTGAAAGCTGTTAAATATTAGGGCCTACCTATATATCCACATCTCATTATTACACATAACATAAGCCTTTTGTACCTACCAAATTATATTAGTACGAGTTATACTGTTATTATTTACTACTAATCGTTTAAATTTTCCCTGCGGTTTCGCTTGCGTAAATGTAGACTAGCTGGATTAGTAACAGAACAATTTTCTGTTCCCTTGACAACGTGTATACGAAATGTCATGAGGATCGGTCGATTAGTTAAGGCGTGAAAGCAGTTTAAGTTAAGTTTGATGCTCACGGTGATTATGTAAGGGGTTAAGATCAATACCTCGATCTCTTGACCGCCAGTCCGATGCCTAAACCAGACACTATACCATAGGCCAGACACAATAGCATTTCAATGATGTCCGGCTTGCCAACAATTGAGTGATTAAAGGATAAACTCAAGTAAATATATAATGTATATTATCCGACAAATCTGATATCTATTCACTGTCATTCCTATCAGATTGACATAAAGACCAGATAGGAAACAAAAATACATAGCCGATACTTGCAATAGATCTTATTCTAATAGTTTGGCTCTCTATATTTTTTATCTTGTCGTATTCTAACAACCTATATTTTCTATTCGGTTAGAAGAGATAGAAACAATGTAGGTTGAACTTTTAGTTCCTTACAATTCTTTGACCGCGTTCCTTATTCACCAGTTCCTGATAATACGGTGGTGCTGTGCATCTATTCTAGTCTCCCAGTATTCAGCAGTATGTTTCGTCGAACTGCTAACAAGGCAGCAAGAAATGCATAATGAACCTAGCCACTGCTCTTGTAATGTCGAACTTGTCCTGGTTATAAGTAATACGCAAACTGTATTATATAGAAATTCTAATAAAATTATGACTATTTCTTAAATAAGCGTCACATGCATATAGTATGTCATACTAGCAGCGCTCGCGTTTTCACCCGCCTAAGGACCGATGCCATGGGAATATCGGGATAACAAGGAGCCTATGTGTTAATCCAGGTCTTCATCTATCTGAATACCAAGTTTCATCGCAATCGGTTTAGTATTTTTTGCGTGAAAGAGTAACAAACATCCATCCAGCCATCCATCCGCCCAAACTTTCACATTTATACTATTATTATGATGCATATTTTGTGTTCAAGGCGGAATACTGCAGGTTTGGAGTATTCCGCTGTCCCTATCCAGAGGAGTTCGGTTTTATTAACCTTTTTCTGTTGCAATACGGGTTCCTCTCTGCCCAATAATTATTACAATGGATTTCCGACAAGTAACGCTTAATTCTATTCAATATATTATTATAGTACTCATTTTAAACGTTAGGATATTGTACCTTGGACAAGTAGAACTGGTGGAACTCTCAGTTACCTTAGCTTTTAAGCACATTGATCTGGTGCCCTCTGTTCGAAAGACAAATTAATTAACATACTTTCTTGCATTATAATGTTAATTGACATGTAAGAACCTATAAAATAGTAAAATTAAGAAGAAAAATAAGGAAGACTTCGATCTGTTCATATGATTTTAACACAGCACAAGTTTTGTTGTACAAAATCTAAATGTATGGATAAACTAGTTTATCCCGCGACTTCGTTCGCGTGGAATATGGAAGTAGTTGCCTATCAATATTTTAGCCTATGCCTTATTGTACTTTTAGGTTCTTTATTATTAATACTGTTCTTTCAGGCGGCATATCACGACGAAGCCAACACCAATTCTTAAGTTACACCTGCAATAATACAACTGTGAAAACGCATTCAATTATGTGCAGTAGTTTATGCGTGATGCGCGTACAAATATACAGATAGTCGAACAAACAAAATATTTAAAAAATAATTGTTCTGTCTTCTATGGTTCTTATAAAGACTACTCACATAAATTTTCTTTAAGTACTTTCTGTCTAAAGCCATCAATCAGTTACAACTTTATTAAAATTATAGATTATATAAATAATCCCAATTGTGCAATTGCATCTCTCATATTTAAGATAAGTGTTGAAGTGCATCAGAGTAACCCAACACATACTCTGTTATAAACTGTGTCCTGTCATAATCATTAAATTGTTCATAAACACATGCAATGCCTACCGTTTTATGAAATAGTACACTAACTGATTTAACTGCTAGTTTCATTAATTGGTTATTTAACAACTAGCGTATCCGCAGTAAAATCCTCTTCCTATAATTATAATTTTTTGAGAGACGAATTATTCCTCAAAAGCATTATATTTACAATTACTGCTTTGCCACAGCTGTCAAGGCATATCAGTCATAGATCACCACTCAATACGCAAAGATGATCTCTATCTTGTCTAATGTTTATAATGAGTAATTTTATGTGGACCCGCAATTTTTTCAATGAAAGCAAAGTCATAAGCCTGTCTTCTCTAAGCACTTCTATGTCTTACTTCGAGTCAGTATCGTAATTCAGAATGTGCTGACGAGATATTATTTTTTAAAAAGCTCTATAAACTTCCAAGGATCCAGGATCCAAGTAGACTTAAGACGTGAAATTAAAATCATTAACACGAAGTAAAATTCCTCTCCATTAGGAAGATAAATGCATAATTCATTGATTACATCTACAGTTCGCTATTCATGTTTAAGTTCTATGTAATAGGGACCCTAATTGTAATCCCTAGAACTATTGCACATTAAGCGAGAACTGTACTTTTACGACTATACTCATTCATTCATTCATTAAGAGCCCGCCAGGCTTTCGCTCGCAGTAGTAAAATGTAGGCACTTAGGACGCCGCCGTTCATCCCCTGGACAATCAATTGACGCCTTGAATTAGCCATATTACCATGAAAGCCATTCATAAGGCATAGCTATACGCGGCACCGCCTACCCGCGCGTCCGAGCGGTAAACCGGCCTAACTAATTTACAATATCGCATGTTCACACGGGCGGATATAGAATCGCGACGGGTTGCCGCACCGAATACAAGCGCGCTATATTTTAAATGCAAAACTAAACATCGTTGCTTGTGAACTATAGAACCAGTTTAAACGAAATTGGGCAGAGAAGTGCTTATAAAGGTCCGAAACAACGTGGATCGATTAAATATAATTATTACTAAAATAGTTAACAATATCCAAGGGAATTCTGTAAAGCAGTTAATTCGTAGCGGCGGCGTCCGCTATGCACGATTGTCATGTATGTTGCCCGAACTAATAGTTATTAAAAAGATTAAAGTTAACTTTCGTTCACATTTATACATTTTAATTATTAAATGAAAATAAACACAAGGTAATGCTATGACTATGCTTGTAGGGTACCGAGCAATTATTAGATGAGTAGCTTTAACAGTAGTTAGCGCAAACGTTTTAAGGATTTTTTGGCAAAAATGTGTACTAACAATAAGATTAGAATTCACATTGTCTAGACCATGAATATAGTTTCACAGTGTTATATCAAATCGTGCTGACTGCACTGACATTCGCAATACTTACTCCTTATATTTAATAATCTATTATCAGATACGTAAATGCTGACGCGTACTCACTGTTGGCCATGAGTCTCTACGTAGTATAAGAAGCGTTATGTCATAGTCCACCAATTTGGAGTGATAAACTAGGACTTTAAACGTCTTCGAAACATTATGAAGATCTGTCAGAAATTCATCTTGACTCACGGTGTTTTCCTTCGACGTTATAGCAAGCGATAATAAACTCTAAAATGTGCGTGTCTTGAGATCGAAGTGGATACCTATGCATGGTGATAACCATGCCAAGATATTATCTTTGATACATAATGATGATTATAAATTAATGTTGACTCTGCTACTTTACTAGTGTCAACTACACTATTGGTTTTATTTCAGATTGTCCCGGGCGGCGGTCGTTGGGGTGCTCCACACGCCGCCGGGCTCCTCGACTCTTGGTTTCAGATGCAGGTTAGTACCTAACGTAAGGACAATGGAAATGATTATTATCTTTTAAGAGATCGGTTTATACTAAAAGCAACAGGATTTGATGTACAATATACCGAAAATAGCGCTCAAATTCAACCATTGTCAGATCCTGTTCGAATTGTGAATTTATCGTTATATCTTGAAGCTAAATATTTGGTGATTTACTTACAAACGGATAACGTTGTCATATAACTTATTATGCGATGCATTGCGTACTTATATTTCGTCAAGTACGTGTTAGCTCTGGTATTTACACAATTTATCTAATGCCGTCGCTCATCCTTAGATGTTATCCTAACCACGCGAACTTGACATCGATTATGGTCACAATTCTTAAAAACTTGATATATATACCATATACAAATTTCTTGAACAGTAACAGTAGTGTTTCAAAAATTTCATGTCTTGGATATGTAGACATTTTATATTAATGTGCGAATATATTTTTCTGGTGACGTGTTTTAAAGCCGATATGTTGTAGGTACTAATCATGATCGTTAATGGCTTTGACTACGACGCCATTATGATTAGAATACCATTTTAAATTAGACCATACTTTTATAGACTTAATAATCTTATTTTACTTAAAATCCCTGAAATAATTTATTGTAAAAGATGTCAAAATTACACTTTTAGGTTTCGCAATGTCTATCTGTTCCAGTTAGTTGAAGATTATTTTATTTCATTCAAAATAACTATATATAGTTTACACTATCAGAGCTTTAAGTGATAGGTACCTTACAGCGCCTGCGTAGCAGGGCGACATTGTTAGAAAACCGGACATGTGCGAATTGAATCTTACGCGGTACCTAACGGTTCAAATAAAACAAATAATTATTAAAGCGATTTCTTTTCTCGAACTTAGTCATAAGTTTGTATAGCGAGGCATATATACTATCTTTAACTCGGTGTATAACTCAACCTATATACCTTTAAGGTTTATCTTGGATGTTTCAATTTTAAACCCATTATATTTAAATTATATAATCGTAGCTCTTTTCTTACAACAGCATTAAATACAGCTTCTTTTTAAAGAGACTTGTTGCTTGTATTTGGCAATTGGTAACATAGCTTTGCAGATACGATCTTAGATATCAAGTAAATATATGTTTCACTTAACTCTAAACGGTAATATCTGTCTGTGGATGCTTAAAATATCATTATCTAGTACGTGATGGAGAGTTGTTGCAAATTGGAATTGATATGCCCCAAGTCTTTCGCTGATGGCATAGGTTCCATTTAAACATGCACACAAATCTACTCAAAAAATAAAATCTACCCAAAGTGAGAACAAATTATAAAGAATAGGCTGTTTTTCTGTCAAACTATTGTATCATGTGTACAGATGTGTACAGATAATGTGTACAGATTAACAAATATACTTCAACAGTTAGATTATTTCAAATATTTCGGCCTTGAAGGCGTAGTGGTTAGAGTAACCGATTGCCACGCCTGAGGTCGCACGTTTGATGCCCGCACAAGTCAAACATTTGTGTGCATGAACATGAATGATTGTCTTGGTCTGGGTGTTACTATGTATAATATGTATGAATTAACAAAACAAAAAGTATAATATATGTATGTTTATCCATTGTCTAGTACCCACAGTACAAGCTCTGCTTAGTTTGGGCTAGATGGTGTTGTGTGTATGTGGTAGAATATTATTATTATTATATCAAAACGGTCATTTGTAACCAAATTCACTGGTTTATTTTATTACATATTTTAAGCTGGTTTCCTGTTACTTATATACAAATAGACTTAATCTATATTTAACTATTTCTTATTAATTTTGACGGGTCCAAAATATAGTTTGGATATAGTGAACGAAATCTTGAAATACTTAAATTTATTGCACAGTATTGGTCAGAAGTAAATTTATACATAAAATGTTTTGATTATACTAATCCTATAGGAAGTAATTGAAAATATATGATTTACATTGGCTTGATATGGCAAGTAAGTCATTTTAATAAAAATGAATAAAACACTTACAATATATTGAAAATAATATTGAATATACAAAACTATAGCTAAATTCGAAGTGGAATAGACAATATAGGAATGATTACAACCGACTTTAATATTTGCTTAACTTGTAAGCAATATGATACCAGCAATCACATCTAAATAAATAATGCGTCTGTCCTATCGTAATCAAAGATAACATAAATTAATAATAGAAAGTGAGAGAGAGGCACCTAAGTAAGAAAGAGATGCACTTACATGCTTTATTGTGCGTATTCAATCGTCATTGGGCTTGGAACACGTATTGATAAGTATGAACACAATGTTAGAACTTAGGTTTGTTAATAGTTTTCACACTTGGGTACTATTATACGTACTACAAACTTGGACTTGAATTTGTCCAATACTATATGTACCTCAAAGTTAGACGTACGGATGTCGAAGTCTAGACACAATGCTTTTATCATTATGTCTTGATATGCTTTAGCTGACAGCTTACAAGCTATCATATTAATAATGCATAAATTGATTGCACGGATATCGACAGAGCAAACATTTTCAATATAATTGTATTTTTATGTTCGTATGAAATAAATTTTCCATACGTCTATGATGGCTAGATTTACCTGACTGTAAGCAGTTTTTGTTCGTACAATGACGGTAGGTACATATAAATGTTTACCGGAAATGCACCGGAATGGTACCGGTTTGTTAGCCGGATAGATATAATTTACTGATTTTTTTTCGTTTCGTTTTTGACGTTTTGCAGTATTGTGTGGAAGCATACACGAATACGTGAAATCCGAATGCAGTAAGCTTTTGTTGATACCTTTTGCAAGCCTATACCTACTTTCAAGTTTAACCACCGTCTCTTAAAGCATTGTCATTGCATGCACAAGAATGGAAAACAGCGTTAACCGTACCGTTCCGTATGGACCATTTAATATATTCCTTCCCAAAAAGAAATACAAGGCAATGCACGGGTCGATCACTACACGAGTTTTATAAGCTACGCAGGTGCAATGGTTTTTGACAATCACTAATATATTTATGACCTGCAATAATATCTCAGCCGATATAATATGTTTGTTGTCTTTCAAAAAACGCAAGATACTGAGACATAGGGCGACACTTTATATATTTCCTCTGACTCCTGCAACTATCATTTTTACATAAAAGTAGCAAATGATTCGATTAATAGATATTTAATATATTTATCAAGAATAATTAAATTATGCTAACATTGATGCATTATTAGGATAGCTTTTGTGAACTTAAGCATAAAGTCTGTATGTGATTGATATAGATAGATATATCATACATATAGGCCATAAGGTGTATAAAAGAAAGACCTATGTGTGCTCTATATACTTATTTGGTAAAAGAATTTCCTCCGGTAGCTTTATTTTCTAATGCATTGATTAGTAGTACTATTAGCATTGTAAATAGTCGCTTGTAATGTATATAAAGTGTGTAATGTCAGGCAGTAAAGTATTTACAAGGTAAGTGTGCCCCGCTCTGTAACTTATTGCTGAGTTGACCGACGCGGTAGAAAAGAGGTCATTTTGTTTTTCTGATGCTTTTTCATAATGTAACAAACTATGTAAAATTTAATTGTTAGAATCTTTATATGCGAAACTTTACAAAGCACTAACAATTGCCTACTTTATTTACTTATAGTTTTTTCATATACACGTTTACTGGTCATCGCTGTCCAGTAAATATATAGATTACCATTCACCACAGTAGTTTAGTACTTTTAGCGAATTCACAACAATGAAATCACCTCTGAGTTGATTATAGTAAAAACGTGAATAAATTATTTGTTATTAGGACTTGGTATTATTCCAATTACTACAAAGTATGTTGATTAAATAAAATGTATGGACATTATCCTTAGAAAAATTCAACACGCAACGACTGAAGAACCGCCAACAATACGCAGACTGAATGGAAACATAATGAATAAGCCCACTACCACCTTTACGGTTAGCCCATAATACACTACAATTCAATCAATTTAATACTTTACCCTGCAATATTAAGGTTAATTTTAGAATAACAGTAATGTATCAGTAACTGTGGAGTAATTTGTATGCCGCATACGGCGGTGACATTGTCACGTATAAACGACATGTGTGTACATCTATTTGCGTAGATCTAATAATAATAAATGTGTTTGTATCACAAGAATGCGTCACTGTCGCTTATCTTCGATCCAGCTTTGTCGTACCTAAATAAGCTTTCAGAATTTACGCTAGGTAAATTCAGATAGACACTCTTACATCTGTTGAAGCGAAGTCAAACCCGTTAGCTAATCAGCATTTATAAAATTGTATATACTATTAGCCTTTGTTCGTGACTTCGTCCGCTTTCTGTAGTTGGCCCGGGACCTCATTGGTAAATCACATAGAGAATAATTAAATCTTTATAGTGAAACATCTGGTGCTACTGAACGAAATAAGATTTAACTCAGCTCAGCTTTTAAGTTTTAGCTACCAATTTTTAAATCCTTTCGGTAGTTATTAATTAATGTTTCTGTGCACGGTCTTGCATAGAAATTTTTCGAGATGAAATGTATGAAAGACTTTTATTAGGTAATGTATCGACAAGGTCCTTTATGAATCGTTCAGCAATGCAACCAATGAGCTTTGTCCACTGGTTGCCGCCGCACCAATTTCTTTTTTATTGTGTATTGCATAATTCTACTACTGTTATATATAGGTAATACCAACAATATATAGTTAACGTAATTACACTCGTCGAATAAAACACCTTTCTTTCGAAGTCGGTTAAAGGCCAGAGTGAACCCAAACTACTAGTTGATAATGTTAATAGTATAATTATATAAATATAAAAATAAATTATGTCTATTAGCACTGCTCCTAAACATGATTAAATTAGGAAAATATTTAAGCTGTATAAACCGATATTATCCATCGCTTACGTTCTATCCAAATTCAATCATTTTTATATACCAATTGATCCGAAATTTTCAACCCAAACTGCCAAACAGTCCCTTAGGCAAATACTAAATGCTATTTCCACTGAAAGTTCGCAAAACAACTACCAACATGAAGAAGATAATTAAGGTAAAGTACTGGTTACGAATCTATACTTAATTAAAAGAAGATTTTAACCGTATAAACCGATATAACCCGTCGCTTACGCTCTACCCAAATGAAATAATTTTCATACACCAACTGAACCGAAATCTTCAACCCAAACAACTACTTAGACAAAATGCCAAGCTCATTCCACTGAAAGTTCGCAAAGAAGCGAAACTCACCAACATGAAGAAAATAATTGAGGTAAAATATAAGGGGAAGTTATCTCTCTTCTGTTGCTACTATTATGACTTATTTATCATAAACATACAGACATTGTCGGAAAACTGAGTTACACAGTTGAATGGGTCCCAAAAAAAGTATGAAAGGCCGGCTAACTGACAGATTACACCAATTTACACGGTACATAACGTGAAGAGACACCATTGTCAGCGCGCAGGCACCGTGGCGCCGATGGGAATCGGTATTGTGTAATGCAGGAGCTAATAGAGCGAAGCAATTTTGGTTTCAACGGTTTAAATTAGACGTATCTTTGACGACATTAGCCTGTTTTGTAATATAACATGCAGTGTATACAGGTTACAAGTTATTTCGGGCAAGATATAGTTAGTCAACGGTTAAGGAAAACATCGTGAGGAAACCTGCATGTCTGGGAATTCCCCATAGTGTTCTTGAAGATATGTGAAGTCCGCCAATCCGCACTGGTCCAGCGGCGTGGGCTATAGCCGAATCGTTCTCACACTGAACTAGGCCGGCGGGGTGGGCCCTTCTCACACTGAGAAGTGGTGTACTCAATTTGACAATCAATTCAATAAATATATTTTATTCATCAGTATAAGCCAGGAGCTACTAATATACAATTCCTATCAGATTGGTGATATGTAAAAAATTAATAGATATCTATACTTATATTATAAATGTGA
Source organism: Catocala nupta (assembly GCA_963675205.1). Lineage (NCBI taxonomy): Eukaryota > Metazoa > Arthropoda > Insecta > Lepidoptera > Erebidae > Catocala > Catocala nupta. The sequence goes on along the minus strand of OY776078.1, from coordinate 26,147,078 downwards.
ATGTGGTTGTTACTCTTTCACGTAAAATCTACTGAACCGATTGCGATCAAACTGGTATGTAGATAGCTGGAGACCTGGATTCACACATAGGTTACTTTTTATCCCGATATTCCCACGGCAACGGGACTTACGCGGGTAAAACCGTGGGCAAAATCTAATAGATATATATATCTTTAAAATAGAAAGAGTGTAAGGCAAAACCTACCTCATGCTGAAGACCGCAGAGTTGACTCGATATGTGTACGAGTATATGTATATACGTGTATTAAACAAACGATCAACTGCTAATGGTATGCTTTATGATCACCACAACTGTGTGGCTCATGAACATTTCATTTTGCGCTTCACTATAAAAAGAGAAGAAACTTACTGATACATTATATTATAAATAGAAAAGAAAATAAATTACTTTCGCCAAATTTTATGACGGTTTATTTAAAAACACTATTTCAAACCTGTCATTATAAAAAAATAACTTTAAAATTTAAATTATTGCCATTTATTAGCAAGCCTGGTTACGACATCCGCTTAGTTTCTATAAATCAATGCGGTCTTTATACTAAAGCAGAAATATGCTAGTTAGAAGATCTATAAACCTCGCGTATAGATAGACCTAAACAGTTGTCATGAGTGTATAGGTATATCTTTAATAATGAGTGGGTATGTGTGAAAGCCGCATTCTATTATGTATAGAATTAAACTAAAACCCTTGATATGCCGGTATCAACGAGAACGGAAAGCAATAACACAACGATTTCCCGATCTGGTTGGCAAATGTAGATGATACAATCGTTATCATTATCAGTAGTTGTATGCGTACGATGCAATGCGTGCCTCGGTGCAACTTCATTGCCTAATTATTATTAAGTTGCTTTCACACAATACGAGCTTATGGCTCTCGAATGTTCGTACATACTAATTTATTTTCATACATTTGAAAATTACCTTGTCAGAATTAATAACTACAACATATTTAAACCTTATATAAAGTAAGCATAGCAAGCCACCAGATGCAGATCAAGACGTAAGGCATGAGCCACTTATTACCTTTTACTCTTCGATCGATTGTCAAAATCTTTATAGATTATCTGCATACTATCATATACTTTAGCACCCATCCATTTGACATTTGCCCTGCCTTGAAAGATTATTAAATAAAACAAACAAGGAACCGAACATTGTAATGAGCAAATAATCAACTATTAAAAGAGGGTGAAACCCCAATATCACCAGAAAAATATTGTGTTATGCAAAATTGTATCATAAAATTATGAGCAAAGACTCTAATTTGGCTTAACCCTTAATGTATCATTGAAAAGATCCCACGGGCATTCATAACCCATATTTAGATTTTAATGTTTTTTTTATGTCGGAACTAGCTGAAGTCCAACATGCGTATCAATGCCTTTCTAAATTGTTTTGTCAGAAACCTTTGTGGCTCTTATTCAGGCAGGTCATCACGCTAAAGTTCTATGGTAACCGGGTGAATAATACAATGGAATAAAAAACACATTCGCTGCTAACAAACAAACAACAATAACTTCCACTATTTTAGGTTATATATTGGTTATGAATTAGTAAAATGAAAATTATATTATGAATACATCTTAAATAACACGCAATATGAATTGTTCATCTTTACGTCAATGGCCGCATCGTTAATTGATGATAGGTGTCTGTAATATAGTGACATCAGACAGTAGATCGCACCTTCGCATTCCATCGCGCCGCGTAGCTTTCCTTTGCTATTTATCCTATATCAGAGATAGCTGGACGAAAGGAAATCTTATCCTATTTATAAAATCTTTGTAATGTTAGCGAAAAATGCATAGACTAAACAATGCCCTGCGAAACTACTATTTTCTTATACCGGGGTAGTAGCGGGCGGCAACTTCTATTAAATTATTGAGAAGGGATCTTAACATGCGAGGAAGTAGCCACGATATGTTGCTGTAGCGCTGTTATCAATCGCAGTGATTACGGATCCAGCGAACAGTTTTTTAACGGCTACTTGTGAGTAAGCGGAAAATGGAAAGTCAGTTTTTCACACAACAACCGTAATGCTTGTTATGGATAAGACATGATAGCGGTAATCAATGCTTATTGAATTTGAAGAAGAAATACTAACTTATTTTATATGATTATTATTATATATATAGTATTTATTCTGAACTTCTTCAATCTTATAATACTCGCAGAATAATTTAGTAGAGATGCTTACATCAAGTATTTGATTTTATATTGATATTTAAAATATTTATTGAAACCGTTGTATGTAGATATTTATTGTTTTTATGTTGAAATGATACGGAAACACTGTTTAAAAACGTTGACATGAACGGTAATGATAGTTTTAATTCGTTTAAATTAATTATGGAATATTATTTGTTATTTTATTTTTATAACAGCAATATTTAAGTTAGATAAAATAATAAGATTTAATCCATGGATTGGGCGGGCCTTCAAAAGAAAATTTCAAAATATTCAGAGTGATAACGATACGAGCCAGCTTCTTAAGCACCGATTTTCTTTACAGTGTAGTTTATGGCGAGCGGAGGCGGTCCTCTACTGCCTTGCGTGGATATAATATCCTTTGTGAATGGGCTTTACCGAGCCGCTATAACTGTTGACTGGCGAGTGCCGATCTAGGTAGCGGCCAGGTCACGAGTCCAATTTCGGCCGGGTCAAGCTGTTGTAAAACCTACTCCTGTTACCAACGCATGTCATTTAACTGAATTGGTCGGCATTCTCATAGACGACAAAGTAAATGTGTATTAAATACATACTCGTACAGTTCTACTATTGCGATACTTACAGATGTTTAGATAATAGAGTTGCAAGCGTTGTCAGTCTATTATTGCAGACTAACAACGCTAACGACTGTTGAATAAGTTTTGCAGAATTTTTCAGGTTAAACAATAACATGTATGTGCGGTACAGTACGTCACCAGTTTTGGGGAGGTATATTAGGTATGGTTAAAGTAAGGATCGGATGCGTAATTGCAGTCTTTCGGGGATATACCAGTTTGATCCAAAATGATGGCATTATAAGGAGACAATGATCACCGCACACTTTACTACATATGTAACGATTACTGTTTGGAGGTAAACATAATTTTTTTATGAACTAGATTTTCCGTGCAGCTTCACTCTATCGCTTCTAAAGATTTATCTCGCAGTATACTTGCATATTGCCGCAATATAAAGTAGCTTTTGTTACTCTCCCGTAATCTATCTCTATGTACAAATTCACGTCGATCTTATTTTCCATTGCTGCGTGAACAAAAAACACACATTGGCATTTATAAGTAATATTAAAATTAAGTAACAACAAATATCGCTAAAATCTAATCACTCTTCTGAATTCTAAGTAGAAAAAGAAAATGGTCGGTTATAAAATCTATTTCAACAAACTGTGGACGCCAAGTTACTATGGATTTAAAAATAAAAGCCAATAACACTTGTACACTACGCAGGACGTGACCCGGCTATCGGAATTCATCGGCAGTGTGCGTAAGCGCAATTGCCCGCAATGGCCAAACGGTACAGTCTAATTTGTATCTAATAATAATATCTTAACTCTTGGCAATTGGAATGAAATAATGTCCGCCGATTTCTTGACAGGCCGATAACGTAATTATGATAATTACAGTAATAGTTCAATTGAGTATAGAGTAGAACGAAATAATTTTATAAAATCCATGCGATGGGATATTAGTTCATTGGAGTGTGTAGAGGAAGTCACAAGTTTTGTCGTTATTGGTCCGAGTGCACTCATGCGCATCGCGCGGGACACACATGCACATGAATAATTTTTATGTTTGTTTCCATGTTGATTTCATTTTGAATAAAAGATTAATTCCGAAGGACTAAAAAAGACATCTCCCGCTATAGGAATAAATCCTGTGTCGCAGGGAACTTTACAAAAATACAAACCTCGAACTAGAAAGAACACCCAGACTCGGATGAACAATAACTGGATCACACAATTTCTTGTTCCTTACAACACTCGGCGCAAAGGCGAGACGATCACTTAAATCACTACGCAGACAAGCATACTTTACGCTGGTAAACGGTTACCATCGTTTATGGACACAATAGTAGAAGTATTTTACTCGCGTGTTACGAACCTTGGAACTAACTGCTGTTGTACTGTGCAACTGGATAGCAATAGCACTATACGACGATGTATGGTTGCGATCTTGTTTAGGGTGGAGGTATTTTCCCAGCCGAGCTGCTATTACTTAGTCCTAGGACTAAACAATAAACTCAGTGTTCTACTTTAAGCGATAAATTCTATCTCTTCTGAATAAATTTCTAGCGATATTCTGCTTTACAAAAAAATATAAATTATATAATTCTTTGCCTCTTTGTATATCCTTCTTCTAAAAAATCGTGACATCGTTTTTTACATTTTCTTCTTGCCTATCATTCAAAAGACTTGCTATAGGAAAAGCATACATAAATAATTATAAAGCTGGTCTTCACAATATTTTCATGTTGTATGTACACTTCTCATCAGAAAAATAGAATCACTTCCGTTTTTATGGTTTCTGTCCTGATTTAACAAAACACAAAAGAGTTTCCATTCCATGAAAAAAAAACACATGATTGTTTAGCTGGCAGTTTGGCCATTACAGTGATAACCGAAAATTCAAAATTCAAAATTAGAATTTCATTTGTTTATCCTATAAATGAAATGATTCACTGTTTTGAGACAAATGTGTGTTTATAGTTGGAGTACATTTCACCTTTGAAAACTAAAAATTTGCGCTTATCTTAAAACTTTTTGTTCTGTGTTCTGTATACTGTGTGTGTACTGTGACTGTGGGACGTCTGATAAAGTTGTTTGCTAAAACATATGTATACTTCGCCTGCAGAAGCCGCCCAAGTGGTGGCATTGCTGAATTCTGGACTTAGTCAGCGTGTTGTGGCTGAAAGATTACATCTAAGACTGTCATCTGTTCATAGAGTCTACAAACGCTATTGGGAGACTGGTTTGTTCACGCGTCGTTCAGGATCTAGCAGGAATCGGGTCATTTCTGAGCGAGATGATCGATTTATTGTAACAACTTCTTTACGAAATCGACGCCTTAATGGTTTTCAACGGCAGCAGCAGCTTCATGTTGTACGTAGGGTGGCTGTAAGTGACTCTACAATTAGAAGAAGGTTGAAGGAACATAGACTGGTACCGCACAAGCCAGCAAATGGGCCGAAATTAACTGCAGACCATCGAAGAGCGCGCCTTAACTTTGAACGTGAGCACCTAAATTGGTCATAGTCAGTGGAAAAAAGTCCTCTTTTCTGATGAGTGTAGAATTATGCTGTATGGTAAAGACGGAAGGAACAAGGCTAACGCTTTGCATAATGCTAAATTGAAGAAAAGGTCAGCTATGGTGGCGGTTCGTAGACGGTTTAGGGAGGAATCAGCGCCGACGGTAAGACAGAGCTTGTCTTGACAGTGCCAGGGCTCACACCGCGAGCGTCGTACGAGATTGTTACCGAAGTCGGTATCTCCATTACGGAATGGCCAGCAAGAAGCCCGGACATGAATCCGATTGAACATCTATGGGATGAATTAAAGAGACGAATTCGTGCAAGAGATCCTGCCGCAGAAACACTTAGCCAGCTGCAAAATGCAATCCAAGAGGAATGGAATGGAATGCCACAACATTTGATCGTGACTCTCATCCTATCGATGAAGAACCATATGGAAGCAGTAATAAGAGCTCGGGGAGAGAATACAAGTTATTAAATAAACGTTTCTTAGCTTTTTTTTCACTTACGTGTATGGTTTTATCACTTTCCTTCATACTCCATACAGGGTAAAAATGACTTGTTAAACAAAATACGAAACCTATGAAAATTTAATTTGAATTAAAACATTAACATTAGGATTTGAAAACCTCATATTATTCACTATTAAACGACATTTGACATATATTTCTAAATATACACATTTTTCTAATAATTCTTACAAAACATAAACTTGCAAGGTGTTTCGATTTTTCTGATGAGAAGTGTATTTATTTTGTTTTAGAGTATTTATAGAAATTGAATAAAAATTAAAAATATTTACACTAGTTTATGGAAAGGATGTTAGCGACACAACAACGATTACTTCCATCCTCAATCCATGTATAATAACTAGAAAATCTATTGAAATATTTTATCTATACCTTCTAGATAGTTAAAATATCTTAAATAGAAAGTATTTCACGTGTCCTTTGGATGAATAAAAGTAATTTAGCTAACTCTATAATAGTTACATATTATATATCTATAAAATCAATCTTGTATCCATTAAATCAAAATTGCAATCATTGGAAAATCAACTGGGAAGTGCAAAAACCAAAAATATTGTCCCTAAGAAATTTTTTAAGCTGCTTTACATACTTTAAAATCAGGTTTTGTTCCATAGCTTATTGATATGTCTCATTGACGGGCAAAAGCCTCGCCCTTGGACTTCCAAATCTCTCTGTTGGTGGATATCCCCTGCCAGTCCTTTTCAAATCACGAAATCACGTCAATAAAGCTGTAGTTTCGTATTTACAAGATATACATAAACTAGGACAGCTACTTATTATTTTAATAATTAAAATAATTGATTGCTAATCAAACAATATGTAGCAGTCCAAAGTGAAGTTCGTTATCGTATGAGAAATTCCGATCAAACGTTCAGGCTATCTATAATAAATTACTGACAATCTTATACAAAACTTTCCCAAAACTGTATTCAGATTTTAAAACTTGGGGCAAGAAGCGCTTCAAAACAATTCTTGTTACTGCCAGGAAATATTATTACCATTTTAACCATCCGAGTGGTAGTGACTGCAAAGTTAATGCTTACGCGTTTTTTAGTTATCGACCTGTTACTTAACACTGAACAGTTAGATCAGTGTACTCGAGGCTGCCACGCAAATGTCTTGAGTTCAATCCCAAGGCGTGCTTAACTGACTTTTCGAAGTTATGATGTTTCGAAAATTACATCACTATAAACACAAGATGGGTATACGAAAATTTTAACAATGCATGTGGCGATAAATGTAGCTGAAATTTCCTTTTAAAACATTGACTGCCATATAGAGACACAATAGAATATGTATTGTTCGCAGTCATTTATGACCGGCATGCATTTTAAAGTGTTAAGAATGTGACGTTATTAAATAGGCAGGTATACTTTAACACATACTTTTAGGAAAATCTATTGCACATGCGAAACAGATACGTCGTTTATTATTTGCTTTTATATGATTACGTTCTTTTCGTCTGAAATCGCCTCTAAAACTATATGTCTACTATTAAATGTTTTTAAAAAAGGCTATTAACTCAATTGTATTGCATTGACTGCAAAATTTAATTGTGTTATAGTGGAATACTTACTTTACAGTAAAACAACCTGCAAAAATAAATCTTCTGACGACATATTTGTATGCTGTCGGTACTGTGTAAAATAATATTAAACGCACCATTAGACTGGCGCGCACTGTGACATCGCCCATTGTTCCGTGCGCGAGCGCAGCCTGTCTATGAGACTACTAGCCGATATGTAATCACCGCCAACCATTACACATTACTCAGCTTTTAATATAAAATTGATTGTAAGTTATCTCTGTTTAGATTGTGATTTGGTAAAAAAGTCGATATTGCAGTATCGATATCAAAGATGCAATTTGTATATATAGGCCTGCAATCGATTTTTACTATATCATGCAATATTTTTACCGTGTAATAACGATCCAAATACGACCTACTTTGGGATCGATTTGTCTAATCGATGTTTGGATGCCAGTGGCGACGTGTACTCTTAAACTATTGTGTTATCCGTGACTTCAACGCAACTTTACAAAACGTAGATGTTATTAGCAATTAATTTATAATTTTTACAGACTCTTAGACAGGCATAGAGTTATTTAGATATGCAGTCCAACATCTTTACTTGACCTCAAACGCATTAGACATTATAACGCTCACAAAGTAATATTAATTCGGCATTAGAGTTTTCAGCTACAGCGAAATGTTTATGATTTCTTTTAAGTTGAAGAAATTGGAAACTCTGATCTCTGGTGTGGCTCACAATAAATATAGTCCCTGGAAAATTCCAGCGACTATATTTATGGTGAGCCGAGTAACAAAAGGTTTAATAGATACATGTAGTCCAATACAATACTTCATAAGTACACTGGATCAAAAATAAATAAAAATTATACTTCATGACTAAGTACGGTAAATTGTTAAGAAACCTTCTTACTTTACAGGTTTTGATGTATATTACTTCTTTTTTTTATTTATTTATTTATTAGATATTGCTTCCTCCCTATTTCCATCCAAAGAACATAGCGATTGGAATACATAAGTTCTATGAAACTTCATACACATCACGTAAGTACATCGAGCAATATATTTATCTATTATAATAATTATATTATTTAATATAATTAAATCATTGATGAGACATATTGCAATACATTCCAAATATTATGCTATTTGCATAATATAATAACTTAAGTTTATGTAAATGGCGGGCGATAAGTAATAAATTAGTTATAATTACTATGTACGGGTTGGTGATTGCCGGCTGATAGACTAAGTTAATTTTGATTAAAATTACGGCATAATAATGCCGTGGTGAGTGAATGTTTAGTACTAGACGGACAAATAGATTGCTGTTTTCGAACCAGTTAATTAATATATAGCTAGGATCTCTAATGGCAAAATATAATAATAAGTATAAACAAATAGCTTCAGTAATAATGTATTAATAAACTCTAAGATTTCTGTTAAAATCTGTATGTTACCACCGCAGTGTGAAGTCGCTGTACAGAATTACTTTATAATATATATTTTCCTTTTAGATATACAGGGTGATTTTGAAATCGTGTAATTCCTTTTAACCACGCATTCTACTGATGATATAGAATAACCCTGACCATATTTTTCTTAATTAGAATAATGCTTTCGGCAAAATTAGAGTACAGATTTTTTTCATGAAATGATTTCAAATAGTCATATTTCAAACACCTAACACAATCTTAATATTTTACTAATTTAAAAATAATAACATAACAATAACTGATGTCGTAAATAATAAGGGGCAATAAAAAGGACCGCCCCTTATTATTTACGACATTAATTATTAATATATTTTTTTATTTTAATTAGTAAAAAATTAAAATTGCCTCTGTTGGTTAACATATGACTATCTGACACCATTTCACGAAAAAAACGATACAATAATTTTTCAAAAAAAAAATATTCTAATTAAATAAAAATATGGTCAGGGTTATTCTATATCACCAGTAGAATGCGTGGTTAAAAGGAATTACACGATTTCAAAATCACCCTGTATACCTAACTAGTCAACCTATAATAACGGTACGGTGTAATTCATGGTCGTATAATATCGCTTAAGTTTTCTATCAAATTTAGATCAGTATCTGACTGTAATATTCACATATAAATACTATGATTTATTTATATTCAGTTGAGGGCAATCGCGTTAAGCCATTCATCTATTATATACTCAGAAGAATAGGATCCAACTTAAACAAACACATTTCAAATGTTCGCCGAAATCAAAATGTCTCTTACGTTTTAATAACATTTCATACTTGAGTGGTTTTACTCAGTTGCGTAAGCACAACGTAAATGAGATTCATATGAGGGGGCATAGAGGGACGAGGGGACATGGAGAGGGAGGGGGGATGTAGTGACAGGATTCACGGTCCAACTGAGGAACACAATGATCGCGCTCAATACTTGATCGATTATGCCATTATGTGTATACGTAGGTATATAGATGGTACCACCATTATTGTAGCACGAGTATGTTTGTCTGAACGGTCCGTTGGATCATACACTGATTCGGAGGCCACTTGTCTTCAATTATTTCTGTCTAATACATATTCGTTGTATAACACGATATATAAAAACTATAACGTTGTTGCGATATATTAAACAGAAAATTTATGTAGCTACGTACATATTGTGAAAATGACATATTACTATCGATCTCTTGAAATTGTCCTAACCTCCACAGATCTGTATACATAAATAATAAAATAATAATACAAAAACAAGGAAATCATACGCTTTCGTAGGAAAAAACCGATATACAATTCAACATTTCCGTAACGGTACTGCATTGGCGTATCAGTTACCACAGTGCGCTACCCACTTTTTGAAATGCATTTTTCCTACGCTCAAAAAAAAGAATATTGTTTTCTGCCTGTATAACTGCATAAATACCTACAAGTATAAATCCATTGATAAATAGATAAAATCCGCGAAAACATGGCATAGCATACACCATACCGGCGATATGGAGGTATCGTAGATAATAAATATACTGTATCAAAAAGCAAACTCGACTTAGCCTCGGTTACTTAGAATATTTATCGGAGTAAATACACGTAGTTGTTGCGACTGAACTATGGCTTGTTTGTTCTTTGATTCATGTCACGAAAATACCATTAGACGCCTTCAAAAGAAACTCTACAAATATGTACTATGCTGTTTTAGTGTTGCGCCTTTCCCTCCATCATATCACACACTTATAACCTTATACTAGCTGAAGTATGTCATTCAACATTTTCTATTGTTATTCAAGCTACCTTTCCACCCAATATAAATCTGTCAGATGAGTCAAGAAAGACTTAATTCCAAGTTGTAAGTGCCAAACCACAAGAGAGCCGAGTACCGTAAACAGAATTTATGACAGGTATTAACATCATATTTTAAAGAGGCAAAGCTATTTAGTTTTGCTTAAACAAAACATAAACTATGATCGGATATGTCTAATTATTTATCTGTGGAACTATAAAACAAGACGAATGGGACAATAAACAATGCATAATATTTAAAAAATAACAGAATTGATAAGTAAAAGTTGTACAAGCAGCTTTCACTAACTAGAACCAATATATTACTTAATTGCTAAATATGTTCAGTGGCTCATTAAAAGAAGCATATATCTGTATAACTGTTTACTAACGAGTCGGGCCGTCGCTGTCGCGGCAAATGTCATCTGCACTCGACAATGCTTCATAAACTTACATCATCCGTGTCTCAGTGACTCATTTTAGAGTCCATTATTTTTTACATGCATTTTTATTATTCTATTATTTAGGGTACAGCTGGACCGTGAGACTGGCTAACGGTACAATTAGTTGTCGTTAATTTTATTATTGACTACGCATACCATTTAAATGCTCATCTATTTTTATTTCTTACTCTGTTATTTTTGACGTATTTACATACATCGATATTGAAAAAGAAACTTATACTTATGTTTTATTAATTAAGATCTGGTGAATCGCATGTTTAATAAACCCTATGAATAAGATAATTGAATATACACTATTAAAGAAAGTTCAAACAACTATTTATCAGCACCGTTTTTAAACCATAAACCGTTACGAAATTCCTTATTATTAACAACTCGCGTACCTTTTGGCAAGTATGCGCGGAATTCTGGTTACCCTGTTGCTTTTAAATCTGTCATAAGTATCATAACCTGGCTAAAGGACTCATGGTACTTTAACAAACGTATAAATAAACATAGAATCGGTAAGAATAGGTTCGATTACTATATTGCCTACAGGTACAGAATACCTATGAGATCAAAAGTTTACTTTGAAATTGGTCTTGTAGTTACAACGCTGTCGTAAACAAACAAAATTACTTACTTATATTAGTACAGTTTTGTAAGTATTTATGGTCGTCGTCCGATGGCGTCGAGTTTGTCGGAACACTTGAATGATTACAAAGCGGCTGCGCTCGCGCCGCTTGTCCTCGTTCCGGACAGGGCCCGCACAGGTGCACAGCCTTATTAGGACCCCCTATCTTTTAGTGCTGAGCGAGTATATATAGCCATTATTATACGGTATTTTTAATCTATATGTATAATAGAATGTACATAATTTTAATCGACAGTTACGCTCGCTCATATCTTAAACAAAAGACAGATATTTTTTGTATTTGGAACACTTTTAAATTAACTTCTGGCTATACTTTATAATTAACTGGTGAATTCCTTAATAGAAACAATTAAACTGAATAACCTGAACTCTTAATTTATGTATAAATGACTAAATTCATTCACAGGAAAAGTAATGTTCAAGTTATTACACGTGCGCACGCGGAAGATTGGTACTATTGTTTGTCTATTGGATGTAGATCAATATCTTAGCAAGCGTCACTTACATATATTAACCATAATGGCCCGTCACTTAGCTCACGCTATGTCATTTTACCTAACGTATTTTATGCCGAACAGTGAATTCAATTAACTAACTACATAAGATCGCATGTACCAAACCGTTCTGTCCCGACTATACGCTACCGAAATAGAAGTTCGCTCAAGTTAATAAGGAATACAGCCTCGGAGCCGAGCTGCGTTACAAAGTCTACTGAGCGCAGACAATCTGGGTTAGGGCGACGCGACCCCAAATCGATCTTGCAATCTGAGGCGAGGCTCGCGGGAGTGAGCGAGACGGCACTACCTGACCTAGAGTAGCAGGTTGGGAATCCGGAAGGTATGAACAAACCGGCTTCACGGTGCATTTTTCCATTCAATGGAAAGCTTTACGTGTATCTCGCGAACGACGGATCTTTTAGGGATTATATGCTTTTCTTTAAATACTTATCGACACTCAAGCAACGTGTTAAACTTCAACTCTAAACACGTCGTTAATCATTTACGCTAAACGCAATTACCTCGACATGGGTTTTACAGGCATCGTAAATTAACCGCTTGCCTTCAACTATCAATACCCCTAACTAATTTCATCGCAGATTCCATTCATTAATGTGAAGCAAAACAGATACGTCAGTACCATGGCAAATGAATATTGGTAGTCTCTGCTATGAGCTGCTATGATAGGTAACAAAAACAATATTACGGATAATTGCTCTGCACCTGCAGGACTTATCTATATATTTATATATATATATATATATACACGTATATATATATATACCTATATATATATATATATATATATATATATATATATATATAACTAGAAAAAAGACAACAAACACTGACTGTATCTTAATTATGTAGTCATTTATGCTTAGTAGGTATTCTTCAGAGGTAAAAATGTAGCAGACAGCGATTGCACAGTTACAGAATGACGAACAGTTTAGTATGTGAAGTGTTGATAAGGGCCGGGGTCCCATTCGGCGCGCGCTTTCTACCCCGAGGCTGTACTTGCCACATTCCGCGCCGGAGGCCTGTGCTCACTTTACACTGTGGACTCAAACGTCGCGAACTGCCGCCGGAAAACTGGAAGCGGATGTTCGTAGCGTTTATTTATTAAACTTACTGCTCCCGTGGCACACTCATCTTCAGACAACTCGCTTTCATGTACTTCTATTTCACCAATAATGCGCCCGTATTTAAAATAAATTATCACTAGGTTTCGGCCGCGGCTCGCATAAATGTAGGTTATGTTAGGTTAGAAAATGTACCTTTTTCTGGATAAAAGTTACCCTATGTCCTTTTCTGTACCTCTGACAACGTGTATGCGAAATTTCATAATGATCGGTCAAGTAGTTAAGGCATGAAAGCTTTACAAACAAACTAACTCACATTCGCATTTATAATATTAGTTAGGATTTGCATGTAGATAAAAACAAAGCACTGTCAAACGCGAACGTTTCACGGGTAGTGCATCAAGCATTTTTTCCTGGGAATCAAAAAAAAAAAAAAAAAAACTTTAGCTACACCGATCATTCGAGAATCTAAATGAATAGTGCAGTGGTTCTATCACCTCTCTGTTCCGCACATTACGATACACGAGCTTAATATTTATTGATATTAGTTTAAAAATGTAGCAATAAAAACAAATATACTAGTCGATAGTTAGACATAATGTTTGCAGTGAGTTATGATACCTATGATCCATTCTATGTTGTATATTAATGGAGGCTTTAAGTTATCGGTAATGTGGAGCACGTGTCGCTTTTTGTGTCGATACCAGCTACTAGGCTCATGTGGACTCAAACATACTATATACGATACACTCCGGACATTGCCTACAAGTTTTTATAGCCACGCGATTAATGTCTCAAATGTTTGCGGGGAAATTGAATCATAATTATTGTATCAAATAGTTTTAATTGAATGATCAATCGCTAACGAAGTTTCAATTTTAAAATGAAGACAATGAAAACGTGATTTATTATAATTGCAAAGAGGTTGTAAAGCTTTTAACACGTTTCGTTTTAGTCAAAATGAGTTTCTAATATGATCTGTCGTTTAATTTAAGTTGATTTTTAAATTATCTATTATTATGAATTTATAAGGCAACAAGTCTATTTGATGTTCAATACTGAACTCAACGAACTTAGCACGTAATGAGTACAAATAATGAGGCGTATCTACGCAGTGTTTATTAAATTACTATTCCATAATTTTAACATTGTCGCACAAAAAGCGTTACTTGGTTGGCCAAGTTTCCTTCCTCGTCACAGTTACGACAGTGTCATCGACTTGGTGCCTTTACTCTATTATTTGCGTTGGTTATCTCTTATTGACACATTCAAACGACTTATCGGTCGAGTTGAGTCTCGAAAATGCCGTTTCACAAGCGACGACGTGGCTCTTTTTGCACATCGACATTGATTTTATTTTCGTCATGTTTAAAGAAAATATTGGATATACGATGCCAATGTTTATGGACAACAAAGTGTATTATTTCTTTCTCGTAATTGTATTTGGTTTTGTTTCTCACATCATGAATTTATACACATATTTACGATTTTTCGTTCCACTTAGACAACTAGTTTTGAATTCCATTTATGTATAATAATATATCAAGATCGTAAATTATGCCATTAAAATATTACTCTCAAAGTATTACTATTTCTCTAATATACTTAAATATTAAGAAACGAATAAACAAAAAAATAATGTTTAATGTAATTAGAAGGCGGACACGTGATTGGCAATTAAACTTCCGTTGTATAAACGTCCATTGAGTGCGTTAGCGCCAAGCGGGTGTGCTATTGACTTTGTACGAACAAAACGCACCGTTAGTCGGCGGACGCGCGACGGCGCGGCGGCGACGCGGTGCGGCGCGGCGTGGCGCGTGCGGTGCGCGGGCGGCGCGGCAACCTGCGCGCGCGCCGACGAAAGTGATCGGGCGGCGACTATTACAGACCAGCCACCTGTCAGACATGCCACGCTCACCGGCCACATGTTATGTTACGACCGCAACATTAGTTTTGTCGGTAATTACAAAAACAAATTATGATTAGCATTTTAAGCTGCCATGTATACTGACATGACTCTATCTAAATTCATTCAGGTCACAAGTTTTAACCTCTATATTGTAGTATGTTAAGACTTAAATTGTTAATTTCTGCCATGTATGAGCTTATCTGAGACAGAACCATATTTTGGTTCGATTCTGCACGACATCACTTTTAGGCATTATCGAAAATGAATATCTTAATAAAAGGTCAAACGAAGTTAGTTCGGCGGCTCGGAGTGTCGAGTCTACGGTTGGTTGCTGACGCGCCGCCCTCGACGCGCCGATCGAATGTTGGTCAGGCGGACCGCACACGACAGGTTAACGTGCCTGATAAACAGAAACACCGACGTCGTAATGCCATTCAAGACTTAACAGCCTTTTTAGACACTGCCGTGCAACCAATAACTTAAACGCCAGATACGGTGTCTTTTTCGAAAAGCACCTAAACAGCGTTGTGCAATTGCGGTTCTGTTAAGTGTAGGCAAAGTGTAGGTGTCAGCAGCCAGATAGCGGCAGACGTAAGCTGATGGTGTTTTGGAATTCCACTCCGAATGTATTTAACGATTACGAAACTTATCATCGCATTATTTAGAGGAGCTTAGCGAAGTAGTGTAGTAGTACCTAGTAGTGGAATTCGAACTCCATACTGTTAATGCTAAATCTTAGGCACTCATTAATTTATTTATGCCTTGTAGTTATAGTACAGCCGCAAGTGATCAATTTCTTTACCCCATAACTAAATTGACAACATCAAAAACGTTTGTTATTGCGTAATGTTATTGTTTTCAAGAAAATCACACTTGATGCTTGCACATTGATTTCCTTTTAGTAGTAAAAACATATAAATGAAGAGTCACCTACAAGTACACTAGTACTTTCAATGAAAAAATAAGTGGTTTCATCGTGTTATCTGTAAGAAAGCATTTATCTTACAAACACCCGTCGCATTGTTGTATAATCTGAACAACACAAGATATTTTCTGTCATGTTTCGTTCCCGCAATTACCAAAAACGAGCTTCGAACTCGAAGAACTGAATAGGATATACAAGGTTCAATGATAGCAATTATGTGCTAAGAGCTTTCGGGTACTTGACCTATGATTAATGTTGTGTATTATAATAAAAGTTTACGGGAGAGATTTTTTAATAAATGTCCGTCAGATAGCAGACAATTTATTACCCAGAATTGTGACGAAAAACTCCAAAGACAGTAACTGTTAAAACAAACAGAACACAGACAAATTAGTGAAGTAAAATTTTTGCCTCGCAAACGAAACCGAAATGCCACGGTTTCGCAATATCTAAGTGACAAGCAAGTGGTTGTGGTAGTGCAGCTTTTGTATTTAATGTATTTGGTAGCTGAGCAGTGAGCTGTGAGTAGATAGGTGTAATGTCGTGACAATGGTCGGAATTTGCGCGACTCGTCGGCGGTGCGCGGCGGCACTGGTCGGTCTTGACGTCGGGTCAAACATTCTAAATGTTCCATTTGTATGACGCAATGTACCTCGGACTGGATTTGCACTCGTCTCACCAACACTCGTACATAATATACCGACACTCTACATACATAAAAAGGACGTACCAATCCCTTCTAGACCACAGACCTTACTATCGACACAGCACAATTTCGTGTTAATTATTTAGCATGTATATTGTCATATTGTGCGTGTTTAAATAAATATTGGTATCTATTGTGTTTTCAATTCTATCAATCGTGCTCTAAAATGCCTCTGAGTTACTTGGTATGTTATGTTGATTGTAAAGAGATTATTTACGACCAAGTCGAATTGCGTCTCTTTTCAAATAAGCAATCTAACTCATTTTTATGGCGTTAATAAAAATGGTAGCCGCGACCTGTTAACCGTGTCGACCTTTGCAGTAGTCTATACTATATAGTAGTTCTACGTACTTTTGCTATTCAAAGTCTAATGACTGTGTAAAGTTTATTTCATTTATAAGTGTAGCGCTAACTATGTATGGTATATCACTCAAGCGTCAATACGAGATTGTACTCTTATGTCCGCGTCGATTGCTCGCTGAACATTGATCACTTGACAGAAGTGCCGTGACAGGGAGTCATTGGAGATATAGTATTGTCAAGTAGTCGTGGCCGCATTCACGGTTGCAACACTACGCTAGTAGCAGACAGCTTGGCGCGCCACTTTTTTTAAATAATATATTTTTCTTTACTAAAGTCGGACATGAGAGTGGGCGGGGGGGCTAAAGAGGAAACCGTTGACTTTCTTTTTTATTGCCTCCGAGAATGTAATAAATTGGAAGACGGTTAGAGGTGTAAAAGGTTTAGAATTACACTGTTACCTTTATACATATAAGTAAGTAAGTAAGTATGTGTAGTTAACACATAAGCTTCTTTATGTTAAGCAACATCGGTAACAGTATTTTAGTTTTATCGTATTTTTATCTTTAAATAAATAAAATATGTATTTATGTTTATACCTTCACACCAGGCACCTTGAAATCTAGAAAATTAAGTTGTTAGGTATATATAAGACATTGGACTGTTATTACATGATATTTATTAATACGTACAAACATTTATTTATTAAAGATAATAAATAGTATCAAAATGTCATCATAATCAACATGTGTGGAAATTATTAAAATGTTTTTTGTTTCAGCCATTAAACCGGGCTAATCATAGAATCGTGATAATAAAAAGATAGTTACTTTAGTTCAGTACTATAAACTCTCCAGTTCAAACGTTTATTATATATAATCGTTTCAACTGAAGAGCTTATAGTTTTTCAATTTTGATCTGATTTTATACAATTTACAGACACGATTTATGCACTCAATAATAATTTAATCTGTGACATTTACATTGAGTCAATAAAATATGCAACAATCCATAACAGAATATTTAAGTTATTCACATAATTAACATTGTTCTTATCTCCTGGTCTCGTATTTATAAACACAAAAATCAATGACTCACAAGTTATGGTCTCTGAAATGAATTAATTATGTATACCTGTTAAAGTAATAATTTATTTTATACAATTTGGTACACGTATATTAATATTTTTGGCGGTGACTCATGCCTATCTAGCGTATTACGCCATAGCCAATACTTGTTCTACAATAATAGCCACAGATTATAATATTACAATGACTCAACTGAGCATAAAAAGTTACTTGTATTGGTACTATTATACATGTATATTTATATTAAATTTGATATTATATAGAGTCTCTATTATCTCACAAACATTTAAGATACCCACAACAAAACTGCCGATACGTTCAGTTTCGTATGTTACACCTTCGCTGTCGCATGAGTATACCCGCTTGTAGGTGGTATTGGCGGTAGATGTACTCTTTGGTCATCGCATGAGTGCTAAACATGGCTCTACTCCGCTGCAGTACCTCGTTCTTAGGGCCCCACGAGTGATCCAAATCGATTACCTCATGCAAAGTGTTGTTAAACATTGCTCTTACTATTCTGCCAACCGCTACCAGTATCGTCATAGTCATAATAATGATTAATAGCCACCAGCTGATTTCGGTGCCTATAGAATAAGACCGACTCCCGTATATAGCGTATAATTCTATAAAAAACACGTACATAAGCACAAAAATAGACACTACCCAGAATATCTTTACAAATAACTTCGGCTGCACACCCAACATAAAATGTACGTCTTCAGAAAATTTGCTCCAACCATAGGTTATCAAAAATATAAAACACTCAAAGGTCACTAAAAAAATTGGTATAAAATTAACTCCACGTTGTATAGCAACCAAGAAAAAGAAGCTCTTATTACCCAATAAGGGAATCGTCAATATAAATAACGACGCCATTATAACCATAGTTACCAATCTTGGATATCTTGCCGCCGTCGAATATTTCTTCGCTAGAAGAGTTATTAAGCTTGATATTACAGTAATGTTAACGCAGAAAAAAGACACTGCGATCAAACTGAACGATAGAATTAACCAAAATGATTTTAACTCGTAAACATTCAGTAATCTTGGAGTCATTTCAAAAGTAACGAACATAGGGTATTTGGCAACTGAGTAAGGATGTACGCCATACCTGAACGAGTAAGGGCACAACATCATTGCATTACTACATATACCTATAAGAGTGACGGCTGCGCTAATGACGACCACTATCACAGTATTCGAATAGCAATGGGATCTAAACGAACTCCTCGACGCCAAGTTGAATGATATGCCAGTACCCAAATTCAAACCGAACAGCACTTCAACTGTACACGCCGGTAGCTCCAAATAATTAATGAATACAGCGAAGTCGATATCCAAAGCTTCACCAAACTTTACAACAATTCCTTTTTGTAGCATGGATCCAATAAGTAACAAGAAACGACCAGATATAAGAAATATCGTACACATTGCTAATATCCATTTAAGGGATTGTATTCTTTTGAAACAACTAAGAAATAAACAGATGGTAACTAACCCAGAAGCTAATGTCACACGCCAGGCTAAGTAAAAACCTTCTTGGTTCAGTCCTAATATAAAATATCTCCAATATTGATACTCTGGAAACGTGGTGCAAAGTTCGGAGCAGTACGGTAATCGATTCTTGACGGTCAGACAGTCTTGATGGATGGTGTAATTGTGAAAAAGAATGTTGCAGTCTACAGTACTCCAACTGCCACACGTGTAGTAAGGGATTGGGTCTTCGAAGCTTATTAAGAAGTAATGTACCACAAAAGAACAGAACGTATGGCTGAATACGACGAACGATATCTGCCAAAATATCTGTACATAAGCCACGTGTGAAAAACAAGATCTCACTTTCCAAACGTCCAGGCAGTTGCGGCCGGTGAACTGGCCTATGATATACTCCATATATAATAGTGGTATACCGACGAAGACGTATACTATAGCGTAAAGCAGCATGTGGCCCGCAGCTCCGAACACCAGAGCTTGATGTGGCAGTAGGATGATACTGTGTACGCCCAACGTCTGACAGAGCATTGCCGCCAAAAACATTTTTCTCGATCCCCAATCATTTTGTTCATCTGATTCTGATGACATCTTCACTACAATTTTTGATTATTTAATTGATTTTAAGCTCACCGTATTATGTTTATGCACTGATCATAGCCAACCAGATGGATTTCAAATAACGTCTTCAAAACAAATTTTATGAAAAAGGTCGACACAACAAATTTTTCTCAGACACATGACAGTCTTTAACATACGTAAGACAGCATTCTTTGTTGACAAATTTGCGTTTGGGTGTTGTATGAGGGACCTAATTGTGCAACGGTCTTAATTAACTTCTACATTGAAATATCCACTGAAATTTTAGTAGTGACTTGTATTTCATAAAAACATTTACAATAAGAAACTGATACAAGTATCAAACACTTTATGTTATTTTTATCTGAGTGACCATTATGCTTGCATAGTAATCTAAATCGGGATCGTCTTGTTTTAAAAATATTGTGCACGTGGTGGATGCTAGCCTTCTACTAACCACGTTAATTATGCTTTTTTTCTAGTTAGTATCGAAGGGCACGATAGGGCTCGGCTACGTGGAGCGAGCCTATTGACTAGTGGGCACGTAACAAGAGGTACTGTTCCTACTAAGTGTGTATGTAAACACAGATATAACAATAACTCAAAGATGCACCGGCTTTGATTAACCCTTTCGCTGTCTTGTGATCATCATATCACATATGATAAATTACAATAGAAAATCTATTGTTATTTATCATATGTGATCCATCAGACAGGGAACCTGTTTAGAGTTACACCACACCTTATTTGTGAAAACATTGTTTAATTGCTTTAAATTACCTACTATAAATTAAAAAACTTGATACATGGAGAATAAAGGGTAATAAGAAGGCCAGACTAGGTTCTACGCACATACGTATGTAGAACCTTATGCAGTACTAAACAGAGTCACCTACATTTGTACGATAATATATAGGACTCTTGTGTCCTGACACATCTTTATTTTGGTTAAACATATTTATAGTAGGTAAGTATTATTTTCTTCCAATATCTATTTTGCACGACTAACTAAATTTAAATACTATCAATTTCCAATAACGTTAATGAAAAATCATTAGGTATATAAACCAAAATAAGATTGTAGTAATTGCGATGTTTTTATATTAATCTGAATTCTGCAGCGCCCTAATAAAATCACAATATATTACGTATTGGAACTGATGTAAATCAAGTAAGCACAAATATAATGTAATAAATTTTGAAATGTATGTTCAAATAAGTGCAGTTAATGTATCATCGATTATACGATAGGTTAGTAATTTGAGTTAGATTTTAAATTTCCACTGATTTATACTATTGCATTCTTACTTAAAACTGTTCAGATAAAATGTTTCAATCTATTGTTTATTATTGATCTTTGTTGAACAGCTTCTAGATATTACGTACGCGGCACGTGCTTCCTGTGAATGTCTTACAGCTTTTCATATTAGTGTTTGACGTTAAGCTCATAGTTTAAAATGTCCGACACATAAATGCAGATAAATCTAAACAATAAACTATATATACATATATAATTATATACAACATAAAATTCTAATGGAATATTATAAGGGTACCTATTTTACGCACATCGTAAATAGGTTCATTAAAAACATTTTCTTTAAAACCACGTCTATTTTTCCTTAGAATATAATCCAGAAAACTATTATTTGAATAAGGATCTTGACGGAACAATACACATATTACGCTTACATATTTATAGTTTTAATTCAAAAAGATACCGTCCTACATTACCTACTTATTGTGTCCAGACTTGCACACTATCCTTGTCCTTAAAGAAAAACTACACCCAGACCCAAAACAATGGTTTGTAGATTACAAAAATAATTTTCCCGTGTGGGATTCGAACGCGCGGTAGCAGCAATGAGCTGAACGCTTGCCCGCTACGCGATCCGTGCAGAGACATTAAGTGACATAATTAAATACACTATATATAATTAAATATAAACAGCCAGGTTCAATAAAATCTTTCTTTAACATTTGATAATTATGTTTGCGCGCTTAAATTGTAACTGTAGTTACGAACATAGTAATAATTCTATATTGTTGGATTAAATTGAACACAAACCGGAAGACAAATGAACTAAAGGCAGAATGAGACGTCGGTGAAACCGCATAGTTAGTATAAATATCATAGAGTAATGTTCTTCCTCGTGTGGAGAATAGTTCCCGGGCAGGTGTCTGGTAGATAATGAAATTGCATTTGATAAACTCGCCGTAGTTTCACTTTATATGCTACGATACGAGGCTAGGACCCGTTCCACTTGCGGCTAATGTTTCCACAAGGCTTTCTTGTTTCACACCAGTCTGGTGCGATCGTAACACCACTACCACCTATCCTATTTTATGTCTTAACGATACAGTTTACACAGATGACTTTATTTACTGATATAACATGTTAATAGCAAGTATTGTTTTGATTGCGAACGATAAATATGCGCGGAATTTGTTGTGCTATCTAATGCTGTGATTTCTAATTACATATTGCTTTTATGTCACTTATTTGTAACACATTTTTCACGGTCGGTATTTTTTGTTTCGTTATGTATTCACAGATATGCTTGTTAGGTGAATAAGTCTTAGTATGTGTCTTTGCATTATCAAGCGATCAAGAATGAAACGCCTCGTTTGAAACTATACATTAACTTTTTATTAATATTATTTGAGTTTGCCTGGCTGTTAACGTTTCTAGTTATATAAAGAAAAAACACAAGCAGGAATTATAACGTAATGCGACCGCAATTTGCTAAAAAAGGAAAATATATTATTTTCTATCTGCATATTCAATAAATATTCATGTATATGTAACTGTCTAGTGAATTAATACGCATATAAATATATATAATACATGATCGTCGTTAATTAATCAATAATAGGTGTATACTTAAGTACTCGTATTAGTTTAACCTACCGTCACATGAACTAGCAAACAAAGTTATTAACGTTCTGAAACATAAACAATAAAAAATAAATGGTTTTACAAACATTTTACAGTAAAATACTACATATTTGATAAATACGCGCCAAAAAGAAAATATAATATTAACTACAGGCGATTCGTAGCCCGCCTTATCTTTTTATGAAAAGGGAGTAAATATTCTCCTTGGCCGGCATTCGAAATGCACTGACAAAATCCCCATAACTAAGTAAAATATGTAGGATTAAAGTGCACAAGTAATAAAAGTATGCTATGTAAGTACTAGGAAATGCAAAAGTCGTTCGACAAGTGGCTTAAAGACGATATCAGTGAAAAATATGCATCTTTTATTTACACAAACATTTTATCTGACTATATTATCTTATCAATATTTCTGCAATGTACCGAAGTAGATAAAGAGCGAAAAATAAACTATTTTGCGAACCCCACCTTTGTTTGATGACCCACATTTAGTTTAGTTAATTATTTTTAACTTAACGTACGTGGCCTTATTTTATAGTAATACGTGATATAAAATATTGATGTTTGTCTTTATTGAAATTTGAACGCGGCGTGCCGTGAAATTGCTGTCAAAAAATAATTTATATTTTATAATACTTATTATCTGTTATTGTTATTGTCAGAAGATCTTACATAGGATATTGGAGGTTGAGACTTTATCTTCCTTTTAAATTCTACCATAATCATTATTTAAACATACTGATTCTAAAATGTTTCATTGTCTGCATTTAAGCTTTAATTAACTACCAAATCTAACAAATAAAATCGATTGACTAGTGGAGGACAAAAAGTTACTAAACTATTTATTTTTGCCTATTTATAGGTAGATTATAATGTATAGCAAGTATAACTTATAATTTCAATTCATAACAGGCAACATAATCTTTTAGGAGCTCAATATAAAGGTGCTTACTATTGTCTCAATACTATATGCTTATGTCGAAACTAGTTTATTTTTTAGTTTCATGGGAATCTTTTGGCTGGGCAGGGTCTACGGTTCGCTACTGTCTGTCTCTTTGTCACTCGCCCACATCACGTTATTTATGCAAACTAGTCTAAAGCACGCTTAGCCTAGTCTTTCTTCAGAAATTTCTTGTTCAGAGAACGTTCGCCCTTCAGACTGTCACGTTTCATTTTCATGAATACATTTTATTTGCCTTGTTAATTATAATTAATATGTCCAGCGGCAAGTAAACTTGCAATCCAAAGTTTATGGCCCATAAATTAAATAGTCAATGAACGTTTGATTGTTTTGTAAATCTAGTACGCGGTATTAAAATCCATTAAATTAGCAATATTTTAATGCTGTTAAATGTCAGAAAGTCAATACCAAAAGTTGAAAGTGACTTGATTTGTCGATATTACCACAATCGTATAGGGGCAGAGTATACGGACATTTTGCATTTACCCAGCCTTAGACCGTTAGGCACCTATATCTTTTGTCTTTAAGATTGAATATTCCAAGTTGGTAATTGATCCTATCTTGTGCTAAGCATGGCACTCGATTGAGTCATTTATACCCGATCTGTTAGCACATTTGAAACGTCATTGGTCATCCACGTTGAATGAAAATTAATGTTGAATGTTTCATTCTAAATACCTGTCTCCCTATTCTTCCCTCTATTTTTTATTGCCTGTCTAATTGTATTATTGCCCAAGATGAACAGTTTTTATTGACTTTCAGACATATTTTATTTAAACGTTTTATGAATTAGACATTACAAATTCCGTATAACACAGCCTAGCTTTCTTTGACTGACTAGTCTATTCGAGTGATTGAATATTCCCACAGTCCGACATTATCGCTGCCCTATGGATAGATTACTCCTTTATTAAAATAAATATGACTTTGCTTACCGCTAATTGTCATATAAACTTAACCAATGGCTGCGGTTAACCGCTCAACCACACAGCTAGCGGTAAATGCGTGAAGAGTGATCTCGTGTCTATGTGTTTTATGTGGTTTTATTCAGTTAATAGATTTTGTATAACATATTGAAATAACAGTACTATCTCGACACAAAAGTCCAGTGGGATCACTGGGTCGAAGTGTCGTCGGTCTACAATGACTGGGGGCCGGATCAAGATAACAGTACTATTTTCTGGATTAAGGATACCCTACGTCCTTTTCTTTACCTTGACAACGTGTATGCGAAACTTCATGATGATCGATCCAGTAGTTAAGGCATGAAAGCGTAACAAACAAGTGAACTCACATTCGCATTTATAATAATAGTTGATTCTTGATAATTTTTAAATGTGCATCTGACATTATACTGCAGGGTTGCCGTGTGTAGCTGAAAGTTACCCTTAATTAGAAAGCGTGGTTGATAAATGCCAATAGGTCTGTTACATTTTATTACTTATAAATTACCTAAATGGCCAACAAGTTGTCTAACCTGACGTAATAAGTTTACAACAGACTATAAACGCTTAAAATGCCAATCGTACCACTTGTCGTCCATCTTGGCAAAAAGTTTCTACTACCAGCATGATGATAAGAACCACTAACAATCCGAGGAACACAGCACCCCTTTAAAATCTCTGAATTCTCATCGGGTCACAGGAAAGGTATGGTCATAAAATGTATAAAAAATATTAAGTAAAGATTATGAGATATTTCAGGAATTCTTACCTGCCTTTTAAATATGCGTGAAATATCTTTTACATATCAAATGATGCATCTGTTTTATCCATGTAAAATAACCCTTGGGGTTGTTACATCCTGATTATTCAGCATCTTATCTTATCTTGTGTGGGGGCCAGTCAGTACAGACCGGCGACACTTCGACCCAGTGGGATCTTTTGTGTCGACTTCCCCAATAACGATTGCCATAGATGTTCATGGCAGTCAGGACCGACGGCTTAACGTGCTCTCCGAGGCACGGAACAGTCGATAATGGTCAATTAATATGCACGTAAGTTCGAAAAGTCATACAACTTCCGAAAGTCAGAGGTGCGCGACGTGGGTTCAGCATAATATGTTTATGTAATATAATCGGATCAGTTAGAATTACGATAGTACACTAGGATTACACAAAATTCATATGCAGTTATCTATTTTCACATCAATTTGACTTAGCCATTCTCATTAATCGAGTTTCGTATTTTATATGTTTTATAATTACGGACACATTGAACACAAAACGTTGCATATCTATTTATCACTAGGCGAGCTATAAATGATACTGTCATCAATAAAAACGCACCATGCAGTTAAACCTTGAATATGTACATATTATTGGCTATAGAACTTCTAACTGTATAAGTACTGGCTGTCTTAGCAATTTTATTTTACATAATCTCCATAGTATTGTCTTTATTCATAAGTGCAGTATTATCGGCATTATCTAACCACGTTGTGACGACGTTCACGTCAGATTACCACCTGATACGACGTGATATAAAGGTACTTTTATTAATGCATTTATATTGAACAATATAGGCAAATACGATGTGGCACTTTAAGATTAGGATAAGTTTCGTAGTGGGAATACAAACGTGTATAAGTCGATGATTAAAATATTTAGGTTGCGATATTATGAATGCCTTGTTTTGACGTCACTGTTATTTATATAAAACTGAGATTTAGAGCAATTAAGACAAAATCCATCTAGTGAAGAACCTCAATTCATTCAATTATATACTATTATCGACCTTATATATAAACTGTCTTACTTCTAGTCACGGGCCTGTCATCAGTATAAGTATTAGGCGATATTACAATAAACTGCCCTAATACGGGTTGGCATATGATGTGGTGTGAGATCACGTACAACACATACCAATCTCAAATAGATAATGTAAGTTAGAAGGTAAAAAATAGATAAGTTATTATTGTCTTTTAAATATAAGCACGTAGGAATAAGTATATAAGAATTATTCAGACTATGTGAAGAGCAGAATTATACAGGGTCGCGAAGAGTCACTTATGTGTTTTATTGGTTGATCCGAACCGCCTACACCACATGGCGATCCTACTTCATATATATTCAAGATCTTTAACGAATTATTTAATAGAGAATTGACAGACATGCAGGTTTCCTCTCGATATATGCCTTTACCGTTATCTACTTCATCCTTCAATAGCTAACTGCCAAAGCAGAGCATATTATGTCTTAAAAGATATGTACAATTTGTGAGTTATTATTAGACTGACATATAAACATAATTTTATAATTTTAACCGTAGATTAGTGTGACTTACTTGTTTATAAAATGGCCTGACGACTTCCTGTAACAAATCAAGTGAAGAATACTTATGTTCAAATAATACCAACAATTGCATCTTATGTAAAGATTGTTGTAAATACTGAGAAATGACGGTCTTCATAAGAAGCAATTGTTTTCAAAATTTTGCTGGCAGTTAGTATTTCAAATTACTAGTATTCTTGTTAACCCCTCCAACTAAGCTAGAATGCTTTTTTTAGGAGTGGGTTCACGTCAATAGTACAATGGGCGCGATTAAAATCCACAACATCTCAGTCGCAAGTCCAATGCCTTATCGATTAGGCTACCGCCACGCCGCTTCCATTTTAATTTATTAGGATAGATGTTATAATATTGCTAGAGTTTCAGCGTTAGTAAATTCTCAGTAACAGTATGGAGACTGTCACTGTGCTCGCGCTGCCCATATGATTGTGGATCATAAATATACCAAAAGACAATGCTTACGTGGACTAAAAGTATTGTAACTATTTGGTTCCGATTCTGGGTGTTCTTTGTATCCGCTGTTACAACTTTTGTAAAGGCACAGGTATAATCTCTAGAGCTGGAGATTACTTTTAAAATAGTAAATAAAATACACGTATGGGCCACAATTTGAAGGTTTATTCTAGAGACACGCCGATATCAAGCGATCATGATATAATACAAAAAAGTGTTATTTATATTCTTTTAAAATTATAATATGCCTAAAATAAGTAAATGCTTGTAATGGTATAGAATTTGTTTAGGTGTAATTGAGTGCATAATTTTATTCGACCACTTACACATTATATTTCAACATCGCCTGGATAACTTACAAGATTAATAGTTTACTAGTCAATTATACGTCAATTATATAATTGGTTATCGATAACTACCCGAAGTGTAAGAGTTTAGTTAAGTTAAGCAAGTTTAATAATCCACTTTAACTTGTTCATTAACAACTTTATGTGCCTTTTTTGGGTAAGCATAAAATCATATTGACTGAGAACCCCGTTTTCTTTCTCTTGTTCTATAACGCTGTTATAACATATGTATGGGTATGCAGTCAGTACCGTCACTTACGCAAACATTCTGATCCTGAAATACATCATCCAAATTATAAAGCAGCATTTATTAATGACTTGACCGTCACTAGGCCCTGAGTTCTAGCTACTGAAGGTTTAACGTCTTTCTTAAAATTAGCAGTCTCTACTAAGAATTTCCTATAACAAACTCCCAATAACACTTTGCCTGACTTACACTATGATTCTAAACAAGTCATGATCCATTACAAACATAGACGCATACTTATTTGCAACGGAACAAACAAAGCAAGCAGACATTATTATGTTTCCGCCTAAATAGATATACAACAGGTCATTTTTATAAAAACTCTTATTTCCAAATGCTTCTATTTAGCTGAGGGAACGCAACCTCTCTTAATCTCTAACGTAGGGTTGTCTAGTAAGAAGACACCGTTGGTTAGTTTTCTTACATATTCCATTATTCAAAAGGTGCATGGAATACCAATCTCCAGCTAAACTACAGTAGTACAGACATAGAAATGTTAAACTTTTGTAATGTATTTGGGTTACGCGGTCGTGCTAAGTTGACTTACTTATCAAGTATCCGATTGATTGAAAACTGATTATTTCTTTTTGTATAACAGGTAGACCTTGTTTTCGTTTAATAATTATTATGTAAGGATGTCCAGCCAATAGACCTCTGTACTCAATTATAATCTACAACAAAGTCGACTCGTAAAATGACACGATTATAAACGGCTTGAAAACTTTAAATAGAACGAATTCCAAGCTTGTCTGATATAACTACTCCTTATAAGTAAAGTCGTATTCTTATCAGTAATGTATCTTATACAAACAGACTACGCTGACTCGATGACGACTATTGATTTTGACTGATACAATCGCAACGTACTTACTTTTAACTAATAAACAGACCTTCAGGCTATTAGATATTTAGGTTTATTGTGTCTTATTAAACACTAACTGATATATAAATGCGAAATGTTATGTTCATTTATTCTATACACGTTTCGGAAGAGCATTATTTCAAAGGCAGAGAGATTCTAGAATAAATACTCTGTTCTGCTGCAGTCCAAGACATGCTGTCTGAGCAAGAATTAATGATACCTTGGTGACCGCACAAAACTCTTTAAAGAGTTCTTTTTGCCTTCTCACTGCAAGAGATCAGTATTTTCGTAGGTTTCGCCAACAACAACCAACAAAATTTGAGCAGTGCGCTCAAATTTTGACAAAAATAATTCTGTATTGATAAATCTCGCAATATGCTGTATCTGCTGGATTGGTTGCCAACGGTCCTCTATTGCTAAGCTTTCGTTATATGTCGGTTGTGGATCTATATTTCGAAACGTAATTGATAGGCAGTATATAAGGTATTAAATGGTTTCATACAAAGTCTCAAACTCTAGCTTTGTTCAAAGTTATCAACGGTAATCGTGACTTTGCACATGTATCTTTGAAGACCGTATTGCTTGCTGATCTAAATAAAATAATGTTTATGAAATTTGAAACTTATTAAGGCGCTATAAATGGTGGTTATGTGGAATGGGTGGCAATGTCGCACCGCAGGCGGTGCCGATTATATTGAAATATATTGTATGCAAAAGTGCATAAGACCGACCATAAAATTTTACGCGGTGCACCGTTATATTGTAATAAAACGTAAAATATACATAGAAACTGTAAATTAAAATCTCTAAGAAATAACCTATTTCAGTTCGTATATGGCTTTTAAAACGTATATAAATGTTTACAGATAATTATGACAACAAAATATAACTTTAGGATAGTGTAGTAGTTATGTGTTACAAAATTATATAATACTACAGGGACATACCGCGCAGGGGTGACCAGCGCTGGGGTTCATATTGCGTAAGGATTGGTCAATAGTTCAGTGTGTAATTGTCATAAAATAATAAAGAACGCTATAATATTCTAACATACTACACGCATGACGTAGGTAGTGGTTTAAATGGTCGCCTCACCACTGCCGCCGCGCCGAGTAGGTATTGTGGATTCGATTCCCCACTCGGGACAAAATTTGTGTGTTCTACAATTTGCTGTTTCGAGTTTGGATGTTCTTTGTGTCCATTGTTTAAATGTCCTCTGCGACTCAGAAATAATTCTTATTGCCGAAGTTATCCTTTTTTAAGAATTTTGATAATAAGAACCTGATGGCAATAAAATCAACCTCGGTATAAGAACTCAAATAAAAGCAATTGATAGAGATCGTGGAATAGCACCTCCGACTAAATCAATCCAATTTTCAAGGTGGCTTCGCAACAAATGATTACTGATTACTTGGTAATTCTTTTTAATTTATTTTTGTATCGGTACTTCAATTCTAAAATGCATCACGTCTGAATTTCAGTGTCATAAGATAAGTTTGAGAATCTCTTCTCACAGTTTCCATGTAAGTCATATTGATAAGTGAATGCAAGATAAGTACGGGATGTAATTTGTAGTGATATATTGAGACAAGGGGTAGTGTTTGTTTTATTTAAATCGTATGACAAATAAAAAGAAATGGGAAATCTTAAGTTCATCTATTGGCGTTAATGCCTAATATATAAGTACAGAAGGGTAACATTTACTAAGAGATTAAAATAATGCAATATATGATGAGCAAATTCGTAAAGAGACTTGAGTGAACTGAATAGTGAAAAGCATTCAATACCTTTCACAGGATGACTAGTAGACTAGACTAGAGGTTATTATGGATAATGCAACTGCGTTTAATTTGTATTAGATGTGTAAAGAATATACAAGTATCAACGTATCAAATCTTAGGCATAGTAAATTACAATGCATCCGTATTATTTGTAACCTCAGTGAAAATTTAGGAACTTTGAATAAATAATAATTTAAATTTTCGTTAAGGGTTGGTATAGCCCACCACGTTGGCCCAGTTGGCACCGGGTTGACAGACTTCAAATGTCTTCGAGAACTCAAGTCGGAATCTCAAACGTGCAGGTATCCTCAAGATATTTTCCTTCGCCGTTAAAGCAAGGAATAATTACCTACCTATTAAATACGCACGTCTGAAAATTCAGAGGCGCGTGTCTCGGGTTCGAATTCGAGATTTCTGCGTGGTATAAGAGTTTTACTGCATAGACTGATGTAAGACTTTTTTTTATCATATCAAATAGACTTGCCTTCATAGGCTTTGCGTATATGTAACAAATAGGTACCTGTGGCGACTAGCACGCATAAATTTATGGACTAGATAACCGAACAAGATACAAACGGCATAAATATAATGTATCACTCTATGTGGCATATATTCGGTTCTACTGAGCGTAATCAGGAAAAAACAGCTTAAATTTTAAATTGAACCATACGCTACATTACTGTGACACACGCATCAAAATTAATTCAGTGGTTTTGGCGTGATGTCGGTACAAACATACAGACAGACAAAAATAATATAAACCATGATATAAATTGAAATGTTACTTATTAGTCGATACCAATTAGTTTCTCATAAATATCTTAAATGTACACATACAGCATAGTTACATGTTTGTAAGTTTCTGCCACGGCTGATGCTAAATTTTCAGACGGGATAATTACTAACCTCTGAATCCAAAATACGAAAAAGCTATATTTTTATCTGGGATAAGTAGTTCGTTTAAGCCGTGCAAAATTAAACCACAGATATATACCTACCATACAGAAATGAAGTAGCATAGAGTCACCAACATACCTACCCTCTTTCACAAGTTTACGTTCCCGGCCGCGGGAGCTCACCCACTCCCCCTTCGTGTTGAAGTAAAACAATTTATCACAAAAGGCTTTACACCTACCAACCAATGTACCTACACAAAAACTTATCTGGTTCATAATAATTCATAAAAAATTAAACAGTATATCTTTAATTTGTCATCATAATTTAAAATAGTTAGGTACTCAATCCACTGTGCAAACAGTCTATGAAACTATTTCATTATCATATAATACATTTAAACCTATAAACGATAATACAAACACAATGTAGTGAAATACCGAATGTTTCTGAAGAATATTGGAATCGTGACTCAGCGAATGCTACACCATACCGAACTCTAAATGAACTGAATAAAGTAACATTTGCATTGTACGGTTATCATTTTAACATTTCACTATCGATAATGCTATCCCGCTCAGACGTGGGAGGCGTGATTCGCTATTTCAAGCCGAATAACGCAGTGCAACTGAGGAATCGATATCTGTCCTTGTTTAGCATAGCGACGACCTATGACCTAATGGATCGGCTGTGGTGAATGTGGCCACCGCGGTAAATCGATTAATTATCCAAAGTAGCCGGACCGATTAGCTAATCTCGGTACGCCGATTTGTGTACTACCATACTACATTTCATATACGTCTATTTTGCGCGTTATTGATTTTACGTAAAGTACCAACATATAAAATGTGGTGTTCGTAACTTTAATTGTTTATCAATAGGCAATTATCGTGAGGATAATTATAGTTTGTCTAAATATGCCGCTCGCTCCATAAAGTTATGAAAATTGTTTCTTTCATCATTGAAATGTATGCGCTCTATTTGGAAACCATAGGTAATTTGATTTTCTTAATAACACACATACATTATTACATTAATTTACTATTTACATGGGGAATAATAGTTGGAGTCGGGTGCGCGAGGGTGGTTCAGTTACACATATCAACAAAGGATATTGTTCCGATACTACTATCGATTTGCATGTATCTAATCATCGACATTAATAAAAAAAATACTGTCACTGATCTCTATTGTAGACATGTTTTCAGCAGTAAAATGTAATAATCGCGGCATCATCAAGGATTTTCAATGTAGACTCAATCTTCTATTGAATGAATGTCCGAATATGATTCAGAGATCCTATCCCATATTAGTTAAGTTGAGGACTGACGACTAGGAACGTCTAGTAGGGTATATAGGCGTACAATTTCACGATACGGTGTCTCAATGTGGTTTTATATATCGGATGTATGATATGTACACATATGCGAGCGTACATACTTTCACATAAAAACCAACTGCATTAAGCTTTTGTTTTGCTGTAACTCGAAATCAAGAAACTGAATCAGGAACTAGCAAAATTAAATCTTAAATTGTGGCACTCGCTTGTATAATTTACATGTGAAACTATTGTCGTAGGCTTAAATAAGCAAACACTAAAAGTAGTGGATTACAACGTAACCTCTCAAATCTGGTACAATCCAACATCCACCTTACAGAAAATCGTAGTCAAAGAAACGCTAACCATTATGCAGATAGTATAGTTTATCATTACCAATTACCAAATCCTAACAATTACAACCATTACCGCGAATCGCGTTAGTAGTAGCTTTTGCTAGAAACACTAAAGAATCTTCGCCAGCACTTGCAATTATAATCCTATGTAATTCAGCAGTATCTAAATGCAGTCCTCAGTAATAAAATACAGGGAAACGAATTTTTTTATAATAATATTTACCTATATATAATAAAAGTTTTACTATATGTATTTTATACATAGACATATATTTCTTAGAAAAGCCTTTGTGTATTTGTCTCTTTTATCTTTAAGAGACAACTCTTCTACTAGGGACCAACTCCTATCGCTCACTACTTTACAGTCATCAAATTAAAGGCTACAAACTACACACACTCAGATTAATTGCCATTTGAACACTCAACACTCAGCGTCGGGGCAGCGATGGGGTGACCGCTTGTGCGCTATGCCGTTCATGCGGTCCTAATCTAAAAAGCAATGCTAGGTACATATGCCAAACTACTGTAGGCATAGGCCTGTATGAGACGTATACTGTAATGTTCTATAGTCTTCATATACCTCATGAATGATGAATTGAACTTTTCAAGCGTTCTAATAAGTGCGCTAACATTTGCTGCCGACGCTATTATGACAAGGATTTTCTTCAAATCTACAATTAGTGATAGAGATATTTTATTATTGTGCCTTCAAAAGCACGTAAAGCCTTTGACAATCTCTCTCTGGTAGTATTGAATTGCCTTCCTATCGGACTATGAGGGTGAGTGAACAGAGAGTGTACTTGAGGTTGCGCACATACAGTGCTCTGAAAAATATATTACGCAGATGGTTATTCTCTGTTACAATTGCCGGGACTGTAATTTGGTCTGGAGATCGTTATTATTCCATAGCAAGTGCAGACTAATCAACAAAGTTACGACTTAATATTTAATATCAAGTTACCTGTATCGAAAGTGGACAAGAAATATTTGAATAGTGGTAGTAAATAGGTAGTGGGGTAGTTACTTCGTTACTTATTCGAAAGTAAGATTTATAATGTACGGAACCACGCTGCGTTGGATATTCGCTATCAAAGATTGCTAGAACGGTGTGAAAACGTCGGTCTAGAATTAACACGTAAATGTAGTGTGAAAGCAAACGTATTAAACATAGGAATGCATACACATAAACTAATTAAACGGACGATAACACGCGGTACCACTCCGACCACTCAACAACAACCTAAGTGAATAAACTCTACGTTTAACTGGTCCAGTGATCACTGAAGCCAATTCGGATGAATGTTGACATGTTTCTTAATCTATTTTACTTTATTTATTGTGAGATATAAAACCTACAACATAAATACTAAAATAATGTAAGAGTTAATGTTGCAGCCCAGTACATTATCCGCAAATTAAACGTAATCGATTTCAGTGAATGCACTAGGTGAACAATGACTTTATATAAGTCGTCACATTATAATAGTAATTAGTTTGTACACACACACATTTATACATTTCTTTAATAATAAATTCTTTATTGTAACAAAAAGATATATACAATTAAAGAGTAAGCCCTGATTCCCAAACTAGCGTGAACTGTATAATGGCAATCAGTTCCTTCCCAAAACAAATGATACAAAATTGTTACAAAAAGCATTTGGAACAAACATAGTTTAGAACATACTTAAACAATAGAT
This sequence comes from Catocala nupta, assembly GCA_963675205.1. Taxonomy (NCBI): domain Eukaryota; kingdom Metazoa; phylum Arthropoda; class Insecta; order Lepidoptera; family Erebidae; genus Catocala; species Catocala nupta. The sequence goes on along the minus strand of OY776078.1, from coordinate 26,111,695 downwards.
TTTATTAATTTCGTGTACCTATGCGAATGAGTGTGTGTGTGAAGTTTCCTTTAGTTGTATTTTAATATATAGCTGCTATAGGGTGAAAGAATCAAAGAATCAATTCAAGGAGTATTAGACAATTATTATGAAATAGACAAGAGTTTATGAGTGATGTTTACAGCACGAAAAAAACATTATAAACATTATATCCATTCTATATTCAATACTTTATTATACACAATAACAAAAACTGCCTTGTTATTCCCGTGGCATAAGTTTGAGCTTATGCTTGTGTGCCATCGCGGTCAGGCAAGTCAATGGTCTAGTCATATGACTAGACTCTGTGCTACCATTGACTTGAAAGCTAGACAATTGGTGTTTGTCGTGCATATGCACGACAAACACCAATTGTCTAGCTTTCTATTATAAGCTACTTAAAAACATCTGGCTTAATATGTGTCATACAGATCTTTACCTACTTTTTCGGGGATATATAAATACACACGTATTTTTTATAAACATACACATGTTTATAGCAAATATACACAACGATAAGCTATATAACTTAGTCCAAAATATTATATGCTTTGCTTTTTACTGAGCTACACATTAATCTAAACAATGGCCAAAGAATCTAGATTAATTGCAATTGTCTATCCCATTCGCGATGGAGAGGAAATAGCAACATTTAACGTTTATTGGTTTGGAGACGTTCATTCAATTCCACGAGCATTTTCATCCGTCGTTACTAAGATAATTCTACCAAGTCTTTCGTATGTATTATTATGTTCTGCGTCCATTGTATTAACATTGGTAAAGCCTTCTGCACAAATATTACCTCTGCCGCCTTTCTTATGTATAATTAAATTACCTAGGCAATGCAATAATTTATATAGACTTAAGATTTTACCAATATTTCATCAGCCATTATAAATTATTATTATTATAGGGATGTTCTATGAAATATAATTATCTATTGGTAATTAAATGGATACAGTCGATATGACGTCAAATAATTAAGGTTTGATTAAATTAATAATGAAAGACATACTGTCTTATTCAGAATGCAACACCCGTTACCTTGATAAATTTAATAGCTATCGCTTTTATGTTATTTATTTAGTATTCTATTTAAAACTACAATAAATATTAAAATATTATAGACTTTCTAAAATCGGAAATGTGCAAGTAAAATTAATTGCTAATAGCCATTCCATGACTGCCACAAACAAATAAATAATTAGGTACATTAAATACAAATTAAATATAAACTTTCACGTGTAAGCGAATGTAAAATTTCTTATTGATAACACTAATTACTTATGACATCAAAGTTGAAAAGGTTTGTTGCGATTTGTATAGCCGTGTGTGGCAGGAAATAATAAAAAGGAATTTTTGTCTTTCGAAATTATGGGAATAAGTTAGATAGATATACTCTTTTCGTTTTAAATCTGAAAATAAAAGACGAAAGCAACTTAGACATTAGAAGCCACAAACACAAAATAAATATATCACTACTCCAACAAATCGTTCAAAGGTACGTTGTTTTGTGCATCAAAATCAGATGAAGGGAAAAAGCTTATATCCCAATCTTGAAAATGTGCGTACCATCTTTTAAATATTATAATACGTTATATTAAAAATAATTAGTTATTATGGCTGGCCTTTATTTTGAAATAAAGGCCTTGCATTGCCATTCAACGTGGTAATGCTACCAGTTTTCTGGACACACTACCAGTCGAATGTGATGCGGAGGAATTCTATGACGCCTATTAGAGGGTTTAAGATTTATTTTTCTTTTTATTTATATTTTATAATATTTTAGGTATAAGCTAGTTCTAAAGAATTTTGCTTATATTATGTACATAGTTTATTTTATATTATATTAGTTATCTTTCACAAAACTTAGTCAGCAAAATATATTTAAATAATAATATTGACAATTTTTTTATTAAACATCAACTGCTTCAAAATCATAGCGATAATCTTATACAGATTATCATATCAGAAACAGCACTTATTTTATAGCACTGATTACTTTATAGTCAATGTTAGACGCCATGACAGAATTGAATAATGATATATCTCTATCTTCTATCTCGTTTTTCTCTGTTCGACGAGTACAAAGCAATTGCTCACTGTATTCCGTGAGGTAAATGCCTGTATTGCGCAAAGAGACATTGATAAACTGACGTCATCATTTATTATTATTTTGATTTAGAATATTGTGCTTCTATAATTGTCAAAAATATATTTTAGGAGTGATTTTACTAAGATTAACATTTCTTCACAATCTTTCTTGTCATTAGGCAACACGCGTTCGTTGATTATATGACTATGGCATGCCTTAACACTTGCGAGATACTTAAACAATTGTGTTATCCTTGCAGTCATATTATTTACCACAATTATTAATTAATTAATGGTTAAATTATTAATTAATAAGTCATTATGAACTCTATGAAGTCTAACGTATTTTATATTCAATTGCTTATAATGCAATTTGAAGGTCTGACACCTTCAAATTGCATTATAAGTAATTTTTCTTACTTATCTTATAATATCTTGAGCCGCTATGGTCCGCTGACAAACGGACAATATAAATTTAACAATGTTAATACACTTGTGACAAAAGATTAAATACTTTTACTGATAGACTTGACACAGATTACTCACTTGAGTTCTTTGTATGAGTTTCCATGGCGTTTGCGCAGCGGTCAGAATCATAGATAAGACACTATATACTGGTCAGAATGTTGAAAGTCGCGTCGCGTCGGCGTGTTCCATAGATTTTCTAACAAAATCTACCACGGAAATTGTAGATAAATATTCGCGCTTATTCTGTCACATTCATGTTATGTGCTTAAATTAAAAATATATTGTATCTGGCCACCGTTGTGCCATCGCGGTTTCTAAGGTTAGACATAAATTTTCTTTCAAAAAAAGGAGACCTACCTCTAAATGTATAGAAAACAAGAACGTTCCATATAAGTAATAAAGTATGAAAACTTGTTCTACAGATACTTATTAGACAGATAAAATAATTTTTCGTCGCAATGGGCGACAATGGATTGCCATATTTAAATAGTTTAAGCTTTATAAGTATTTACCTATAGCACTTTTACAGTACATTGTAAATACCATATAAATAACTTAAGCGGCAACAGCACCTTGCCTTACAGAATGTTCATTTAGCCAAGAAAATGGTCTACCAGTTTTCACAAAACTTTCTTTGAGATCTATCACTAAGTATGACTTTTATGACTTGACACATGGCATGACGTAAATATAATACATGTTAAAGAAAGCATGTATGTCGTGCCGTAAATAAGTATTGAATCACATGCTATCAGTAAGACGTGTCCATACAAAAAGGTTTAGCAAACTATCACAAGAAAACATAACAAGGTTCTCTGATAGTTACTTAGATCTGCGAGGCAGCAGTGGTTTCTTCCCTAGTCGGTCTTTCACAGGTATATAAGCGTGGTTGATAGTCCGCCGTGGTCCAACTATCTTATCACACTCAGATTCTGGTACCTACATTCTAACGGCCCTAGATAATTAAAACATTTTACTTAATCAGGTAAAACAGATTGGACCATACTCGTACATTACAACAAGTTTACTATAGACTAAAGCAACAATTAGGCGAGACGTGTGCAAGTCTTCATAGTAAAAAAAAAACTTGTTAGTTTTTAATATTAGTTTAATTAATTAACTATTTACTAGCCATTGTATTGATTTATTAGATATTGTAGGTATCAATGAGTAGCCATTGTAGAGATACCTACAATGTATATCAAATAAAAACGATAACAATCAGAAATATTTTCAAAATTCGAAGATATACCGTTTGCAATATATCTATATCCGTAAGGTTACCTACATGACATATACATATAGTATATGCGCAGTAATCGATTTCATACAGCTTGCTTGTTTTAGTAACGTTCTAACGAGGTACATTTTATTATGAACGTATTTAGTGGAAAGTGTAAAACTTGTCTCGATTACAACCAGTACATGGTATTGATCTAAATTGAGCTAAAACACTTTAAGATAACTACATAATTGTACTATAGAAAGTCAGTATAAGAAATGTCTCAATAAACCGATCATCTTGGAGTTCGTATATCATACCTGATATAAAAGTAAGAAAATCATTGTCTCCACTTATACGACGCGAGAAATATTCTAATTTTACAGCTCTGACTGAATAAGTAGTGCACGTTCAGGATGGGACTATAAACTGTTGACTTTATTGCCCTCGCTAAACACTGGTAGCCACAATGCTTTTATACCCCATAACAATGACATACGATTATTGCGCCATCGAAACGATCAGTGTAAACTTTTTAAACCGATCGATGTTCATAATCTTCCGACACAATTATATTGTATACTAGGTGACCCGGCAAACGTCGTTTTGCCATAAAAAAAATGTTTTGACCAAAAGAATAAAAAATTGTTAGGGGTTGACAACCCTTATCACTAAGGGGTATGAAAAATAGATGTTGGCAGATTCTCAGACCTACTCAATATGCTCACAAAATTTCATGAGCATCGGTGAAGCCGTTTCGGAGGAGTACGGGAACGAACATTGTGACACGAGAATTTTATATATAAGATATACCAACAATATTGCTACAATATTATAACAACAAAACTAATTTTATATAAAATCGTTTAATTATGTATATTACGCTTATATTCCTATCGACAAAACAGTATGTATTCTACCTACCTTATCTACCTTGAATACCTTAAAGATTTGTGCACAAAATACAAATAACAAGAAGAAAATATGACCCATTGTCGATTCAACGAACATTGACTATTATCTTTTCGATGACAAATGAGCTCAAAACTCTGCGTATCATTGAGCGTCACACTCAAGTAACATACGACAGAGGCTTTAGATAGCGGCGCCATACATTGCCGTGTCGGCAGGTATCGCTGTAAAAGTATCGAGTATAAAATGACAATGTATATTGTAGGATTTGAATCACCGTGCCGATTGTCAAAGTGAAGGGTAAAGCCGATTTAGATCGGGGAGATAAAAGAACATGCGTGATGCTAATTCAAAATTCAAATTTGTGCTCGCGAGCATACAATTCGAATTCCAAAAGAACAAAATTTCTCATATTGTCTGACGTATCATATTGACAAACAACGGCCGTTCGACCATAAAAGTAACACAACTGTTTATTATTATTACTATGTAAAATACGTTAAATTTAACACATTAAACAAATAATATAGGTACAGATCGATCGTGTTTAGGTTCATTAAGTAATCTAAATTATGTCAATAGCGTTTTAATATTCGTTTAACGGCTTTTAACTGCGCTATAAAACAACATTTGGTACTTTAAACGTTTTTATTTCAATGTGAGCTATTCATGAAATAGCGATGAATATTTACTCCAAAGACAAACAAAATTAACAATAATATAATATTTACAACCGCGCGTTGGCGGCTTACGATCTGCGTGAACATAAATAGCCAATTATTTAAATCAAATCGTCTTTTATTTTCCATGCGTCCGTATCGTAATGCCACATAAATCGTGCATCTTCCACGATAAGAAAATATTTCACTATCAAAGCGAAACTGAATAAGAGCCTGTAGAAATAGTTTAAATTAAAAATGTGGTGTAATCTAGCAATAAAGTAACGTTCGCCGTGTGGTAGTTACTCCAAGTGAGATTACCGGGAGGCATCAGTCAGATATAGTATCGTTTAAATAACAGTAATAGCAGCGTAAATACAATTACTTAAGAGGTGGATAGCGCGCGAAATCTTCCGAGTTTTCACCATAATTACGTGTGGGCAGAACGTTTACAGACATTCCGCGGTTAAGGAGGTGAGAGGCCACACACGTATTGCACTTCTCTGTCCACTTGAACAATAAATAAACCTCCGTAGATCATCGCTACGAGCCAACTCTCGTTAATTATAACTATAGCTCAAAATAACAGCCCGTGCTCCCGTAAATTGTCGATCAATAAGTCCACCGCTGGCCACAACTCTCCCCGCGGGGAGACGAGCGTGAAAGTTGATTTAATACTAATGATAATAATAAATATTTACGACTGACTCGAAAAATGGTAGCTTCGTCGAAAATATGGTTGGAAATTGTAAAACGGTTGTAGAGATCATTGCTTTATAATAAACACAAATTACTATGAAATTAACGTACCTAGCTCTATATGACCTAACCGCGGACAGCGGAACATTATTGAAATAAGACTTCTAATATTCCTTAGAAATGCTCCTAACAGCTACATCTTTCTTCTTGATATCACTGATAGGAAGTGAATCAACATAAATCCATAGAGGGCACAGAGAGCACGAAGTAATAATGAGTGAAATGAAACGGTGTGAGCTCATCGATTGCGTTCATAGAAAGTGGTCGCGGCCCTCCTGAATCGCCTGAGGCCATCCAGGTCCGAACTGCTGTCGAATCAAGCGTTGTATACCACGAATAAACCGCAACATATTTCTTTGAAACATAAATAACGTTACTATAGCCCTAAAAATAAAAGAACTAGGTGTCTTGCTGTCAAAATAAAAGTATACTATAGGTAGATTTTGCCCACGGTTTCGCTCGAGTAAATGTAGGTTAGTATAGATTAGTAACAGTACTTACCTTCAGTCCTTTTCTGTATCCCTGACAACGTGTAGGTATGCGACATTTCGTGATGCTCAGTCGATTAGTTATTGCGGGAAAATGTTACGAACAAACTCACATATTTACAATATTTTATGTTAATATATTAGGATAAGGATTATGTAATTATCTATTATTATAGTATAAATTTAATAAATCACCTATTTCTGATGCTACCCTAGATGGCGTTATGTATCTCTGAAAATATGTCATTAGGTATACATTAAGCTCACGAGCCATACCACGGCAGTAACTACCTACATGGATTATAATGTCCTACTTAATTAAATATGACCTTTAATAAATAAACTACTGTATTTTAATTACTTCATTATTACATTATAAACTGATTTTAATGATAAGATGTCTGAATTTTACAATCAGGACATTTACATTACGTATTTTACTATATCATCGGTTATGTAAATTTATTTAAATTTAGAACATATCATTTGTTGCTTATCAATAATTGGCTAAACCAAAAGATAACAAGCGTTTTTTTTCCACCTCAGTTACCTAATCACAAATATTAAGTGGCCCTTGGAAGAAATACCGCGGGACATTTAGACTTTTTTTATATATAGTACGGTGCTATAAAATGGGGTTGCATTGAATCGCGGGGTGACTTTGATAAAACCTTCACTTTAGTTTTAAACTTAAATTGTGCGAATTCTCAACGCATCGTTCAGTCTTTTCTTTACGGCTGGCAGCATTGTATATCATTGTCATTGTGTGTTCAATCGTTGTGGATGGATCCGTGCCGATTTGCGGAAAATACATAAAATACATATATATGTAACTACTAGTTTTGTGTTTTATTTTTGTTCCTGTTTGGGGATACTTTCGATTAAAGATGAAACGGATAGCAGTTTAGCCGGATACCGGATATTCGGCCAACCTTGTAGCCGGATAGCCGTATATTCGGCCGCCGAATATCCGGCGGAACGTTGCCGTTTGGTGCATCGCACGAAGCACGCTTGCGTAGGCGGCGCGCGAATATACCGATAATACTTAGACCCGGGATTCAAAACGAACAATTTCAGGGTGCCTGATACTGATAGAGCGTGCCAGGTGATTCTATTGAAATATTTAAAATGTCCTCCAGTAGCAGTTCACCTTCAACACCAGCTAAAAAAAGGAAAGGAGAAGAGACAGAGTCAGCTGTATCTCGCAAAGCTCATGACACGTTTTGGGATTGCTTTGATGAGGTAGCAAATGAAAACAGTACTAGCCAGGTTCAACGTGAAGAAAGAAACGAGATAGCATGTAAGCTTGACTTTTACCTTAAGTCAGTGCGAATGGATCACAATTGTGACCCTTATTCTTGGTGGGCAGCTAATGCTAAACAATACCCAAATTTAACAAAGTTTGCCAAAATCTATCTTTCAGCACCTTGCAGCAGTGTGCAACAACGAAAGACGTTTTTCTGACTGGCCTTATTTACGAAAACAAGCGGAACCGCGTGCTACCTCTTAATGCAGATAAATTAGTATTCAATCACCATAATTTGCTCTTAGTGCAGTATGAGTACTAATTAATTTATATAATATTACAATAGATTTTATTATATAAATAATACAGTATAAATAAGTATCAAATCTATAACAGCTGAGTTTTGAATAACATAAAAGCTTGTTACATAAAATAAAATGTATTAATAACATTATTGAGTTTGTAGAGACAATAATTAATAGTAAACTAAGATTAGATATTATAATTATAAACAAAAAACATTCTTTACAGTAACTAGTAGTTTTAAACTAATATTGATATTTTGTAAATATTAATAAAATTATGAAATAACATATTACAAAAACATGTTTCATAAACACACAATAACCTATTTGGAATTCGTCATACACTTCGTTTAAGCATAACTTGAAAAAAAAAGTAAACCAGATCGCTCATCAGAATAACTGCGTTATCTCTCGATCAATCTCGCCACCTGCCCGGTCTAGTAGTAAATCTTCATTATTGTATGTTTTTTTACCAATTTACTGTTATACAGACTGAGTAGCTCCGAGCTTAAAATCGATCTTCTTGTAGAAACGATTACAAACCAATGTAATTATGATGTATCGATGTTCCTTAGGCGCGCGCCGCTCCACTCTTATTTAGTTATGATCATTTTTACCATAAAATAGTGCGGTGGTTTCCAAATTTAAAATTAATGTTCACATTATTAGATTATATACCTGCCAGTGTGATTTTGACAGCAATTATATATTATTTTTTATGAAAGCGTGGCTACACATTTGGCTTGCGGTAGAGATATAAGTAACTATCAACTTACTGTGTATAGTGTTATTAAGTTATTTTTTTATTTTGGCTATAATTGGGTAACTTTGATCCATTGTGGCAGTATAATTGAGGCCCGTAACAATAACACAAACAGTACACAAGAGACAGAATACTTACTGTCGGGTACTTTTACCGCTTACTAAAGCCTTCCTTATTAAGAGTCGGCTAAATCCTTTTCGGTCACATTTAATGACGTCCCAGTCAGTCTCACCGCAACCAACCTGTTTGATGGATAGCAACTCTATGTTTTGTAGAGTCGATATCTAGAGAACTAATCACTTAAACGAGAAAACTGTAAATCTACGTATTACTCAATTGGGCTCTAGGTATTTGTTTTGTATAATTATATATCTGTACTCTCTGTTTATGTTGATTTTAATTGAATCGGATATAAAAAATTGTATTTATTGGATATGTCCACGTCTTCGCTCGTGTAAATGTAGATTTTGTCAGTAAATTTGTTGCCAAAAAGTACTTCTGGATGCAATGTATCCCATGGTCTTTTCTGTACACCTAACAACTTTTATGCGAAATTTCATGACAATTGGTCGAGTAGCTATGGCTTAAACGTTAAAAAACAAACAAACTCACGTTCCAATTTATAATATTAGTAATATTTTTGATGTAACACATTTGCCGTTATAAAATTATGTATTAATATTATTATTATTTAACAACATATCTATTATGAGACTTCTTGTCCATTTATGGGTGATTTTATGTATACGAAACTACATAGTGGGTAAACCTAATTGAATGATGAAATAGTCAATGCACCATGTATTAACTTGAAACATCTGTTAACTTAAATGAATAGGTAATATAACAAGATACACGTATGACAGGAATTACTAGCGTTTTCACAGCGTAAGAAAATAAACAATTGTTACTGTATTATTAAATGTTTGATATTCGTATAATTTAGCATATTATTTCTATATATATGTATTATAAAGTTAGAGACGCTTTTAATGCGTTGTTACAAATCATGGTTACAAATAAGATATAAACAATTCGTCCGACTTCAAATGTAAGAACATACTTTGGTATATCTACGGCAGTCTACAAAATTCTAACTTAAAACTTATATAATGGTCTCGATTTATAAGAAGAAATTTATATAGAATTAAGTAAGAAAAAGCGTCTTCGATATTAATACCACATGCATTCTAGCATATATTTCTGTGTCATAAGTCATAAGACATAGAATGTCAAACCTGGCAAGAACCGCGATACTAGCTCAGAAATTTGACATCCTTCGTCAATCATATCACCTACTTGATTTAAAATTACGAAATTTTAGCTTAAACTTAGCAGAAAAGGGGTTTTAGTTTCTTCGTTCATAAACGGATCTTAATATATGGTATTATATATATTATATTATGTTTGTGTTACTTCGAGTCTTAAATAAACAAAGTACGTTTATAGGGTATGACTATCTAACTATCTTTTAAAACACTAGAAACGTTTTGTGATGAACGAAGGCAAGACACGTGTTAATTCTAGTGTAGCCGGTTCTCTGGCCCCGTTATCGGGTATTCCAAAAATGTCAAAAATTGATATGTTGATTTTATTATATATATTATGTAGTAAGTAACGCTGGCCTAGTGGTATACAATTGGACTGTCGCGCAGAGATACCGAGTTCGATCTTAAGCACACACCTCTTACATTTAGAAGTATGCATATTAAATAGTTCAATTATCAGTTTAACCGTGAAGGAAAAGCATCGTAAGGAAACCTACATAGCTGAGAGTTCAACACAATGTTTTTTAAGATATGTGAAGCACTACTTAGTGTTTTACGGCCTAACAATTCTCACATGGGAGCGTCAAAAACCAACGCTGATACAATTTAAATGTATATTATTATTATATCTTGTTGTTAAATCATGCTTTCCGTTGTTGTGATACCTAGTTGAACGATTTCAGCCAAAGCAATCTGAATATATAGGTTGCGATTATCTGACCTTGTTACAATTTGGACCCTGAATTGAAGATATAAGGTAAGATATAGCCGAATTCTCACTCAGACCTGATGCAGTACGATGGAAGCATCAACCATCTTTACCCTAAAGAAGACCATCGTATAATAATTCACTTCAGTTTATAGATTTGCTAGCACTGTTTTCTAGGTGATTTACTATCAGAATAAAGATGTATTGGTTTCGTACCTTAAATAGGCACCGCAGCGTTTTCATAAAAAAGGATAACGGGCATAAGTGTAGTAACACCGCGACTGCGTTTTATTCCGTAAGTAAAAGTTACGATAACTTACAAAATTATATATTCCATTTCTTTCGTTACATCCCAAGTTTGATTTTTTTCCTAGTGTAGGCAATATGGAAATTATACTGGTGGTAATATCAAGCGATAATAGACAGAACACTCGTCTTTTGTTTACCTTTGTTTTCTTACGTTGCTACCTATGTTTTGCAAAATTATGATGGTAACACGACAAGTAAAAATAGAACTTTAACGTCGTAATGACGGCAAAACACGTCCTAAAACACAGGAACGTCTTGTTTGGGAGTTGGGGGTTATTCCATCAGTGTGACCTTAACGATCAATATAAAGTATCCTAGTTTTTAAGCATAATGTTAAAGGATATTTATCTGTATAAAAATAATAATTATTATATTAATATTATTAATTTATACTGTTACATAGTCTTTCATTGGGATAATAGTTTACCATAAGACAGACCGTATGGTCTTTTGCCATCTTTGACGTATCAAAGATGTAGTCATCTGTTTGTCGTTGATGTAACATTATATCGCCATAATATCTCAATGGATTTCGTGAGCCAAATATTGCCTAGAATTTTAGCCAATTTATAGCTGTTGCAATACCATTTTATTAATTGAAATTTAATAAAAGAACCTATTCTCACATAAATATTCGCTTAATTATATTTAATAGCAAGGCGAAATCGATGATTTTCTTAAAGAATGCGACTTATGCAAAGATGATAGTAGACCTGCTAGATGGCTACATCAATATAATTAGTAAAAGTATTCGTTATACGGTGGTTATGTAATATTTATAATAACGTTTCGTATATAATAATATCAGCTTGTATTTAAACTGTCTCACTGTTGGGCATAGGTCTTTTTTCAGTGTGTATGGGAGTAGGCCGTAGTACACCACACTGGCCCAGTACGGGTTGGCAGAATGGATATATTGGAAATATTGGAAAATGTATGGAGGTGGCATGCAACTATCCTCACGATATTCTCCTTCGCCATTAGAGCGAACAGTAATCAATGTTTATCTTCATTTGAAAATATAAATTGCTTAAAGTTTTAATGCTAAGTTTAATATATTATTATAAGAAAGTGGTATTTTCCCGGACGACCTGAATTATTGGTACTAAATATTTGCCTATGACCCGCGGCTACTGCTGTGTAGGACGACGTATTTATGTGCATGATAGCTTAGCTCATTTCATCTTCCTCACACAGTCACCTCACATAAGGCTCATCTTCTCTGCCTATCTATACTGCCAATCTTCCTTGCACATCTTAAACGCACCACTTTGCATGTCATCTTCCTCACACAGTTACCAAGCGTAAAGCGCTTCACTACACCACTTAGCTTTCGCAAAAATAGACGCAGTTTCGTGGCGTACTTGATCTATGCTCACCGGTCCAGCTACTTTCATTCATATCTACCACACACATCTATCACCCTAACCAAACAATAAACGATAGAAAATAGCTATACAGTGCTTTCTCTCTTTCCTTGACATGTTATTCCAAACTTAAATTATGATAACATGACACTTTGAATTAATTGTAATGTTATACAATAATTTTATTGTTAGTAAAACGATTATCTAATCATGTGTTCTTTATTATAAAATTCATTAGTATTTCATAAAATAAATACTTTTAACTTGTTTTTGTTCGTGGTTTTGTTTGAGAACAGAACTACAGTTTTTAGTATAAAGGTATCCTATGCGCTTTGCCGTATTTCTGACAATGTGTATGTGAAACATAATTATGATCGGCCGAGTAGTTTAGGCATGAAAGCGTAACAAACAAACTCACATTCGCAGTTATGATATTAGTTGGGATTCGCCACAGTTAGAGTGTCGATGATCCGTCATCACCCTAGAAGTCATCAACCGATACATAATTACAATCTACGCAGAACCGCCTACAATCCATCAAATAACTTTTTATGAATCCTTTACGGCCTTTCTTTACAAATAATACCTACATACCCTTTTAAAGTCATTATCGATTAAATTTTTACTTTCGACGAACACAAACTGTATAAGTAATTTGATTCGACCGACCAATTTTACCATTTGACTAATCATAAAATAAATACAAAATGAAAAGATATAAACAGGAAACTAGCATTTTAATTTGCGCTTATACCCCAGATGATGTCATGTACTGTCGGAATCAAAAGTTATATCATTTAGATATATGTACGTATTATGTATTATGTGCGTACGTATCTTTTGTAGGCAATAAAGTCGTCCGCACGCAAAAAATTCTGTCTGACTCCATACCGCAGTAGGAAATTTTCTTATAGAAAGTCCAAAAACACTCTCCCCAATTATAGAGAATAAGCCCGTGATCTCGCTAGAATTCTAAAATATAAGCGATTATTTATGTTACGGATGCAACACGACGGCCAGAAACCTTAAATATATAATACAATTAGGTATATAAGAAAATCCATTAGACACCAACTAAAACGAATTATAGATACCTCAAACTGCTTACACGTTACCTACATATATATGGACTGCCTCTACCTAAGAGAAATTCAGCCATGAAGTTACGCAATACTAAATCAAACTAGGCTACTTATAAAACATATCAAAGCTAACCCTCAATGCCTCTACCCCAGCGACATTCAAGCGTGACGCTACATGTCACACAAGCTATATTAAAAGTGCGTGTGTCGCGAAGCTTCGCTCGTAGCGCGATTGTCGACGAGTGTCCAACACACCGGTCGAGGTAGCGTGGGCGGCGGCTTCGTTTCCCATGTCCCGCGCTCCGGACAGTTATATCAATAACAGACCGATGGCTTACATATCGACGCTACTTACATTGCTACTCACAGATATCACCAAAATAAATATAAATAATTTTACTGTCGACCGCTGGCGTGCCTCTAATACTTAGATGTATGAGATGGCTTTTGCATATTCAAGCACAAGAGTGACCTGCGCCTGACTTGAATGCGCGGTCTTGTTTTCCTTCACACTCTTAGTGTCTTAGAAATGTGGGAAAATATTGGATTTTTAATTTGGTCTGCTTTTTAATTTGATTATAGATAAAAATAAAAAGCATGATTTATAATTATTACAATTTATAATTTATTTATAGACTTTTCGGTTAAAAGTTATTTTTATAATTATTATTTAATATTGTATACATATATTAGTTATTTATAGACTGTGTAGTTAAAAAGTTCTTTATATAATCATTTTTAGTATTCATGTATAAAAAGTCATGTTAAATGTGAAAATATAAACTACTAGTTAATGTTTTTATATAAAATGAGAATTTGGGATATAAATAATTAGAAATCTTGCTAACAAACTACTAAAACAAACGTGCTACGAATGCTTCTTTAAGTAGTGAGTAATTGATTAAGGTTTACAATTTAAAATTGGAATGTAAAATAAAAATTGTAAAAGGTATCTACTTTCTAGTCTTCAATAGTTAATGCAAGGTCAAGCTGAGGGTTACTATAAACCGACGAGCGTACAAGAAAAATTTAATGAGAATGAATTAAGAAAATAGATATGCCAGAGATTTAACAAGCGGCGATCCGACGTCTCTACTTATCCGTCGAGGAAACAAGTATGAAGTTGTCTATGCCTATCAATAACACATACAAAACAATTGCTGGTATTAAAAACATCTTCTTGTTAAGTAAAATATCGTAGAACATAGCATAATTTACAATATTCCACATAAAAAATATGTGAATATTAAGCACATATTTCGCCTCGAAACGAGATGTCACCTGGACGGCGTGGCGACAAATACGAAATTGAAATTGATAATCACATTAAAAATAAAGTATAATATAATCGAACTCGCAAATAAATGAAACCTTAATTCACATGCTCACTTCTTATACCAAATAATCAGTAAGTGGTTACCTACTTTAAAAATCTAGTCTTAGATCCACAGTCTCCAAACATAAATGATTCACGCACGACGATATCGTGTCATTAATAACAGCCATGAATAATTCAACTCATCCTCTAATCAGGAATTAAACACCTAATATAAAATGAACACCTGACTAGTCCGCATTCTAGCTGAATTCTTTTATATAAATAAATATATAAACACATGGTTGCCTAGTGAAAATTCTAATATTATTAAATAAAACTACTACACATACAGTTCATTTAGTACACTAATGTTTTAGAAAGCTTCTGTTTATTAACGCCTCGCACGGGTAGTACAAAACCTTGACAGATTATACTCCTAACCTTCCTCATGAATTACTCTGTCTATTGGTGAAAACCGTATGAAAATACCTTTAGTAGTTTTTGAGGTTATCGCATACAGACGCGGCGAACGACTTTGTTTTATAATATGTATTGAAGATGTCTTTGCATAACAGGTAATACTCGTATATATGTAGATGCCGACACCTCACAATTACACACTTTGAAGAATCAAAATAGCTTGCTATGATTTGGTACCGAGATGTCTCAACACTATTGGTAAAGAGAAAGGTCACTGAACCATTCCTCCTTTTAACAATGAAAGATGATGTTTCCTCCAGAAATTATATAGGTTTTACTGAGTCATACATACACCACATCATACCATGTGAATCAGTTCAGTTTTCCACTCGAGCCAAGAGGCTCAAGTGTTGTTCAATCGCAAGTCAAATATTTGCTGAGAAATACTTTCAATAACATCAACAGCTATTGAGTACGATTTTTGTATTACTAGCATCTAAGTTCCTATTTATTAGAGTTAATCGCATCATAGAATTTGCTCATCATTTAGTTATGACATTTTTGGCCTGCGGACTGATCATCAAGAAAGAACTAGGTTGACCACTGTTCTTTCACTTGTTCTTTCTATGTGCAAGTTGAGTCTGATTGAAAGTGTAGGAAACCAATGCTTACGATATGATACGTCTTACACTAAATTAGGTTTAGATAGTACCAATTAAACATGTACAATATGTATTACAAAACATGAACTTATTATTAGCCAGTCTTGAATTAAACTGATATTCCTGTTATTCTACGTCTTGAGTTTATCGCGTAAATAACATAGATAACTTCATATTTAATATCAACGAAACTAGGAAGACACATACAAAAAGAAAATTACCTGTTGCGTTTTTTGTAATAATTCTTTTTTAAGAAACTTTTCATTTATTTATTTTTTTTTTTTTTTTTTTTACGTGTGGGAATGCAATGATGCATATCCCTCCGCGGGGGCGGGCGGAGGGATTATGTCGGACTCGCCGGGGTAAAAGAAAGATGGAATAATAGGAAAGTACCTCCCGGAATACCGACTAAACCTACCACGGTGTTCCTCGACAAAACCACTATCGACGGGGCCGCGCGAATCGCTTTTGCCGTCTGAAACGGCAGGCCACTACACAAGAGACCTACCCAAAGGACTCACTCGAAAAAATTCCCTACTGTCTCCCCCCTAGAGGGGAGACAGACTCGACACAGAGGCGCGCGTGGGAACACGCACGCCGCCTCTCGGACCTGGTGCTGAACGGATGGCGGGCAGGCCCACAAAGCCCGCCACCCCCAGGTCAAACCTCAGGGTGGCTGGAGGTCATCGCGCGCCCTCCGGCGCCCGGCTCTGCGGTTGGGGAGAGGGTTTAAACGCGCCCTCTCCCGTTCCGCCGCCTCCTTGATGGAAATCACTTCCTCGCAGAAGGAGGCGACGGCGTTCCACGACCTCTCACTCCGGACCATAGACTGAACTACGGCCGGGAGCGAGAGGGCAACCGATCCGACTGCCGCGGTCAAATCACGGCGCTGCGATGCCCAGGCGGGGCAAACCGCCAAAGTGTGCAGCGCCGTGTCCTCTACAACGTCGCGGCAGTCGCCGCAGTGGTGACAACCGGGCGTCTCTTGCCGGCGTATACGACACAGGAACCGGCCAAAACAACCGTGGCCAGTCAAAACCTGTGTCAGCCGGAAGGTGAGGGCGCCATGCCGCCTCTCCAGCCACTCCTCAAACACGGGATTTACCGCCACGATCGTGGCGTGCCCGGAAACTTTTCATTTATGATTTAACCTAACAACTGTAATTAAATATTGACATTATTCCGAATAATTGTTATTACGTGATACAATAGATGAAAAAAGAAAGTAATTTGTATATTTTACAATATTGAATGAAATCTTTTACTAGGTTCTTGTACGTCGTGATCTATTCAAATACTTAGAATTGTCCAATACACTTGCCCTACGCAATCAAAGTACTCGTGAGAAATCTTTAGTGTGGGTGGGTTTGCTCAGATGATAAATTAAACAAAATTATAGCATCTATTAACTGAGATAGGCTAAAACTCATTGTTTCCAAGTTATTAGAAATTGTACATTTAACACAAAGTGCTCGTAATAGACTAATACAATATTGTAGTAATAGTGAATAATATATTAACTACTTTACTGGTGCAGAGCCGTAAGCGCTTTTGTTGATTGTGAAGTCCGGCATGGATTAAACCGGCAACTGATGTTAAGCTTCTCTGTTCAAAAAGGTTATTTTGATGAATAAGTAGAATCTGCCCTATTAAATACGTTAGCCAAAAACAAAGCCGGCGAAAGGGTGTCATTAAGTATTTTTATATACAGTTTAGTACGATACGTTATTGGTTTTATGATGAACCTCATCAGTACTGTCCTTTGTTACTTATATATTAAACTCTAGCACAGGACACACCGGTATCATCAATTTCATCAATACCTGTTCAGAGGACAACTACAGTGTTCTGTTGTTTAGCAACACAGTCTACCAAATGCTACAACTCGTCGCTGACAGGAACACACAGTAAATAAATCGTATGGAAGAGTGAGTCAGTTAGAGAGACAAAACAACTTACAGCAATGAGGATAAAAACTCGTAGAGGAGGTGATTTAAAAACATAGGGCATGAAAATAATAACTGAGCTCCGATGGATAATTGACCACATAATTGGCGTAGTTTATCTAGTTGCCTCACCAGAACGAATGCGCTGAGTGATTAGACTGAGTTATGGTAGAAAATCGATTCTAATCTCGATCTTTGTTGTTCTATATTTATATTCGGAAAACCTTGTGCGATATGTTACATTACTGACTATGGAAATCAAATTTATATTTTCAGGTGATTGTTATCCAATATTTAACTTTGAAAGCCTTGTGCGATTATAAGATATTAATGGGTTTTAAAAATCATATTTATATTGCCAGAAGACTGATGCAAAGTAAATACATTTAACATAACATAAAATATGACATAGTGGCGTCATACACCTAAAACATAACCTCAAACTTGTTATGTTTCTATTTTCTTAAATACAATACTGGAAGAAAGGCAGAAAGAAAGGGATAGCACGACTGGACCTACAGCGGTGTAGCCACGCTACTACATAGTTTATCGCCTGTGTTTTGTTGTAATATAGAACAGGGGCTTTCAAACGGCGCCTACTAAAGCTAGCGCTCCTGAATCCATGTAAAGCAATAACAATCTGGGTATAACGATCGCCGTGGCACATAACTAGTTACAAGACACTAGCTCTTTGCTCACAAGCATGGAACTAAATCGAATTTGTTATTAAGGCGTTGATCACATTTAGTTGAACCTTCGACCCCTTACGGACTGATGTTTTTACCTAATACTTATACATAAACAATTAAGTATATTTGTTATTCTGATGGCCTAAGATCCCGCTTTCAGTTACTATCTATTGTGAGCTATAATTTCTATTTAATGATCTGATAAAAAGTTCTTGGGTTTATCTACACAGATTCTCATACGCAGCATCAAGTCTAGACTTATTGCTTGCTTCTTTACTACTGCTGCTAGAATTAATGTTGCATGTAAGAATCTTTATGGGCCACTCCAGGTAGTATATTCGGCAATACACTTGCACCTCTTTACATAAGATTTAATTATAGCTTCTAGCTATCAATATACTTAGCTGTGGAAGCAATATACTTACGTATAAGCCTTTATATACAAGTACAGTATAATATGTAATATTATGCCGCCAGTAAGACATTAATACATTACCGCACAAGTAGAACTCCAAAAATATATTCTAATGCACGATCCAATATTCTAAAACTGAACAGTGGTAGTTGCTAACAACACCAAGTGTCCATTACAATTGACCCTTGAGGCAAATTGCCACACCGCACCGTAGCTTAAAGCTAACGAACGAAAGAGAGGGTTGCCACAAGTGGACTCTTGATGACATATAATAATATTGATTAATGTGTACCATTCGTAGGTGTCAAACAGATATAGTGATGTTATACTATTTGCAACTAAAATGGTTATCAGATGTTGGGGCTATAGTGCTATTCTGTATTATTACAATAACTAATCCACTCACTAGTAAGAGAATTGGTTATTGAAATTAGGCGCTACAAAACCGTCTACTCAAAATGTAGTGTTATTTAAATTAGGCGCTACAAAACCGTCTACTCAAAATGTAGTGTTATTTGGGTTAAACTGCATTGCTACAAAATATTAGACATCATTGGGATGCCGTATAATGATAGTCATAATGAAACTCCCTTCGATTTTTATCAGTCAATACAAAATTTGCGGTGAAAGTGAGATTTGAGTTCGAGATGAACTGTTTTCATCGTAGCAAGTGAAATGTCTGCTTTTGTTAGTTAGTCAGTTTAGTACAACTAATATATGTTTACCCTTAATTATGACTGCTTAGGCGTTCTTGTTAGTTCGTACAATTATACTCCTTTTATTTTTTGAAAATCTATGTATTTATTGCTACGATAATTTATGTCTCGCTCACTGTAATAAGTTGGTTGATATATCTTTGTTGTTAACAATATACTACATGTAGATAAGGCCAGATATTCGCTTATCATTGTTGTGCATTCATGTAGTACAATTTCAGTAATTTATGAAATATTCGTAGAACGTTATGAAATATGTATGAATAAAAAAATGTATATGATCGGCAATGTAAATTCTTCATTTCTTTTTTTATTTTGGTGACTGTAGTAATCTAATGTAGCGTTTTATCTACGCTGATCACATTTGGATAAAATCTGAGATATTAAGAAGTCCGACCGAATTTGCGAATTCACAGCTAGAAGTATATAAAATAAATAGCGTTATAGTAGATAGTATTAGCATATAAAGTCGTTATATCTAATATTAATTTTAAATACTTTCAATTTTCTTTAGAATTTACATTTTGATCATGTCGTGGACACTTTAAAAACAATAGATAATGTATATATATAATAAATATATAATGAAAATTATAAAGTATTCGTTCAATAATATTGAAGTACCTATACGTATACACAACTTGAAACTGAACTTTAATAGTGCTTGGAAGAACTTATCTTGCAGTTACTGTCTGACGTCTCAAAGTTATGTGAGTGTTAAATGAATAATTAACGCTCACTTTAACACTGAAGAAAAACGTCGTGAGCTAACTACTATTCTTCATAATGTTCTCAATGGTATGCGAAGTGAATATATACCAACATAAACTTAGCCCATGTGATAAGTTATGATTTAGCCACTATTAATATCAGATAAAATATTTAGATATGGCAATTTTCTTGAAATAAAAAAATCACACCAAAAATAACATAAACCTAAAATCAATTTAATTAAATATTAGATTAATTTATTGAAACGATGGATAAAGATTGAGTGAATTTACTTATTACTTATGTGTTTAAATTATGGTATCAATTTATAAGTTACAAAATTAATTTAACTGAAAATTAAAATACATGATAAAAATTATTTAAATTCTTACTTGGAGTGGCGGTTCATTTGCGCTCTGTGAGTTTTTACATCATTACGCGTACAACCAGTTCTGTACGTAGTTTTCTCGTCATTAGGTATTGCATAAAATAATAGTTAAAAATAGTAGCCGTGTTAAAAAGATTATAATATGTAGTCCATTGCTTAATAAAACAAGTATTTCCTGACAATAACCTTGTCAAAATCTTTTATGTAGTAAGATAAGTAAACATTGATATATATATAACTAAAGCTTTGATTTGTGCTGATTAAATACAACTTCAAAGGTTAACCTTTACTAACCGTCATAATCGAACAGTGTTTTTATTAGTCGATATGAATGATCCGAATAATCGCGGGATATATATATATACCTACGCATATATAATAATTATCAGGTACCTATCATTTTATTCAATAAAAAGCTGCAAGTACTGGTGACTTGTACACCTTACCGAAAATTTGTCCCGACAATCGAAATGTTCTCGCGTATTATACACGTAGGTATGGGTTTTAAGCGTCGCGCCACCGTCCGTTAGTCGAGTGACATCATCGGCCAGTCACGTTAATGTTAAGCTCAACAATACCTGCGTACAGAGTATTATTGTCAATTAAATCTAAGGATTGTATAGAAAATAAGTTAGAAAATACACATCTCGGTACAACTATAAAACCTCATCAAACTGGGGTAACCAGTGCCATTTCCGCTCCGGCGGACTGCTCTTTTCGTACGAGATTACGACGAAACATGAAATGCAATTTCTAATTCCTGTTGTTTTGTGAACAATGTTTGTAATAAAAAAGGAATAAACTATTACCTACATTTTCTAAAATACCTATACACTGCGTGCGGCTATTATGAAATTAACTGCAATAGAAAGTATTTCCGGTGTAGGCTTTCAACATATATGATGTATCAAAATATCCTTGTTTTTGAAGTTGATCTAATTTATATAGAATGAGGACGATGCTGTCATAGATTCCTAGATCCTTCACCATTAAATCGGCTCGCTTCCAGTACACACATGATTACGAAAAGTCGACATCTCTGCGTGCCCTGGATTAGAACCACATACCTATGACTTGACAGTACAAGGGTGTATTTTAAACACTGTCTTTATACGTTGCATAATCGGTAAAATATTCAATTATTTATGATTGTTTTAATGTCTGCCCGACCAGATTTCCATCAAGTCATCTAAGCCGAAACGAAGTACCAAAACTACCTCTGAATTTAGAATCTGGGTAATTTATGACCCCATGCTAATGAGGTATCAATAGAGAAGGTGCCGTTATGTCCATTCATAAAAATTTTGCGGCCGCGTAATCTTTGTAGCTTACTGTCGAAATAAAATGTAGACATAGATAGACAAATTTTATCTAAATTTCACAATTCGATGTCTGCTTTTTACTAACATTTAATAATTTCGACGTGTTTAGTCTGGTAGTCTTTAATCTTCTTTTTAATTCGATTTTCGTTATCCATTTATTAATTTGAAATTGTCGATTTGTCTGGCTATTCCGCTTAAGGTATTACGTGTAAGTTAATTACAAATGGAACAAGGTTCGATGTTACTAAACGAGAGGCGTCGTCGCCTGCGGTTCGTCAGGTGCGTGAGGCGCGAGACACGCGGCACGAGGCTCGCGGTTGTTGGGCCGTTTCTCCTCCCGTAAGTCATCAACTCAAATGAGACACAAATTTTACAACCAGTTATATTTGATGGCTCCGTAAACTTGTCCAATTTTATCACGACACAAATTGGACAATTCTGATAGTAAAACTGCTAACCTGAACCGCTGATTAGAACTTCGAATATTCTACCTTATTAGGAGTACCCGGATAGGTAAGTGATGATTGATAAATGTATGACAACAACAATACAATGGCGTGGGTTTTGTAAAAGTAGAAGTTACGACCGATAATAACTTAAATCAAGAAACTTATAAATTTTAATGTGCCGACCAGATATAAATTTGCAAGTTATAAAATAAATTTATATGTTTCAGATTTAGTTTTAGTTTTACGAGCTTTAGAAAATACGATTGAATGTAGATACTTGTAATAGACTTATTTGTCTCGTCTTATCAGCCAGTGTCCGTGCTATCAAATAATTAAATGTTTTGGTATAGATATTAATGAATTCGTAGTCGTGATTGAGCGATCAGTATTTCGTGACGAACAAAGAGACAGACGGACAGACAGGCTGTCCTGGCTGTCACTACGGGCCCATTGTCTCTACCAACAATATTGTTAGAACCATGCCCGTGCCTTATCTTATACGTCTACAATCATAACGTTACATTGTTGCTCTTGTATCCTCATATTTACATCACAATTAAGAAATATTCCATTAACTTATCAGTCACTTTCTTTTACGCAAAACTTAACACAAAAGATTTTAATTTTACCTATTCAATCAATAGTTTGCTCATTTGTTAAATAGACCTTGGTAATTCCAATAGTTTCAGTAGTGTAAACTAAACTAGTCTCAATTTAAGAACGTAAGAAGACACAATAAATTATAAGTCAATCAATTTAGTTCATTTTGACATCGTTGGTGGTCAACGACAGAAGCAAAAGAATAAACACTCGTCTATTATTGTCTAGTTGTACTTCGTGACTAGAACACTAATTTGGCACTTCAGAAACCTTATGTCTAATTACGAATAAAACAGTTAAAGATGTGAAGAATAATAGATTCAAGCCGCTTAGGATAGAGCAATTGTCATATTTTATTAAAACCCAAAACAAAATAATGGTTATTTATATAAACTTGTATATATAACGGCAATAGTTTCATTGCTATTAGATCATGATTTTATTTAGGCACCTAACTAGAATTTGCACCATACGACGTGAGTTGAAATGTGAAATGGCACACCTACAATATTCACAGATCAGTGAGAACGAGAATAAATCTCGAATTACACTAATTCAGAGGTCAACGACATGTTCAAAAACTTTTTGACCTTATCAAATCTCAACTTCCTTTCTTGAAAGGCAGAAATGCACATTTCCTACTAATGACGGAATCGTGCACAGCGTACTAAATTAAAAGCTCGATAGGATCTGTACGATATTTCCGGCGATGCGTGGGCGTCAGGTTCGTTCCCGAGCCAAAAACTGTTTAAAATAATAACTTCGCACACTCTTACGCACCTCACTTCACTTCCTCTCGACATGGGATCATAATCTTAAACCTACTTAATAGTACCTTTTGGTGGTAAGTATACCATTTTGGCAAATTTAGACTCTGTTCTTGGCGTAATTAGGCACATTTTCATCTGATACGTAAAGAATGTTTAAGGCTTTTGGGTGCTATTCCGAGAAACACCATTCATTGAGACAAGTAACGGGCTAATAGTAATCTCGCGTCTTGGCAACGCCATTCAAGAGAGCGCGTACCGTCGAGGTGAAAATGACTTTAAAATATAATCAACATCGATCATTTATTATTCTAACTAATATTACAATACAGTTTATTCAAATTTTTTACCATTGAGCACAATCCTATGACAAATTATACGCACATATTATGTTTATGAATGAAAATATACGTTCGAAGGTGTAGGTACTGTTACTTCGTTAGTCATGTTAATGCAGATTATAACTTTTAACAAGATTATTAACAAGGCAATCTATCGTAAATTCAAAATTAGTTATTTATTAATTAAATATAAGCCTAGAGACACCAACGAAAATAAATCAAAATAAATGACTATAATTTGAATAAAATAACAATACACCTACTTAAAAAGTATTTCGTCGGTGACTATACTTTGGGTATGTGTGAGTGTATGAAGACATTGTGGAGGTGTGCGTGTGTGTATAAAATCTTGTTTTATGCTTAGTTTGTGTATGTAAATATGCGGTGTGTACATGTATATGTGCGAGGGTGTGTGAGTGAGACGCGTGCGCCGCATTCCTTCGCGTAGTCATTCATACATACTCGAAGAGTTCGAGACGTATATTTGTCTACCTTTAATATCTTTTTGTTTTACACTCACTGTCGTGTATTATGGTTCTATGAATAGAATAATCTGTAATGCATCCTTTGTGATCAATGATCATAGAATATAAACGTACATTTACTTAAATATAAAATATCGATACTACCTCACAATAATATTAGCTGGTTGCTCGAGGATTAAGAAGCGATGCTAATAAGAAAAACCAACACACGTTCGTTGTGACGATGCTGTTTGCATTTTCTATTTGCATTCAAATACCTTCATTAGTGAAGTTTAAAGTAATATCTCAGTTACAATGATTGAAACGTGAAAGTGCATTTATCTAATACAATTTTACATGAATTTGGTAGTATTATTTATCATGTCAATCTAGTAAGTTATTTATATACGGCACGTTTCAGTAATTGTTATAATATCGAAGTATTAGTACATATCTTTAATTACGATCAAGGAAATTAGAGCATTAATAACAACAGAATTTTTATGCTATATGTAAATAAATTGCACGGTAATTTGCCATATATTCATTAAGTGCAAATTACGTTATACACATTTCTGATCTAAATAGACTATCCATACAGATTTTTTTATGTAACTATTCATAATTGCAAATTGAAATGATTTAAGCGTCTTCCTAGTCTAAACTCGCCTGCTATTAATCTGTAAAGTCTTAGAATACCAGATATAATTAAAAGCTATTGGCCACCGGAGTGCTACCGCGGTTTAAAAGATTATTTAACATTATGTTTAAATTAATATTAAAGTTGGATACATAAATATAGATAAAGTACCATTACTAAAAATCCTACCATTCTATCGATGACTCCCTGCGTCACTGGAAGGTTTACAAACATGAAAGATATAAACACTTCTAAACGCTGAACTACTATTTATGAGCCACACATTTTTTTGTCAAGTGCACCAATCCAATTCGCGGCCTTCGCCTCATGTACATGTAGCGAAGAAATTTTTTAATCCACTGTCCTATCCAAACAGGCACTTATGTATGTGTAATTATTATATCAGCCCTGTTTATAGGCTGTCCCAGTGCTGGGTAAGGGCCTCTTGTCATTATGAGAAAGTTATACTTATTATGTGTTCTCATTATATTCAAACATATGTATATGAAGTTCTCAGCAAAATTTTATAACGATTACTAGCTCACCCGACAACCCGACAGACGATGTCCAGTCTTAGACGAACTGTCAAACCCAGAGAATAAAATTGTCGTTAAGTTTTCTAAAATTATCCAATTTTCTACACAATTTTCTTAACTTTTATTTGCCTATGAACCTTACCGTAATTAAATGTTTATTAGATCTTAATTTTCTCATTGCAGATCAAATGCCCTTATTCATATTTTCAAATTCAACTTTTCCTATATACTAATCATCACGACTAGGTTTATACTTAAACAAATTACAGTAGTGTTTCTCTATATCTTAGAACATAAGTGTATACGAAAGACAGGTACATAATGTATTCATAACTATTCCCCACGAGTAGGTACGGAGGATTTCCGCCCAATCACGGCATAGGGCGGGCGGCTAGGGCGGGGGTGCATGCAATGACACGTCGATAGGCGCGCGCATGCCGAGTCATTTACATGTAAATGACATTCTTGACGACATTAACTGTTTAGCTCTCTATGAATATGCTAAATTCGTAATTTTATGTTTTATTCCTGTCAAGGGACGATTGTGAATCACTAACTTAATCGTTTTAGAAATGTTTATACTATTCCGACCAGCCAGTTTCAAACAACATTCGTTGTTGCTGTTGAAGTTAACATTTAATAGAACGAAGATACATTTAAATACTTTTAAGTTAATACTATCGAGCCTTTATACTATATACCTAAACGTATATAATTACTACTCAATCAACAAGCTCTTAAAAAAGTAATGAAATCGGCTGAGTGTAACTGAATTATTGTACTTCGCTATTTCATTCACAAGAAAACTTTTAAGTTCAACTTTCTATAAGTGCCTTTGAGAGTCTTCATTCACAGAACACGGATGGTTACGACAATACTTTCGTGGTTAATGAAAATATATCATACAAGTATGATTCACAGCTATATATTATTCTTAATCAGATGATGATTGGCTGACTGCGATATTCCATATATGCTATTATTCCTGCGACATAGACACTATGTCTAGCGAACATGACTCATTGGTTACGTCACCACCTAATTAATATTTATTTTATTAAATATATCTTCAAGTTTGGATCGTATACATATTGCTAATTTGAATTAATAAGCTCTCGGGTCAAGAATTTATATAAATAAAGAATTTGTATTATAGCCGTTAATGATTCATTTGAAGTTACCCTCTATTTTGTAACTTGGTGATAAACGATATAGGTAAGTAGAAGTTTTACTTTCTCAGTACATGACGTTTTAATTTGTATAGAGCACATAAAGTCGTAATAAAAGTTATTTGTACAAATATCTTGTAAATATGTAACTTTTTAAAATTTACGTTATTTCTGTGATGTCATACAAAAGATACACTACGAAAATCATCCCGATATAAAACGGTAAATCGTATTAAATTATTGCCAGTCATCTGAGTTGCCAATATTTTATTTTATGACTTCTTGTCAAGTGTTGTTAAGTTGAATATAAAACGATGACATAGTCATTATTTTGGTACGAATATTTAGATGTATCTCGAAGTTATCATAATATGTCTACACATATACCCAACCATAATTTTACTAAGATTAATTGACTGGGACATTATTCGCTTTAAATGTAATCTCTCAATATTTTTCTTCAAAATTTCCAATTATTCTTCTTTTCTTACAACATATACGACTGTTATCAACATAACAAAATTATTAAGACAATCTTTAAAATAAGCGTTATATGCTTAAGATTTCAAATGTACATAATTATGTCAAAGCACCTAATACTTTTACCTTTCCTTACTATTTGAAAAAGACAGAGACTCGCATTCCCAGTACTTCGACTTATTGCCCCGCTTACTGTCTCATCGATATCTGATATCTCTGCATTGCTACCACTCGCCTATATCTATAACAATTCTACTACCCCATACTGTTTTGTCTCCACAAACATTTTCAAGCCAAAATGAACTATATACTCTGGTACGCTAGGTACAATTTATATTGCTATAACTGCTCACCTCTCGACTCCTCGTCCATTCAATTTGCGTCAGAACACAAGTTATGCGTTTTTTATTGCAGCTAACTATAAAAATGTCGTTTCGATTATTATGAAGAATTATTTTAGACAATCGATCGCTACTGTACAATACCTTAGTGGCATTCAAGGTGTTTACTACCTCCGAGCCTCGGCATTTGTCTTTAGGTTTAACTAGTAAGGACCTATTTTATATATTATAATTTATAACTATTTTAATCATACATTGCTAGTTGAGTTGCTTGGTAGCAAAAATACCTGCTAACTAACGGCTAGTCCAAAAAATACTGTTTTTATATAGGTTTCAATTTAACGATTTAATTGAGTCTATTTATAGCAATAGGATTACAAAATCAATCAATCGAATGTACTAGTTTACGACTGCGATGGATGACCTAACGTGGTTCCACTGTGAACACGGAGTATGCTATTTACACCAGTTATAGTACAGTAGAAATATCTTGAACTGCGCTCGACTTTTTTCTTCGCTTTTTAATAAAATGCTCTTATATACGGCATATGTTTTTAAGTTCATGGAACTGTCAGCAACATAATTAACAAACATGTGAGATTTCGATTGCCTTTATCTTTCAAAATAATAACAAATATTAGTTTTATATAGTAGTACTTAATAATGAGAAATAGTTGATTTATATCAAAAATACAGAATAATTATTAGGATTTCGATCTATATAATACTTAACATTTGGTAAATGTTCAGCTTCTCATGTTGCTGATTGCACTAGCTTAGTATTTTCTTTTCGGTACTTATCTGATATTATACTACGTTCTAAGTTATTACATTATTTTATTGTTATAATTAAAAAAAATCTCCCAAACTAGGCATAATTCGTGTGTCGCATATAAGCATTTAAACAACGGACACAAAGAACACTCAGACAGAGAACAACTATTTGCGGAACACAAAAATACATATGCATACCGTGTGAGAATCGAACCTACAACACACAATGGCAATAGCGAGGGTGACTTAAACCAATACGCCATTCGTGCAGTCAAAATACAATTGACATTGAAATAGAAGAAAGCTACGTTAACAGTTTATTAATTCATCTGTTATGTCTTATGACTGTATCCGATTGGCATATTTCTCAGTTTACCTATTATTGGTTGATATCATCGAGTCAGTCCAATATCGCGATATTGCTATTATACGATTAGTATTTAAGCATGAAAAATGGTATAATATAAGTATACGATTAAGATTTTCTATGGTTAAAGACTTAAACAACCAGTACGTATGCTACCTTACAGGTCAATGAACTTTAATATATTATCAGTGTATGTGCACTGCTGCAATTTTCATCTAAGTATAATTGCGTAGGTGTGCTATAGATAATCAGCTTGCCTCTTTACTAGAAAAACGAAAACACATTCAATTAAATCATTTATGAAGATCAGGTACTCAATCGTCGTAGAGTACTTATTTGTAAGCTGATCTAAAATTGAATTAAGCCTTTATTTTGCTTTACTTGCAGTTCACTTATGAGCATAGTATAATACGTAAAGATACTTATTAAACGCGATATAACAATAGTTTGACCGTAGGTAAGTAAAGAGATGGGTAATGACTCAGAAAAGAAATGGTGGCTAGTAGTATTAAAATTTGTTAAATATTTTCACTATTAGTGAAATAGTATTCTCGAATGGTTTTTATATTTATATATTTAATTTCAGCTTTGTGGATAGTTCGGTAAGATAAAATGTAAGTTTATATGGAGCTGTCGTGTTTGTGTTTTATGGTTTTTATGTACCTATGTATATTACTCTATTCTCGGGTCACCTAACACCTAATACATCTTCAGTACCAGCACGGATTTAGAAAATGTGTCCGGTAAATCACAATTATAATAAGCTCTGCTATAACGTGGGCCCAAAAATATATTAGGTGAAATGTATTACATCTCTGCTGCCCCTTCGTGAATAAAAGCAGGCTTATTATATGTATTGGTACTAAGTGAAAGGTACACATTTTTACAGATAGTAATCGGCAGTACAGCGAGATACATAAATTAAAGAAACTGAAGCTAAAATAATATAGGTTTCGTTTTAAAATGCAGCATATTAAAATATTATAAAAAGATGTGAAACGAAATCGGAGATGGGACCGGAGCCGAGCGTGCCACAATCCATTACAGTGAGTCGCTGTAGGCGCTGACTCGAGGGGGATGTATCCATTAGCTAATTAGCTACGACCACCAACCCCCTTCTTACTAGCTCCACTAGCTACCAGATTGTAGCCTCTTTGACCGCTAATTGACTTTTATAGTGAACGAACATTCAATTTAAATATCAATTTTCGCGATACAAATAATATTAGTTTCAGTAATGACAATCTTTAACGATTATCGATTCTATAATGGCTGCCTTTTGGTTGCATCGAGTGTTATTCCCTTAAGTAATTAGGATGCTAACATAACAAGTAATTATGTTTTACCTTAAATTCATGGGACCTTAACGAAAATATTACCTTAATTAAAACTTACTTAAAAAAATTATATTTCTTTTAGCTGAGGTGTCATACTTGCATACGGCTGGAAAATAATGCAGATTACTAGTCTGCGTTCTTCTATAGGATACAGATAGTACCCAAGTCAATCTACCTTTATTTAAGTGAAAATCAATAAAATTGTTTACAACCTGTCTAATAAAAAAATTAACAACGCCTAATAACTAATATACCTCGTTAGCAACTACACTTTCCTCTCTGTAAAATATGCACTCAAGATTGAAACTGACATAGTGTCTATAAGCCTTATAGACAAACTCAAACGTGGTAATAATTTCTCAGCCCGCACACGTGCAACAGCAAATAAATCGATAGCAACAAACTACTGGCCAGTCATAAAATCACACCTTTTCACAATACGAAAGTATTTAACCGCAACCACAACACATTAAATTAAAAAGTTAAACTAACCCTCAGAACATCACGGCTATCTTTTAATGAGGTAATGGCGATCCAACGAGAGGGGCGAGTGACGCGTGGTGCGCACGCGAACACCCCTCGTCTCTAATAATTTCATTATTATAATAAAATGGAGTCAAACGTGTAAACGAGGGCACGTGATAATTGTGACCCTCTGCCGACTGATTACTGTGACAGCTTGACCCTTTCCACTTTTGGGGACAGCAAAGTTTTAAGGCCAAATACTACTATTTGAAAAATTACTACCTTTGTACTTTTATATTTTGCCATTGCGCCAATACTTGTATATATGCTAAGTAATATTTATATGCTTTACTAGCACGGCCCAAAATATAAAGAAGAGTTTAGATTTAGAGATGTTTCAAAATAGGCATAAGAAGATGTGCCTAAAACCTAGTGAAGCTAAAAAAATTACATTCTGCGTTGTATGGAAAACTACTAATTTGTTCAAATTTGTATAACGTTCGCTCGGCTAAAACGCAACACGCCAACATTAAATTTAAAAGTACATCGTTTCATTGCGTACTATTGCCAAGCTGCCAGCACGATACGACCGATAGTCATGACAGTTCATTTATAAAACGATGAGTTACAAGCATCGCCGAACTGCTCAGCAGGCACAATAAACATTATGAGCACATTCATTAATAGCTGACCGCTGACAAACGGTGCCTACTCCCTCCGCCCGCTCTTTACCCCATTATCCCCATAAACCCCTGTCTACCCTCCTGTAGTCCTCCTTCCATCTCCCCGTCTCCCCATTCGGCCAGGTGTAAAACTGCCCGGTCACGGAAAGACAGACATGCGATGCGGCTAATATGTTTTTATTATTAAAGGTATACGTATTGCTCATTCCTCCGGCCCTCGCGAGGGGATGAGCTATGAATATTTATACGGTGATTTGTTAATAGCGCCGCCGCGGTACTTCGGTGTGTGACTTACACAAAAAGTGCAGCGTAAAGCACATCCGATGTCCAGCACGCGAAACTGACACGACAGCTCGCCCCTGTAGCCTTGTAGAGTAGAGTAGCTCGCTGCGACACGACCGAACTAATACACTAGCTTTACTATAAAAAAACGTAAATTAGCACAGCTTCTATGCAAATGAAAACATTTTACCCTTATATGGAGTTATGAGAACACTGTTAACACATAAATCGACGTCACCATCTACATACCCTTCGCGTGTGTCGACACTATGTGATTCAAGCGCTTTCTCGGCGAATTCACATTAGTAATAAGTTGAAAGCTAAGTGCCGGGAGAGATACAGGAAAACGTGTACCGAGTAATGTCAACTTTAGCGTCGTCCTAATGACAATGTGCGTAGCTATCAGCGCAGTGCTATCTGCGGACAACTCCCGCTTGCTACTCCACCGCAAAATCTGATTTGTGATTGTACGAAAGATAGGAAGCCGCGTAGCCACGTACTCAGGTAAATAACTTGTGCAACTATAACTTTGGTACTAAATTTTATTCGTTACCACGCAGCCGTGAGAAACGAAATTTTCATTTACTTTCCCATCAAATATACCGCTACTGACGTTAACTCATTGTAACTTTATCTTTAAGTAATATAAAGTTATTAAACGTTTTCGGAAGGATATGAAAGTAGCAGACAATGTTTTGAATCTAACGTGTCTTTGGGTATCATATTTTTATTCCATTACGCTGTATCCAATCGAGTAATATGTAGAAATTTATAGGACGTTACTATATTTACGTCGTACGAGTACTTTATAATAGTAATGAGGAGTTTACATGACAAGGCACGCGAAACATCGGTGGCACGCGTGCACCCGGCCTGTTACACACGCTCTGGGATCAACACGACGCCTCTTAAAATGTGAGTAAATTCCATTTACAAATACATTGCTAATACAAGTACAATTTTTAAAAGCATTTATTAATGTAACATGTGCATTCATAGTAATTAAAAGGCGACGATAGCTTGTTGGATAAGACATTGGAATTGCGATCGAAAGCTACGATGCCTTTTACTCCATAGTTAGATGTGGATCCACTAACATGTTACATTAGTTTAAGATGTTTATTAGTAATGTATAAATAGGAATTCATTTAATATCACTTATTTGTCTTGTTACAAACACTTTCGAAATAATAAAAAACCTTTTATATTGTTCTACTTAGGTTAGACGGAAATCTACAAACAACTTGTTGAGATAGTAATCGACCCTAATAGTATCTACCTACGCAGTTCCTCAGCAATGAAAATCTTCAATATAATACAAACAAATACCTGCACAATTACACATCGCAGAAATATTCTCTATTATTATATTACCTACTTATGTTTTTTGATTTCTCCAACATACTTTTAGGGCTGCTTGTTCTGCAGGCATAACTTGTGTGGTAATTATGTACTCTTTTTAAGCAAATATACAATTATTTAACAATATTTTTTTATAAATCTATTTTATTCTCCTGAAGTCACATTAGCTCTAACTTAAGAGACTCTTCATACTGGCTGAATAACTTACAATGAAACTGATTGTATAATAGATTACACGAAAAGTTTAAAAATAAGACAATCATTTAAAAGCTATACCATTCGTCTTACCTCTTCTATTAACCGGAAACCAGACACAATGAATAGAGGATTTTGTTTAAGCCTAAAGGTGCAAACGATGGCAAAAGAATTAAAAGCTAATTACTATACGTACGGTGTAATAATTTAAGTGGTTACCTCGCTATTACACAGCGTCGAAAGCTGCTAGTTCGATCCTCGCACGAGACAAAAACAAATCCTGTTGCAAGTTTAAATGTACTTTATTTCCATTTAACTATGCTTATATTTGACTATACGTCACATAGTAATAATTTATATTAAAAACAAACATAGTTTATTATGTATATAGAATATTAGCAGAGCCTAAAAACGACGCATGGCGGTGGAATGGATACGGCAATGACGCGTGCATCGGTAGCGATAATTAGCGAATTCTAACGTAGTGCTTAGGTGTATGTTCATTACAACGAACGTCATCTGCCTCTTAAGTTCTCGCTGTGACATATACACTTCTCTTATAGTTTCTTACTGATATCGTTTATAAGGGACGATTACAATATAAAACATAATTTATCTGAAACTATAGTAAAAAGCATGTAAACAGCTATTGGCTAGTGGGAGATCATTGGACTGCCATGTAAAAATCTCAAGCTTAAACCCAAGGTACTTTCGGCTTTTCAAATCTATGTGCGTATTAAAAAATTAATTGATCGCTCGCTCTAACACTGAATGAAAACATCGCCAAGAAACTGAGCTTAGATAACACCGAGCTCACTGCGCATCTGATATATCAGATATAGATATCAAAGGTCGTAAGTATAAACACGAACTATTTTTTTGTATTCCCACAATTATTTTCTAACAAAGAACTAAGAAACAATTTGGGTACAAAATCAACATACCCCGTGAACGTAGGTGTTTAGTGAGCGCCCCATGCGCCCCAACATTTAGCTAAAATTATGGGAAATGTACACACTACTCAAATTACATTTTTTATTCTACTATTAAGCGGTGCGGGTGTTGTTAGACCGCTCTGTATACACACAAATTACCTAAGTAACTTTCCCCTTATATTTATGATTAAGTTTTTGGGTATTATAGCTTCTATATAAAAAACTGTTTACTTTTTAGTCGGTTGGTTTTTCATGCTTATAGTAGCAAGCGAGCTATTAGCCATCTAGCAGTAAACAGCAAAAATCACTGCCGTTCAAAGTAGAAGTAATCTGTTTACATCTCATTTCAAGATGAACGAATCATAACGTTCCGGTAATTTGACGAGGAACTTCAAAGAATCCATGTGCAAATTGACATATAATTATAGAGCACAGTGATTCTGACTGTCTAACTACCTACTGCCTATCGCAACTTGTAAAGTGGTTTTGAAGCCCAGTTCGTACAGCATCGTCAACTTCGATGCACGTTTCGAGCGTTGTTATAGGATTGGCAGACATGTGCTAATAATTTCAATAATCATCGTTCTCATGCGAGTTTTTTCGACTGCTGGATAGAAGCCTCCCTTTGTTTTAATTCAATAAAGTTTCAAACTCAATTTCCATATGTTTAATAATTAAAAAAATCATACATTCATGCATTTTTAGGAAATCGCCCGCTGCTCTTTTAATATTCCCAAACATAGCCATGGCTTCTTAAATAAGGGAAATATTTTGAAAATGCAATGGTAGGAGGGATTTGCGTTCGGCCACCCTCATGTTCAGGTTGATTAAACACAAGAAGCCTGAATATTTATTTGAAAGATTGGTCTAGATGGATGAGCACAGGAAGTTTCCTGGTCGGGTACTCTCATTTTAATTACATATACCTAGGCATAGAACAACTGCATTTAGTAGCGTATTTAGGTATGATGCAACTGAATGCTGGAACAACCTTCCCCGGCCAGTACGAAATTTGATCAGAGTTGGTAACTTTAAATTTAAGTTAAAGTTGATATTTTAGGCAAGCCTTAAAATAAAATCCAGCAATGCGTAACAAGTCTCTTTAAGTTCCATTTTTAAATATATTTTTTTGTTTATGGAATTTAATATAATTTACTAAACGCCCCTGGTCATAATTAATCTTATTTATGTACCTATTACTAAATAAATTGTGTATTTTAATATTATTTATTTAATTGTACAACACTACATATTCATATTTTATTTTTTGTCTATATTGCCTATTTAATCTTTTAAATTCATCATAAGTCTGTACTTTCGTTCGTGAGTCGGTCGTATGTCTCAGCTGAAAATCAGCGCTGCGGTCATCCGCAGTATAGGCTGAGCTGAAGCCTTTTAGGCACGCTCTGCTGTTTTAAATGTTAATGTCTGTGTCTAATAAAGAGTTCATTCATTCATACGAATAAACACTACATTTAATAAAAAGGTAAAAGGGTTCTTCTTAAGTCATTTTACCGATACAGAGTTTTCTTTCAATGATATAAAGTATCCTTGTGTATCAAAAACTGACCCGCGATGAAAAATAAAACTAAAATAGATAGCCGTTACTCATAATAAAAAAGAATAAGATATTATTTATTGCTACACCAGCTATAAGCATTCATCGCAGTAACGTCATAAGTCTTTCTAATTTCGTAAGAACACCGAAAGCATAAAATTATTGTCAAAATATGTTAAAGAAAACTGGCTTTTCATATTAAAATGTATTCAGTGAACACGGCCCCCGCGCGCAGTGGGCGGTGTTGGCTTTATCGATCCGCCTAACGCCGCCCGCCCAGTCCGCCCAACCGATAAATACTCCCGGCTCCGTGCCAATGTGAACCCACTGCCTATAAAATGTTATTACTATTAGTTATTGTCGTCATAAGTTTTAGGGGTACCTACTTGGATGATAAAAAATGTTACTTTGTATGTTACTACTGAAAGCCGGCAACGTTTTATGTTTAGTTTTTCCGGAAGCGTATATTATGTATTGTTTGAGCGTGTGACATTCGCTCGCACATTTACCTTTACTCATCATTTAACGCGTTCTAGGGAAAAGAAATAGCCGACGAGCTACATAAATAATGTATTCTACTGTTCTCGATGTAATTCACATAAGCTTACAATCGGTAATTATGCAGATGCTGTCTTTGTCTTTTCTGCAATTTGCGCATTCCAATATCGTATTGCCGACGTATAAGTGGTAATTATTATCGGTACGGTCCAAGAGAAACAATAACAAACGGATGTACGGACATTCGCCGTAGAGAATATGGAGTTTACAATATTGAATATGTGTATGATAATTGCCAGTCAGAATTATTCCGATTACCTACATCCGTGGTATTTACAGTTAGTAAAATATCTATATTTGTAATATGAACTTTACGACTTTGCGTTAAGACGTGTACGTGTTTATTTTAATTGTTTTACATAGCGTTGTGTGTGTATTGAAGAATAAAGCGTACCCGCGTGGGCGTCGCTTGAATTATGGAAATAGAGCGTCGACACGAGACGTTGTGCGTTGTTCAAACAATGCCATAACGGTATGAGGCGGCAATTTTAATTATTTTCTTATGAGGATACATTATTGAAAAGGTCACGTCTATTGGGGGTTGTAAAGGCGAAGCAAAGCTTGCTTAAACTAACTTCTAATAAAAATGAATCGGTTTCTCCATATTTTCTGAACGACCAAAATTTGAACTTGCATAATGCTTCCTCGTGAATTAATTATAGAGGCAGTTTTATTTGAAATACCGTGTTTTCGTGTGATATAATATGTCGTGAACTTGGCAATAATATAGGTACATATTTCCCTTCCCTCACTCTAAACGAATTTTGTTAGTTAACTTTTAAATTATATACCAATACATAGCTACGTTTGTTAATCTGCACACAGTATCATACTATTATGATGCTGTGTGCAAATTAACAATGTTAAATAAATCAAAAAATGGTGATGATGATCGCATAATATCTTCAATGTACAGGCGTTTAGCCATCACATGAGTTTGAGCAAAGAACATATAAAACTTGTATACCTTTTTAAAGTTCCTTTTTCCTGAGGTAAATTAGACCTACTGCCACACAGAAATATTTCATATTTACTGAACCTATTGAGCGACAACAGCCTGCTGGCGCGCAGCGGTCAGACACAATAGGTTTTCAATTCTGCTAATGTCTGCTATGATTCAGTGATATTTTGGTAAACGATAACTATGTCAAATCATTACTATTATAGCATTAATCCATCTCTAAGTTAAATATCAGCTGGTAAACGAAATTTGGTGAAGTATTTTCAGAATTGTGGATATTTTAACATACATACGACTAACGAACGTTAAAAGTTGATCGGCATGTCAATTACGGTATTGTTTATAAGCTTAACCTTAAAAGCTAATTAGCACACAGTCCCCGGGGCCAGCGGGAAGGTTTATACCGACGTATACACACTTAACTGACCTCCTTTAGACTGTTTCATTTCCTGATATTATTGCTGTCGTGTAGACTAATTTTTCATACTGAATAAATTCCATTACACACATAATCATTGAATATTGCAATGCCTATTAATATGAGCGTGTGCGAGTGTTTTTGTGTGATGATTGGACTTTTTGAAGTGGTAGTAAAGTCAAAGCTTAATTTTATTTCAGTGGTTTACTCTGAGCACCTACTATAGACACTAACTAGAAAGCTAGACCTATTTTATGCTTTGTAAACACATTCTTAATACTTTAGTACTATTAACTATGCAGCAATACGACTTTAAAAATATTTAAGAATATTGCGAATGCACATGACCTGCACTCTGGTAGTATAACTTATGTAAGCTAACCACATCAGAGATATCACTCATCGAATTGATCAATCCAGTTTAAAATCTGAAATCGCTGCAATTCCATAATTAAGAACAAAGACCACAGGTCACTCTGCTGATAGTCTTATCTTGTGTGGGGGGGCCAGTCAGTACAGACCGGCGACACTTCGACCCAGTGGGATCTTTTGTGTCGACTTCCCCAATACCGACTGCCATAGATGTTCATGGCAGCTGGGACCGATGGCTTAACGTGCTCTCCGAGGCACGGAGCAGGCGATAATTGTCAATCAATACGCACATAATTTCGAAAAGTCATATAACTTCCGAAAGTCAGAGGTGCGCGACGTGGTTTCGAACCCGAGACCCTCTGCATTGCAGTCTGTTGGTCTCCCCACTGAGCTATCGCTGCTTGCTGATAGTCTTACCCAGTGACTACTTAAGAAATATGTTCTAAATACACTACTTACTCGATTTATTTTATGATGTATTTCTCATTAACCTTAGTTTTTGTCGCTCTAGTATAAAAAAATATACCGCTATAGTACAAAATATTTCGCAATCTTAGAATATAATATATTCTAAGTATGCGGTATATTTTGTACTATATCAGACGTAATCTATCTCAGTTGGTGCAGCGCTAGTTAACATTTACTAGCATTGCACCTGTAATGCATGAGGTCCTGGACCCGACCTCAAGGTTTTTTTTTTATACTTCTAAGTTGGCAAACAAGCATACGGCACCTGATGGTAAGTGGTCACCGTAGCCTATGGACGCCTGCAACACCAGAGGCATCACTCGCGCGTTGCCGACCCTTTAGGCAAGGAAGTGGGAAGGAGAAGGAGCGGGAAGGGGGAAGAGGGTAATTGGGCCTGCGGCGCTCTCACTCACCAAACGAAACACAACAGTAGGAATACTGCTATTTCATGTGGATATTCTGTGTGAGGGTAGTCCTTTCTCGGTCGAGAAATTCTCTTAAACACCATGGGGTCTCAAACATTGCTCAGTAAACGGTTAAACGCTTGCTCGAAAATGATAATTGACGAAATGTGGTGTAACACATCTCTGGCTATCTCTTTGGATATATCCTCATGAGACTATGTATGTATGTACTACCGCAAATAAATGTATCAGTTAGATTAGTTTGAGTATGGTTTTGTAATTGGTTATGGTATGGGTATGGGTATAGGTAAGGGTATGAGGCAGTAAGCTGTGCTTGATATTGGTTAAGAGTAGCCCATTCCATATACCAGTAAAAGTTAAACAGTTGAAGCCTAGAATGAGAAACTCTACCATCACTCCTATTAAGTTTTACAATGTTATAAAATATTTTACGACTTTAATTATTTATACTTTTCTAGCATTCGATTTATTGCGAAGCTAGTTTTATTCACGATAAACTAACTAATACTATTTCCTCATCCATTTTATGTAACAGAGTTAAACATCGATTATAATAATCTATAGATATAATAAAATTTTAACTGGTCGAACCTCACATTATTTTTCTTAAATATCTCTTACGTAGAGAACGTAAGATATATTTTTTTATAAAAGCTATAACTAATATCTTTAGATTATTTGTTGTTTGTCTTTCTGTGTGTTTATATCACGCAAAATTTACTGCACATAATTTACTGCACATAATTCAGGGTTTTCACAGTAGGATTGTTTGTACATATTTTGACTAAAAATGTGGTGCATATTTCATATTGATACTCCGCGCCGCCTAGAAGTTTTATGTGTGAAGATCAGCTTCTTCTTACAATCCAATCAAAGAAAATATAGATGGCTTTCTACTTCCCAATGCCACACGTACGAAGCTGTAAGCAAAGGCTAATCTATACTAATATTATAAAGAGAAATGCTTTGATTTTATGTTTGTTTTTTTGTAATGATTTAACTCAAAAACTACTAAACCGACTTTAAATATTTTTCCACCATTAGAAAGCTTTATTATCACCGTACAACATAGGCTATATATTATTAAAAAAATGTACTGTTTCTAACATAACCTAACTTATTTTTACGTGTGCGAAGCCGCCAGCACAAGCTAGTTAATAAAAAAGAAGATATTTCATAATCTTTTGAAATACGTATTTTTGTTTATATCACTACTGCATTTGACTATAATTTGTGGATAATTTATAGTTGTTATTATCATATCAATTCGAATACGCTATAATTGTTCAAGTCGCACTTTGACAACCTATAAATGCGTTATAGTCATACATTATTGAATTTCAGCGGTTATCTGTCTTTTATAGGCTATTAAGTAATCTTGGATGAAATAGGTAGGCGTCTATGCAAGAGAAAATAGAATAGCTTTCGCGAATAGCTATAGAACACGCAGGTTTCGTCTGCTGCCAACCGATGACTGACACTGAATACGTTTCGTAAGTAATGAGAACTTTGACGGATGGCGTAATGGTTTAATTAAGTGGTCACCTCA
Organism: Catocala nupta; assembly: GCA_963675205.1. NCBI lineage: Eukaryota > Metazoa > Arthropoda > Insecta > Lepidoptera > Erebidae > Catocala > Catocala nupta. The sequence continues at coordinate 26,070,943 of OY776078.1, read as the reverse complement.
CTCACTCACCTCACTGCTACTGCTTCTTGTGTTGTGGGTTCTATCCCTACATGGAAAAAAAATCGAATGGTCTAGAAATTGTTGTTCCAAGTCTGGGTGATCTTTGTGTCCGTCGTTTGAATGTTTGTAAAGTCCTCCGCGACACAGGACTTATTTCTGATAAAATGTAAGAAATAAAAATTGGTACAACAATGAGAACACTAATAGCAAAATGGTTTAAGTAATTTGCATCAAAGCTTGCAGTTTCGATACCCACAAGTGTCAAATATTTGGGTTGCTCACAGAGTTCCTATAGTAGGTATGCCCGAATTAGTGTGTTTTGAGGCTGTTGATACAGTATTTTCTAATCTCTACCTGAGAGAAATTATAGGGTGTCGACACCCGTTTCATAGCAATTATAAGTTACAAAAGGTTATTCTGGACAAAGGCGCTCGTATATCTTAAACTTTTCGTAAGTAGAAACAACATAAATAAACAAACTTTGACATACAACGATGTGATAAATTATACTAGTAAGAGTAAATATGAAATGCAGTAAAGTATTTGGAACGACAGTAATTACTATTCAGTGTAACTTGCGCTAAGTACGAAGAATGGTAACACTGCAATATGGTGATGAGTTTTGCTGGACGGCAGAATCGTCGGCATCGTATTGCGCCGCCATAGGTCGCTGAGCACATCGCACGTGGCAAGCGTCGCGACGCACACTCAGCCACGCAGCCATTCTCTTTAATGCGTTCGCTTGACGTCATGATCATATAACAACCAATCATAACACAGGGTTTTCTTTTACAATTTTGAACGGCCGTAAGAACCAACAGTTTGCTCCATAATACTTACAATAACAATGCAAACTGTAATATAGGTACATTCTCATCATTCGCCAAAGATAAAATAACCAGATAAGACTATTTATGTATATTTTAATTGATATACCTAGAAAAAATGTCAATCTTTTATCACTTGCATGTTTCTGTGATCGCTATCTTGCGATATCGATTTAGTGCTACATTTATTTGATTTAGAATACGTCGATCGTAAATTTATTATACCTACACGTTTATCAAGCAAAAAATACTGTTGGTATTATTAGATAATAAATAAATATTGCGTTGTACAAAATAGTTGATGATTACTTAGATAAGTGAAATACCAATTATGGGACAAGAAGTCCGAAAACCAGATTAGTAAATACCAGTACAAAATGTAACAGTTCAAATCACTATTCCAATAAATATTGTCCGCTAATAGTGTAAGTGACCTCACAGCCATCAACTTAAAACCTGTAAGTAGATTGGCGAGCAAGCACTTGCCTCATTCAGCGGTCGAAATAAATAACAACAATAATCTATTAGATTTGAGATATAATCTGGTGCAAGTGCGTGTTTCATCACTGACCGGTGCAAATCCGCGGGAGGTTCTTTCATTTCACAATAGCTGTCTGTTCGCTATAAGCCGACTGATTTAGCTGGCTTCGTAAATGAGCTAAACCGAAGCGAATACGGAGCCTGGCGAACCGCCCAATTCAAAGACTAAAATGTTATTCAAACAGACAGGACAGCCATTTGGAAATTCATAGGCAATGTTTCATTATTCTTTAAGAAAGGTCCATCGAAAAATGAAACTATTCGCAGTCTGGCGAATGTAAGAATGATTAACCTACATGATACATTACACTATTTAGTATTAGATAAATATTATAGTATGGCATTATATTATGCATTGATTTTAATCAGCTATTCAAACTACTAAATGTTCTGAGCTTTTATCTGGCATAACAGCTATTAAATGTTCTGAGCTTTTATCTGGCATACAAAAATGCATTCAAAAATTCATGTACTAGGCGAGTATGAATATTAAGCAGATCTGTGCGTGCGCTACTCTATGAGGTTGTTGCTTAAGCTCGTCTAGTCGCGGTGGAGGAGCTGCTGCGCAATCGTTCGATCCGCAAAGGTCATGGAAGGAATTTGCGCGGTCCGGCGCTCTTGCGACACACTCTCTGTTCCAAAGAGGTTCCGATCGGTGCCGTACAGGGTAACCGATTGCTTTAAGTCGATTCCTCCAGCGAGTTCATAAAAACATTTCACCTTGCTACGCCGCCATTTTGTTTTCAATTGAAAATAGAACAAGGAAAGATATGGAATAAGTAACCTTGTCACACTTTGTCATACCATTCTAAACACTTCATTATAGTTAAACAATAGAAAGGTAAACAGATAAACCCTAAACATAAAACTTATCAATATTTACATATATTATCACATGCGCATACAATTGACTTCAGCAATATGTTGTGCTTCAACACAAAGAATTCTTTGAAATACTTATCAGCGTTTGTACTCATGACAACGTATTTATAGCCTTGTAGGTATAAGTAAAAATTGTCAATCGACTCTCTTAGAATCCTAACTTAACAGATACGAAATACATTAGCGCAGTTTAATACACCTAGAGTAGGTATAAGTATAATTCTAACATTTACGTCCGCACTCAACTTAGACAATCGCAATTGAACATTTTATTATCCGTCGTAAAGATTTTACTGTAATTTGAGTTATAGTTATCATCCAAAGATACTAAAAGATATACGCTTTCTAATTCTCTGCACGCCATTTTATAAATCTAATTTGTAATTTTGATTTTCACATTTTGTTCGGTGTATTATCTAGAATCGTAACTTAATAAATTACCCAACCACTTTCTTACAACACAATTAAAATTGATTTCAAAGCTAGCATAATCTCATCCAAAAACGTGTGTATGAAATGATCCGATATGAAAGCATTGCTCGTCACCTGCGCGCCTGCAAGCGTGGGCCCAATCCATTGTATGCTAATATGGCGCACGGCGCAGTATGCCCACCTAGCAAGAGAAATTGTTGGAAATTGTGTAAATTCATAACTTTAATCGCAGCTTTAAGCTTCTTAAGTATGATCGATGGTCTCTATCAGTTACCCAGAGTACGCACACGACCAAACATCAAATAAGACATGCTAGAAACTGAGATACCTTGACACCATGTTTGATGACTAACTTATAAGTTATAACAAATCTTACGTAAAGTGACAACAACTCTGGTTTATCACCGAACTTCGAACTTTTATTGCCCCTACTAATGTTATTTTATTCGTGAGCTGTGTTATTTTATGTACTACCAAGGTAATATAATGAGAAACATGAGATCTATTGACTGGCTTGAGTTTTGAGTCTGCCATACGGAAACTTTCAATCTCTAATACACATTATAACTTCTGCGGTTTTATTCAGTTATTCCACAATTCCACTCTTCGTAAATATTTAGGTGCCTATTTTAATTCACACATTATTTTGAATTAGATCTACAGGACAAAAAGTTTTGATGTACCCGTACGTGTAACGCGGAGATACCGAATCGTTTTCAATTGCGCTTTTCTAGTTGTATTTGTGTATTCATTATAATTGCAATAGAAAAATAAAACAGTCTGTTGTGACGTTAATAGCTACTAGAGACCAAAAGACATCCGAATGGTGTTATTGCGCGTATCAGAAAAGTTACCTACGTTTATTATGTTTTGCGATGCCTGCATTGGCTGCAATGCGTCCGTATGTTTATTTCATTGGTTAAATTGACGTCCCCATACATATTTGCTAGGTTCAGTATGACGATTTGAACAGCAGACAATGAATGTGTTTTCCTATACTCGTAATTTGACAAATATGCACCTACTTTAAAATTAAAACAAATATTAAATTTCTTTAACGCTATATCCATATTGTTGTCATTATCAATGTTTTGCGGTATTAGATATCTAGATACTTTTTAAAACAGAAAATTTTTGACGTAGAAACCTTTTGACAATGCCGAAGTCCTCTGATCATAAACAGCAGCCATGTCATGGGACCTCGGATAAATGAGAGCCGACTGGTTGCCTTTCTGCCTTGAGATGTAATATTATGAGCTTTGTTCTCCATATAAATAGCTAACCAAAACATATACCACCATGCCTACCATATCTTCCATACCTATCATAAAGCACATTGATAGAACATTCGACGTCGATAAAATCGATCTAAGAAAGAATAGCTTCCTACTTATTAAATTATAATATCTTTTCTTTAAAACACAACGTTAATAAACACATTGTAATTTAAACTTATATTTATATTTTATGGCGCACTATTAAATCACCGTATACCCTATTAATAGTAAAAATACAATAATGATCAAGCAGTTATTGCCCTGAGATAAAAAGTACTATATATAAGTACATTTAAACATATTTATCGTTTCTAAGCAACTGGGGACTTCTTTGTACTCAAGAGATTTACACATTGAATCGGAAGGACTTTCTAATGTTAAATCTACATTTGAATAGGATTTTCATAATACTCGCGCGATAAGGATCTGCAACTCATTGAGGTACGCTCGTTTGTTTTGCTTCAGACATCTGAGCTGGAGTCGCTGCTGTGCAAGCAGGAGGGCGCCTCACTCGCGCCCGCCCACATGGACCTTTTCGACGGTGGGACCTCCTCACGTGACGATGCTTTCCTCCGGCCCGCACTGTGGGAGGACATCGCCTCCTCCATCAGGAACATCGACCCCGAAAACGCCAACATGCTTGCGCCGCTCGGCTCCACACACGTCAAGCTCGAAGCAGATGAGGCACTTCTCGAAGAGTGCGCTACACCGTTACTCAGTCCTCTCGAAATCAAGACGGAGAGGCTGTGCGCGCCGCCAACGTACGCGCATCCGCAGCCGCCGCCTCAGCTGCAGCACCAGCCCGCCACGTCCTTCGCCAAGTACCCGCCCTCGCGGCTCGTGTACATGTCTCCGCTGACTCCCCCCAGCTCCGAACAGGGTAGTCCCGGGAACACCATGCAGGTAAACTCAACTAACAAACCTCCCAGTCAGCTATGCGCCGCTGGCGAACTTGTGTCGGATGGTACCATCTTCTGCAATGCGAAATATTAATTTATTGTTATGTTTTAGTATTGACATTAAATCCAAACGGCAGTTAATTATGGTTGTAAGACGGTGGTAAGATGGAATGTCTTGCATGATAGTAAACATGCTCAATCTGGTTTGTGTAGTGCAACAAACATGTGCGTATGTTCACAGGGTGGGCCGCGGAGAACGCCGCCGCCACCGTACCACCCACCGCCGCTCCTCAGAGCGCCACACGTGCCGCCACATGCGGCACCACATCCACATCACCATCCGCAGGTAAATATGATATTCACTATATATTATATTCTATAATAGCTTGCTGATGCTTTTATTATAAGTAGGAATTCCTCCTCGCACCGTAGGCATTTTAAATACAATATTTTATGGTGATCACATTGTCTTATATTTACAAAACAAGATCTAATGTAATGATATTGTAATAATTCTGGAGAAAGACCAGTTTAAGAGTACCCAAACTGACAAGTGTGAAAGAAGAATATAATGTGAGCAAATGAAGCAAGAGTGATATGCCAGAATCGTAGCAAGTGGAAATCGTATCTTCTGCCTACGCATTTGGTATTTAGCACAAAACATAGTTATATACTGCTGAGTGTACTACAACCTTTCCAATTCATCTTTCTATTATTTGTTAATCTCGTCTAAATATATTAACTTGGTCAGTAATAATAAATTATTAACATTTGTACTCACACTTTTACAATTACAAACACTGCACGAAAGTCGCCGTGGTTTATGTTGTGGCCATTGTCAATGCGCTGTATGTTATGGGTATGATCTTAGACGGGATAAAATTGTGTGTGCCACAAATACAAGTCAAGTGTTCTTTGTGCCCGTTGTTATAATGTCTGAAGTCAGATGAATGAAGAGTGAATGTTTTTGAGCAGAAAAGATCCCCAGTGAGCTTAGATCTACATTTATTTTTCATGAAATATACATTCGTTATTTTTATGTATGAAGGCGATGTCACAAGCTCTGCAGCTGCAGCAGACGGCGCAAGTGGCGCCACCACAGGTGCACCACGCGCCACTGCCGCACTCACGGCTTGCGCCGCCGCCCCCCGTCAAGTACAACCGACGGAACAACCCTGAGCTTGAGAAGAGGAGAGTGCACCATTGTGATTTTATTGGTAACTTATTTTTATACAAAATTTGGACAGCGGCTTCGCTCGCGTTAATTAAGATTTATGCTAAGATAGATTTTAGTAGCCTATATGTCACTCTGAAGTATAAATAATAATACTGTAACGTTTCATCAAAATTTGTCCAGTAATTTTTGCGTGAAAGAGTAACAAACATCCATCCATCCTCACAAACTTCCACATTTATAATATTAGTAGGATTTACTTCAATATTGGTAGCCATCTTCAGCTGTATTATTGTATTTATTGAAACAGTAGGAATATTACTTATATAGTTACTATTATTCATGAGCATCATTACTATTTATCCGTGACGACTTTTGTATAATAATAATAATAATATTTAAAGTTTACGACGAAAATCACTCAATTTTAAATAAATATGACTGCACCGTTGCCGTAGGGGCTTAAGTGGTCATCTCACTTACCCACTGCCCGAAGTGTAGTGAGGTTGATCCCCAGATGGGACTAAAAATTGTGTGTTCCACAAATATATGTTTTAAGTCTGGGTGGTTTTTACCGTTGCTTGAAAGTATGAGTGGGAGATGTCTTTTAAAAATAAAAAAAATAATTATAATATGTCTATAGTATTAGACAATTAACATATTAGGAAAGGCCGTAGATGGCTTGAATCTTTTATATCCACTCTTATTAAGAAATCATGGCGATTTATGCAAGTACTGTAAAATTAATATTGGACCAAGCTTTCCAGAATTCTAGAACTTCTGAAGCATAGTATGAAGAATTGGAACTGTGCAAGCCAAAAATCTGTAATATTATCAACATCAAATTTTGCAGGCAGGTTCTGTTCTAAAAGATTAAGATCTAAACTAGCTAAACGGTGTTATTTGGTGTGCATGTTTGTTAATCTCTCATATTACATCTATTTTCGTCAAGCCTAAATGATACACTATTTTGTGGGCGGAAAACTGTAAAAACCTAATAATTTTTCGTAAAGTTCACCAGATAAATCTGATTAATAAAATAGAGATATATTTAGTTTGGTATACATGTATTTTATATTAAAGTAACACATCATTTATACTATATATATACCTACTAAATTATTTATATACAAAATATATCTTGTATATGAATAATTTTCACGATAGTCTTACAACACGGAATAATGAAACTCTTGTCCCTCGTGTCCCCGTGGTTAAATTTAAGGTTATATATATAAGTCCATAAGATTATTCTGTAACTTTTCAGTTAATACGTCAATTTTATTAGGCTATCAATAACTAACCCTACATTGAAAACATAATCCGTAAAAACAACTCGACATATAATAAATTCATAAGTACCAATATTCTAATTATCATAATCTTATAATACTCGTAAATTCATCGACGCACAGCCACGAACGACAAACAGCTTAATCTTACCTAGTTAATATAATTAATTACAGGATGCACGAAGGTGTACACGAAGAGTTCGCATCTGAAAGCTCACCAGCGGATACATACAGGTACTTCGACCGTATTACTTCTAGCCACTGCGATTATACTGCTCGACAATACATCTACATAGCATTTGCGAATATCACAAAAATATCCTGTGTAAAGTAATGTATAGAACACCCAAATAATATGCCCATTTTTATTTTAAACGGGGCCTATACTTACGTAAATGGTAGAGTATCTAGCGGCCTGGCGAAAGTAATAGATATACCCAATAGCAACACTGTACTTAAGTACCGTGTTACGAGTATCGTTTAAATTTCACCGTGCTTTATTGTCACTTGTCCAATTTATTTTACATGGACTTCTTGCTTGGTAACCCGCTTTCTAAAACCTTTAATTTTGCGTTACCGACTGTCGTCTTAATAACCTAATGCCTAAGGTTAGGATACATGACGTCTTTGGAAGCTACGGTGTAAGGTGTAAAGTGTCATAGGCACAACCTCGTAGCTAGAGCCATATTAACTATTTTCACGGTGTATAAGCCAGCGGTGACCTTAATGCTTAAATAATACAGCACTGATATCAATACTCTAACACTTTGCATATGTTTTCGCATTTGGTATCGAGGGTCTTTTGAAACAAACTATTCAATAAATAAAGAAGATTGTCTTACCGATGAATATACAATAAAGCAATAATTGGACGTTTCTCTTCAAAACGAGCCTAACTTTGAAAGATATAATTTATTTCAAATGCAATAACACTGATTAAATTGTACATTAAAAGTACGCTTCATCGCAGATGGATAGTCCATACAATTATTCCTCCGTACTTTACATGATGAAAGCATGCTGAACAAATTAACGGAACAAATTTGTGGTCGATACAACAAGTTATTCTGGCCGCGGTTCGTCAAAAATTCACCGAACCGTGGCATCGGCAAGCCGAAGTGAACCGAATAATTCTTTATTTTACCAAATTATGGTGATCCGTTTTTTCTATGTGCTAAATCAGTATTATCAGTTAAATGTTGCCCTCCGGTGCATCCATACCGGCGCATCTATAGTTCTAGTATACCAGTCCGCCTTCATAATATATGGTCTAATCTGGTATATTATAACTATAGTTGAGATACAGCGACCATTGTCTAGCTAAATCATTATCTGGGTCTGGACTACAGTAGTTACAATACTATCAATTGAATTAAGCTCAATTGTTTAGTTTTGTGCGGGAACTAAATTTAATCAAACTATAGTTCTTTAGTACTACATGCCAAAATGGCAATGGCGTAGATACTAAAGTATAAACGAAACATAAAGAAATGTTTTGGATTTGTTACCGTTCTTTGGAGTCTTATATTATAAACTTGTTTGCAGTGTTTCTCAAAAATGTTGACAATGTGTACTCATGAGTAAGAGCATGTGATTTATTAGGAGAAAAGCCGTACACGTGCCAGTGGCCAGAGTGCGAGTGGCGGTTCGCCAGATCGGACGAGCTGACGCGCCACTACCGCAAGCATACCGGAGCCAAGCCCTTCAAGTGCGCCGTCTGCGAGCGATCGTTCGCCAGGTCTGACCACCTCGCGCTGCATATGAAGCGGCACCTGCCGAAAACGTCCAAATGACACGCGAGGAGGGGTGGTGAACAGCCACCCACTCCTCAGAACACTCAGGTAATTGCTCTTACCACTCATCTGATGCACACCAAAATCCTAGTAGACACTTATCAGGTGGATCGTAATGTGACCTTATACTCTATAAGTAATTATTCCTCACCACTTATGGATGGACACCGCAATCGATAGACACCTAAATCCTAGTAGACACTCATCAGTTGGATCGTTATTTGACACCTATTATAAATAAGAACGTCATATAGTTTAAAATAATGTAAATAAGCTTTGGCTGTAACTTGACGCCTATATTATAGAAAATGCCATATAGTTTAACGGAGATAAGATGTGGCTGATAACCAAGGCTTATATACGTTATTTAGTTAGTAGCCGAATTAATAATTGTGTTAGCAGTTATTGCTATTTATTTCATATAGCTAACCACAATTGACCAGCTACATTCCTACTATTTAATAGAGTACGAGCATTTGGCTGACTTCACACCACATTGCGAACCATATGTTGTTTCTAAGAATTTCTCACCAGAAAAACCTGATATCAAAATATGACTCGGAAGTCAAGCCCGGTACATCATGATCGACCGGACACTTAAACGTAAACTTATTTCATAGTGATTGACATGGTTAAATTTTCATGTTCAACTAGCGATGCGCATAATAACATTCGAACGAAATTCAAATACATTTGTGCACAACTCGATACCTACTTTGCATAGTCGAGAAAACAGAGCACGCACTTTTGTATACGTAGTGTTGTCAACACATTCAAATTTCTAATTCGAATTCAATTTGCACTTCGCTTTGTTAGACACTCGCAGTAAAGCCAGTCGGTAGGTTACTTGGCACTTTTATGACTCATATGCACTTAAATCTATGTAAGAAACCATTAGACAAGTAGAAATAGCTACACATAATTTTCACTTGTGTTTCAGGAGGAATGCAGTGAGAGCATTTTTTTGGAGTGCGACCTGGACACAACTCTGATGGATACTTTCTACGGCGTACTGTGACCGAGCAAGAAACAGATGCAGTCAGCACAAACCACGAACACGCGCGCTGGCCAGGATGCATGTACATATATTTTGTTAAAGCGAAGACAACAACAATTAAAGTAAAGTGTTATTGATTGTGAGCAAAAGTGCCGACGACCTCTTGAAAATAAAAATCTCAAATTCCTTATACCTACGTATTCTTAAAGTGATAGTCTCCGATCAGTTAACCATGAACCATCATGTCGCTAACAAACTCACGATACGTACAACTACGACAGCATTACCAAGGAAATCGCTTTACATAAAATATACCCTTAATTGTAAATGGCTCGATTAGTCATTAAAACAGAAACCCAAAACTCCCGTATTTTATAGATAACTATTGATGTAAATTAAAATTGACAAATATTTTAATGAATCGGGATTGGCAGCACCGTTGTCACGATCTTCTTCAACATAAAGTGTCAACTTACCTAATTATTTTACCTCTTTTAATTTTGATTATTTTTGTAATGGTTAACGCTCGCCGATGCATGGCATTAATGATGTATGTCGGCGGTCAACGTACGGGCAGCTATAAATTTTAATTGACTCGAGCTTGCCTGTCATCGCATGTTTTAGCATTGATCAAGCTTTCAGCGCCTACCTTGACCTACTAACCAACTTTGTACCATTGATTCAACTTCCATTTCAACCTGTTTCACATCGCGACAAAAGCTCCGAATTTAAAATTATTTATACCGCAAAATCGTAACAGTCAACTTTGTAAGGAATTATTTTATTACTTTACAAACAGTAAATGATGTTAAGAATCTTTAAAAATTGCTCACTACAACTACAACGGTGTTGCTATAGCCTCGTGAATTAAAAGCTCTAAGTATTCATTAGATATGATTAGTTAATTTATGGTAAGTTATCAATAAGAGAGCAAGGAATATCCAAGATATTATCTTTTAATATTATTATTGCGTAAATATCAATAAGTATCTAGATAGGTATATGTTAGTCTTAAAATACAGCATGTTTCAATGGTACGTCCTAAGTTTATCAACCAAATTTATAAACAGCTTTCAGCACACATACTTCATATATTTCTTACCGAGCAAACATCGTATTCACTATCATTACTTTATTTATTAATATTATTGTCACGTCACACTCGTATGGATATTATATATGTATATGTCACAAATTTTAGGTCGTATCATTGGAACGTTCAAATTTTACACTTTCTAGTCTCGATTTATTAAAGTTTTTTTCTTATTGTATCATCACCAACAGATTGTCCACTGAGAAGTACCAAAATTGTCCAACAAATGAATCAACATGTTTCATCGTGCATATTTTATATTTGATATATTTATTGTACTTTCTAATATAAATAACAGTTAAAATATTATAGGAATTAAACGTAGCGCCTAATATAATGTTAACTTATCTTACGAATTGCTTTAGCAAGTTAGTGAGGAATGTCTTGAATCAGCCTTATTGCCTCCGTCCAGAACGTCGCATGCGTCCATTATGAGGGCCCGTGTGCTCACAACAATTATTCACAATTTTATATAATTTCATTTAATATTTGCAAGAATGCAATTGCCATCTTAAATAGTCACTAGTATTTTGTGCTACTGTAAGTTATGCTTACCTAATTACTTATATTTTCAAAATGTAGACTTTAATCAATAATAACGCCTTTCAGCCTTCAGAATACGTAATACATAGTTTCTTTTTTATATCGCTTCTTGCCTTTGTTCTACTCGTAGTACGTTCATTATATAATTAGTGCCTGTAAATATATATTAACGTTTGTAACCTAAATAAAAACAAATTAAATGTATGTGTACTGGATAATATGGCCAGGCATTATTGCCGTAGTGAGCTTTCATATGTAACGACAAATTTATTGCAAATCTATGTATGTATATGTAGAAACACGATGAAAAGTGAAGAAAAGTTACGAATCTTGTATTGTATTCAGTAATTATTCGATTGCAGATTAATATTGGGAACTTTTTAAAACGTATTAATATCAAATACGTATCATAAGAACGCTATGGCGTGTAAACACGATGCGATTATCATACGCATATTGTCAGCTTGCGCGGGCCGTATGCATCCTGTAAATGGCCAAGTAATCCTCGTCGTTAACTGGCGTATGTTGCCCACTCGAGTAGCCCACGCACGTAATCTGCGTTGTGTGCAAGCGCCATTAAGTTTCAAAACTTAGTGCAATCATCCATATATATCAACCACATGATCATATAAAAACAACATGTAAAATATGTCTTATCATTTAACTCACATTTAAAACATACGAGAAAATAATAAAGTAAAATAGAACAATAATATATAAACCTACATTGTAATTTAGAAGCACTTTAATCTTGCCACTGTTTCTTGCATTTAATTTTACATACCTATATTTATAAGACAAGAATTATTATTCTACTATGGTATGAAAATGAAACCAAACCTTCACTTGTGCTATAACATTGTTCATTCTGCGAACATATTTAATTAGTGAACAGTCTGAGTGTCATATAAGAATTCCACTAGTCTGAAATGTAGTTGTTTCGCCAAATGTATCTTGTATTATATATTTGCATTGAACAGACTACATCACTGATTATGACTATAGAAATGTTACAAAATTGAATGAGGCCTTAAATAATTTACTTTACGAAAATAAGTATATATTACTTAATGTTAATGTTAGAAAAAGATGACAGCTAAAATTAGTTCTGATTAGGCACCTGTAAACCAGATATTGTAGTGACTTAAGTCTGTCTAGTGTGCCGAGTTTCTTGAACCGAATAATGATTGCCATAAAGATATCGGTAGATGCCATATTTTAAATTATAAACTAATTTTAGTTTATATATGAAAACGCTGTAGCAGTAAGCTCGTATTTTCTGTATAAAAGAATCGTACCTCACTATGTTCTCTTCTTGCTTATTCCTTGTAGGTACTTATTGTTTCAGTAGCTCATAACATTATGTTTGTATCTTTTTTTCACGTGTAATGTTACTTTTAGTACATAGTTAAGTATGTTGACTAAGTCACGAGATAATTTATTACCAATGACATGTTTTTAAATTCTTTTTATATACCTTTTTTTATAGTTGAGTGTAAAAAGTTGAGATATATTATATTGAGGAAATAGATATGGATTTAATGTGTTTAAAAATATAGTTTGTAGATTTTGCCAGAAGTGTGATTTACTAACATTTTGTTATTTGCCACTTATATCGTCTTAATTAATTTGTTCGTTAATGTTTTGTTAGTCGCGGTGTTCGTCATTCTCAACATATAAACACAAGCATTACCGACCTTATCAGCGAATTGTACACCTGCAGTCGTCAGTAGATCCAACCCTTAAAGATTGTGAGTGCCGATGCTGACCACTTACTTAATGCTACTTTTCTTTGGACATGAAGAGAAATCAACTTTATTAATACAAATTTGCACATTTTGTTCATTCATGTTCTAGCTCAGTCCGTGTCATATCGAAATGATAAATTCTACTGCTAACAATTTAGGTTTCTGTCCATGTTGTACCATCAATCTGGAGGCTTATGCACAAATTAAAAGAAATAAGAAGAAACTTCAACAGATTTATTGATTCTCTTAAATCTCAATTTAAATATGATATTACTCTTCTTTATCGAAACAGTTATTGTTCTGGGGTCTAAAGCAATTGGTTATATTCCAGCTATTTGAAAATAAGATGCCTAAAACTATGAAAATGTACATTTAAAGAAACTGAAATTCCAAAATTGACAGAATTTAAACTATTTTCTACGCAAATATCACGGACATCAATGCGTAGGAGTGACGAATAACTGCATTTATGTATTATATTCTTAATCTTTATCTATACGACAGCTGATGGAACCCAAGTGCCTACGTGCCATACAATGTATAAAAATAATATCGAATGGTGTTGTATCATTGAATCAGCATTGATGTTTAACAAATTTACCTATGAAATTGGCCCAATAGCACTTACAACAACAATTCAATGGACAGCAACGTCCCAGCCGAATGCATAGATAAGTTAGTCATACAATACCGGTGTAATAAATAAATATACGTATTTACATGATTATGTGCACGCAATATATGTGTAATCAATGGTCCAATATGATTCGTCTATGAGCTTTTTATGTCATTAAATATAAACTTTGTATACAGCCTTTACAAATAGTACCTGCGAGTTACTTTACATCAACATTCACATTTCAGAACAAATTAAATTTAGTCACATTTATTGTTGTTTGTTATTCCTTTACTTTCTTCTTTACCGACCTTCAAATAATTATTACAGAAAGCTAACCTTTAGCACTTATATAATGTGGGTCAGATGGGCTGCGCCCGGGAGGTAGCTTATTGCCGCTCAGGAGCCGGCAACCTCCCTGGAAAATAAGTCTAGACATGCCAATGCAACCAAGATTTTAAGAAACATACAAGACGCTAATACATTTCAATATTGACAGAATTAACAATTTATTTCTTATTTATACATAAGGATACGTCATCTCCAAATAAACAAGGAAAAGTGTTGTAAAATTTTATATTTCAAAAACAATAAATATTAACTATATATGAAATTTTTAGTTTAATTTATTTAAGTTCAATTTATAATTGTAATTTTTATACTCTGAAGATTGCCTTTGAATTGAATAACATTTTTAAAATATCACCTGTTTGGGTTACAAATTAATAGTATTCCTGTTATCTCCTTTAGCTAGACTAAAATATTTGTGCCTAACACAAGCTGGTTCACGTTGGTTGATCAGTTGGTGGGTTCATTGAGCTACCGCCGCTCATAAATATTTTTACTTCTTACGGAAGTATGTATATGTGACTTTCCAAAAGCATACATTAAATAGGGATATCCGAACATAGAGCAACAATATACGTTTACCATTAATTATTTGTTTATTTACAATAAGACAATATGGATATGAAGTAAGAGTTCAAGTATTACGTAAGCACTAATGGGGGAGTGGGGGTTTGAATAGTAATCATGTCAGCAATATTGATTCATTATATTTTCATATACCTATTCTAAAAAAACTGTAGACCCTCTCTGGAAAAACATTTGTGGCAAACCTTGAAAGCGAAATGAATGTCAGAAAATCGCTCAAAGATTTTGTGAAATTATACCAATGCTTACGTAACCATATGAGAGAGCTTAGAACTTTTTCTTTAACTTTTTGATATAAATCCGCTTAGGTAACACTTGAACGGCACTTCAGTTTTGTAATATCAATATAATGTCTGACTGTTTGCAATATATTCAAAATAATGACCCCAATAAAATATGATTGTTTTATTTATTTATTTTATATCAAATAGAACAACTTGCGCCAATTACACTACTATATCACAATAATATAAGATAAATTTAAAATTTAGCATTAATATAAAATTTCTGACTTACTATTCGTAGTAAAGACATTTGTAATAAGCTTAAACCATAACTTATATAGATCAAAAGGATCCAATCAAACCAAAGCTAAAAAAAATACTGTATGGTTTTTACGGCGGGTGCGCTTTGCACGTTTGTTGTACGTAATTCATCTTTATTGTAAGGCGTCTCTAAAACCCCAGTAATCAATTATATCCATGTACAAACCTTACCTTCTCTGTCTTACTGCATTTGTCATAACTGTTGGCTTGGCCAGATGATCATATTTTTCAAGCTGCGTCGATTCGAAACGCAATAACCAGTGTTTCTACTCGAGTACATCATACACTACTTTCCTCTAGGCCAATTTTTGTAAAAGAGGTTGATATTTTCCTGATAAGCCATTACCAAATAAGTATGCAAAATCTTAGAAGCACAGCGTATTGTGCTAGTCTTGCTTTAGTTAATTTGTTTGGATATTTACGTTTACTCTGCAATTAGAAATGCATAGATACAAAAGTAAACCAATTCAGATGTTATCCAGCTGATGGGAATCGACGAAGAGATGCTTCGTAAATAATGAATTAGAATTTTAATATAATACAATAATATCAAACCTGTATGTAATATGTCCCTCTGCTGCACAGGTTCGTCGGGGATATTGCGGCAGACTTTAGATGTCTTCGAGAACATTATGCAGAACTCTAAGACATGTATGTTTCCTTAAGATGTTTTTCTTTGCCGTTTAAGCGAGCGATTGTAAAGTATTTAATACGCACATAACTTCAGAAAGTCATAGATGAGTGCACCTTAGGATCGAACTTAACAAAAACCTAACAACAACATCGATGCCAATAGAAGTCAACTTCAACTAGGTACCCGGCCATCGTCTACGGCAGGTAGTACAGTCAGTAGCAAACACGTCGACCTCAACTCTTCGCCAGAGATGTCCAACGAGTCCGGCCGCCCAAGTATTAGTTACGCGTCGGTGGCCCAAAAACCAGCGCATACATTACCTACTGTAGTTTTTGGCGATAATAATACTAATTCTTGGACAGAAGTCAGATATAAGAGGAATCCGAAGAAAGTAGGTGGAAACACGTCGATTGTATCCATTAAAGCAGTTGAACGTAAAAAGTTCTTACATGTATGGAGATTGGACAAATCTACCACGGCAGAAAATTTGAGGGAGTACATTAAAAATATATTGGGCAAGGATACTGAAATAGTTATCGAACAATTAAAACCTAAGACTGAGCGGAGTTACGCTTCATTTAAGATTGGCGTAACGGAAAGTTACTTCGAAAAACTCAGTAACCCGGACTTATGGCCACTTAATAGCGAGTTTAGTGAATGGATTTGGTTTCGTCGGCCAACCAAACCAACCCAACAACAAGTTAAGTAGAAACTTTAACATCTTATATCAAAATGTTCGCGGACTACGTACTAAGACAACAAAATTCTTATCCTTACTGGAATCATCCGGATCAGATATATTCGCAATTACGGAAACTGGTCTCAGTGAAGCTATCCAAGATGCGGAGTTCGTGTTACCCGAGTATCAAGTATTAAGATGTGATCGCGCGGATGGGCGTAAGCACGGCGGCGTACTTTTAGTGGCCACACCGCGGATTGAGATGCGGAAAGTAACAATGCCGAATACTAGTGATATCGACAGTCATAGGTTCGAGTTGATTTGTGCTACATTTTATAAACAAAGCCGATATTTGTTTACTTGTTGTGTAGTATATATTCCGCCACAAACAGAGGAAAATGAATATATGATAATGTTTAATTTATTAGAGAAACTTTGTATAAAATATGGGAATAATTTAATTATAATGGGAGATTTCAATTTATATTCGTGCAATATAAATGTTCGTAATTATTATGAATATTTTGTAGCCTTCTGTGAATTCGGTCAAAGCAATATGGTGCCTAATTGTAGTGGAAGGCAATTGGACCTTGTGTTGAGCGCGCGCGACGGCGGTGGCGGCGGCGTGTCGGTGAGCGAGGCGGACGAGGCCCTGGAGCCCATGGACGCGTATCACCCGCCACTCGCGGTAAGTATCGAACTCGGCGGAGCGGCGTCGCGGGTGCCGGTGGCGCCCCCTGTACTCACGTCGCCACATATACCACAAAACCATAACCCGACACCGACAATAGGTAAACAATGGAACTTTATGAAAGCTGATTTTAATCACTTATATTATCTGTTGACTAGAATCGACTGGAGTGATATGTACGATATAAATGATCCTGACGTAGTACTTAATTTATTTTATAATAAGTTATATGAAGTTTTTAACATTTGTGTCCCTAAAAAGAAGTTTCACTCAATAAATACAGATAGATACAGTTATCCCGTATGGTATACGTCCGAGATGATTAGAGAAATTAAGTTAAAATATAAGCTTCATAAAAAGTACAAATCGAGCAAATCGCGTAGTGATTATAATGCTTTCTCTCAAAGTAGGGCGAGAGTAAAGGCTGAAACGACAAAAGCACATGCCTTATATTGTGACCGTGTACAAAATCACCTGGCAACCGACCCACGAGCGTTCTGGGCTTACATGCGATCTAGGAAAGGTAGATTATGCAAACAGAAATTAACAAATAACGGACGCGTTTTGTCGGAACACGAGTGCGCCGCTGAGTTCGCTAGATTTTTTCACTCGGTATATAATAGTGCCCCGGCGGCGCTGAGCGTGGAGGCGGCGGTCGCGGCGGCAGCGCCGACGAGCGCGTGGACGCTCCTCGCGCGCCTGGGCCCTAGCGACGTACGGCGCGCGCTCGCCCGCCTCACGCCTAAGCGCACCGTGGGGCCAGATGGTATTCCACCATTTGTTTTTAGAGATTGTCATATGACATTAGTGGAACCCTTGTTACATTTATTTAATGTTTGTATAGATACAGCTACGTTTCCTGACCGATGGAAACTCACACGAGTGGTTCCTGTGCCGAAAGGTAAGGGAGGTCCGACACCCAGTGACTACAGACCTGTTGCAATCTTGTGCACTCCAGCCAAGGTCTTCGAAACCGTCATTCACAGCTGTCTTTATGCGCAAATAAGTGCCCAACTATGCGACGCGCAGCACGGGTTTCGCCCAGGGCGTGGAACAACAGGAAACTTGATGCATCTGATGTCACAATTAGTTCCGTCTGTAGATGCCGGCTTACAAGTGGATGTTGCGTACTTAGATTTTAGAAAGGCATTTGACACGGTCGACAACGACATCCTTTTATCGAAATTAGCCAGCTTCGGGTGCACACCACACACGCTAAAATTTTTCGCCAACTATCTGCGAGATAGATGTCAATATGTCGACTGTGGCGGATACCTGTCTGAACCTTACCGTACTAGATCGGGTGTGAGCCAGGACAGTAATTTGGGGCCTCTTCTTTTTATCTTGATGATAAATGACCTACCTGCAGTCATAAATAAATCCACATGCTTATTATTTGCCGATGATTTGAAGCTGGTTGTTGAAGTGAAGAAGGAAACGGACTGCAATATACTCCAGTATGATATCGATAGAGTTGCAAAATGGAGCCAAGAAAATAAACTTTATTTTAATGTAAACAAATGTTCAGTGTTGTCGTTCAGCCGTGCACGCACCCCACGCCATCACCAATACCACCTAGATGGGACACCACTACAGCGTGTCAATGAGGTTAAAGATTTAGGAATTCATTTTACGGTCGATTTAAATTTTCTATAAATGTTACACAGCTTTGTAAAAAGGCATATCGAAATTTAGGGTTTGTTTTACGTCAAGCTAACCAATTTACAAACATTAAGGCTTTGAAAGCGTTATTTGAGGCTCTCGTCAAAAGTCACTTGGAGTGTAATGCAGTGATTTGGTCTCCATACGAAGCCAAATACAAATCTATGTTAGAACGGATACAAAATAAATTTATTAGATTTTTATACTCAAAATTGTACGGCGTTTACCCGGGATATCCACTACTGTATCCTTCTCTATTTACCCTCGGAATGGTAGGCTATCATAAACTAGAAGTACGTAGAGAAGCAGCCATGGTCTGCTATTTATTTAAACTTATAAGAGGTAAAATACATAACCCAGCCATCCTGCAGGAGATTCAATTTTTTGTCCCAGATGAGTATAGGGGGCGACGGCGGCGGCCGGCGTTGCTAGTGGTGCCGCGCGCGCGCACTAATCTCTTACAGCACGCGCCGCTGACGCGGGCGCTGCGTGCGCTTAATACCGTATCAGATCGGATCGATCTATTTTCATGTTCAGTGAGCGAATTCACAAAGGCTATATACTGGATATTAAGTTATTGTTAATAGATTTAAGATATTTTATTATATTACTGTATTTAAATGTTAGATTTTAGTTATGTTGCTATACTATCGCATTAGGTTAAGAACCTGTAATGATAGATTAATAGTTTTGAAATAAATAAATAAATAAATAAATAAACTTAAGACCTCTGCATGGCAGTCCGACCGTCGCCCATTAGGCTATCGCTGCTTTTATTAATAGTCTCTAATTATTAAATTTTTTTTTTTTTAAATTTCTCTAGTGGCAGACTAGTTGCAACAGCCTACCTGTAGCACAGGTTAACCGTCGTTCATAGTCATCTGCAATTTCAATCTCAAATAAAATAAAATGTCAACAGTACTTAGTCAAGCCGCTGCCTAAAATAAGTTAGTAATACTCTCTATTAACCCGGTTTTAAGGACAAATCATAGCACACGTGCAATACTCCAGCACGGAACCTTCTTCGGTGGCGTAGCAGTAGTGGATGCTGTACTAATGCTGTGTGGTCTCGAGTTCAATTCTAAGGTCTGAGGCTTCCCTGCCAAAAAATTCTCAATAGCAGGAATTAGTATGAAACAGTGCCCGGTAAGCAATGAGCTTGCCCTCTATTACGTGGGCCTAAAAACGTAGTTGGTGAAATGTCGATGTGATGCTGTCTACACCTGCGAAGATATAGATGTAAGACTATTTAGAATATTCCAGAGCCTATACGTAGGCACCTAAGATACATGTAGGCGGCCTCGATGCCGTAGTGATTAGTGTAACCGACTGCCACGCCTGCGATCGCGGGTTCGATTCCCGCACAAGTCAAACATTTGTGTGCATGGACATGAATGTTTGTCTTGATCTGGGTATTTCTATGTATAATTTATATGTAGTTACAAAAAAAGTATATACATATGTATGTTTATTCATTGTCTAGTACCCATTGTACAAGCTCTGCTTAGTTTAGGCTAGATGGTGTTGTGTGTATATAATAAAATATTATTATTATTATGTATTATTGAATACCGTAACTAAAGAAAAGAGAACATTATCATGTAGAAGGGAGGAGTCCTTCTGCAATGCGTATATACTTCTGAACAAACTGTCAGTTTTTAGTTGACGTAGAGATATTTTATAAAGCAAATTTATTCCTGCACATTTATTATTACAAATTATTGAAGTCCTTTTTACCTACTTCATTACATATATAGCGCGTCACATTGTGCTGTGGTCATTTTTAACAGTCGTATAAAATACAGGTAAAATACAGACAAAGCTATTTTCACATTAATAATGTTAACTATCCTCATTTTTATGATATATCTAGAACTAAAAAACTATACATAGGTACAAGCTCAAAAGACAGCCTTACATACAGACTTAAACTGTTAAGTAATGTATTAAAACGATAAACTGTTTGTACACACGCCTACACATCAAGTTAGACACTCTATACACGCATAACTACACTACATACAAAATAGAGAATTGTCGGAAAGGGACAGTGCATAGTGATGTTGATGTAATGGTAAGGATAGAGCGTAACAAAAATATAACACACTCTCTCGCACGATTCGCAGTGTTCAACTTCTAATACTTCAAAGTCCAAACAGTCTAGATTGATGTGTCGCTGTGTGTACTTCCCATGTTGTGGCCTACTGTAAGGGAGGGCGCACACTTAATCTGTTGACCTAACACTTTTGTATCTAGCTTTAAGTTGTGTGTATCTCTGTAGATAATCCAATAAAATAAATAAATAAAAGATTACCTATATAATTTAAATGACAAAGGTCTTTATAATCTATATATTAATACGTGAAGCAAAAACTTTGTACCCCTTTTCACGAAAATTGCGCGGGCGGAGTAGTATGAGATTTGGCACAGTTAAAGTTTATACGGAGAAGGAGTGACGAATCCTAATGTTTATATAAAATATGCATTAGAAATTAATGAAAAAACACTACACGCACACAACCATGCATTTGACAATCGCAGTTGAATCGCGTTCGTAGTATTTCGGCATTGTTCGGCTCTGTTCGGCTGAAGTAGTACTATTCTTCATAACTATGGTTACTTAAATCAATATAAAATTTCATATATCAGAAATATCCTTCAGGCAACCTTTGGGTGGATTGGAAATAATGTTCTCGAAGATATGTGAAGTCTATCAATCCGCACTAGGCCAGCGTGGTGAACTACGGCCTAACCCTTCGCACACTGAGAAGAAGCCCGTGCCCAGCAGTGGGACAGTTTAATACAGGGCTGATATTATTATTATTTTAAAAACGATAAATGTATCAAAAATTGGTTATGGTTGGTTTGTGAAAATTGGTTTTTATAATAAAAAATGTCGAAGCACAGGTTTCTTTCTCTTATTAAGGTGTATTGCCTCTACGTGCCTGCGTGTATTGTGGGCACAGGATTTCGCACATATACAGCTCTTTTTAAACTGTCCCAAATATGCTCAATGGGATTAAGAGCCGGGCTGCGTGCTGGCCAATTCATGGTACGTATCCCAACCCCTTCGCAATATTGTCGAACTTGTGCAGCAGCGTGGAGTCGGGCATTATCGGGCATTAGAGTTATATTTTCGCCTATTAATCCCATGTAAGGTACCACATGAGCTTCTAAAACCTCTCTTATATAGCGTTGTGCCGTCAAACCACCTCTTCTACCGTTTTGACAAACCATGTCGATGAACACAAGTTCCGTTCGCCCGATCGTCGAAATGCTACCCCACACCATATACAAACCGCCTCCAAAAGAAACACGCTCCTCAATGTAACTTTGAGCATATCTCTCCCCACGTCGACGATAGACTCTTCTGCGACCGTCTGCACCATTTAAATATGTTCTACACTCATCGGTGAACAATATGGGGGCCCGTTGCTCTTCAGTACAATTAAGATGTTCACGCGCAAATCTTAAACGAGCTTGTCTGTGAGCTGCAGACAGCTTTGGACCATTTACTGATCTAAAAGGGGTAATTGCCGCTTCCTTAAGCCTCCTTCTTATTGTTCGTGTAATCACGTTTACTCCACGCACTTCATTTAGCTCTGTTTTGATGTTTACTGACGTGAGGAAACGACTTTATAGGGAAGTTGAAACATATAAATCGGTCGTCACGACGGGTGGTTGCTCGAGTTCTGCCGGTACCGGGTCTCCTAATGTAAGAACCTGTCTCTACAAACCTTCGGTATACTCTAGAAACCGTAGATTGGTTTAAATTTAAATTTCTAGCAATCGTTCGTTGATCCAAGCCTTCCCGCACCAATGCCACAATTTGAGCTGCTTGTTAGGACGAAGTATCCATATTTATAGTTACGAAACATTTGTTAAGTTTAAAAGACTAATAATCAATACTATTGGTAACAATAATTTAAATCGCAAATGAAAAAGAAAACAAAAATAATTAATTTCAAACTTTACTCTAATAACACACGAATTTGAGACTATGCATAAATTTTATTTTCCCGGCAATAAATTTATTTTTTACTACAGCTCAATTTTTTTTTAATGATTAATGGGTAGTCTCGACATTTTCATTTAGTTTAATCTAAAATGTTTGCATACTTATCAAAAATATTAATTCGAAAGTAATCCTGAACTTTGATGCAGTTTATGAGTGCGTCAGTGTATATATACATATGTATGTACAAGTGAGTGGAAGACAGCGTAGTCAGATTTTCCAATCCCAAGACATTGTCGTAGGGCTGAAAAACAAATACACACACACACATTAACACACACACATTCACATTACATACATCTGCACACTTTTACTTCTACATACATAGATATAAAATTGCATGTCGTTATCAAATATATATTTGAAATTTTCATTCTCTTACTAAAGTTAAAGTCAAAGGAAGAGCTGTACCCCCTAATACAAGCAAATTATTGCTGAAAAGGGGGTCCATTACGATGTAATGTAAAAATAAACATTCTTATTTTATTTTATTTTAATAGTAGATTTCTAATTATTATCACTTTTATACATAACTAACGGTCGCCTAGTGGTCGAAATTCGACCATCATTGATTGAAATTTTAATGTTGTTAGTTATTAGGATTTTATTGTATAGAACTGTATAGTTCTATACAATAAAATCCTAATACCCTTATAATCAAATTTCATTTAGATTTCGCCATGGCTATACAGGTTAGTTTATTGTTTTCTTTTTTCTTTATTACATAGAAATACGTAAATATATTATAATATAAATAGTACATTTATGGAGAACTCTCAGACATGCAGGTTTCCTCACGATGTTTTCCTTCACCGTTAAAGAAAGCGATAATTAACTATTTAATACGCATATAACTTCGAAAAGTAAGAGATGCGCGCCTTGGGTTCGAACTCGAGACCTCTGCGTGGCAGTCCAACGGTTTCCCACTAGGCTATCGCTGCTATTTTTCTTCATTATCGCTTTTATTCAAAAAAAGTTATTTATTCTTTCGCGTATATAAACATACACTTAAGTATACGATACTAAGCTGTTATGAAGTTAACGAACCAGACTATACGTTTTAATTTAAAGTATTATAAGTTTGAATACTTGGTTAAAATGTTTATTTCAAAGGCGTCTTGAACTTGTATTTGTCGGTCTCGATGGCGTAGTGGTTAGTGTAACCGACTGCCACGCCTGAGATCGCGGGTTCGATTGCCGCACAATTCAAATATTTGTGTGCATGAACATGGATGTTTGTCTTGGTCTGGGTGTTTCTATGTATAATATGTATGTATTTACAAAAAAAAAGTATATATGTATGTTTATCCATTGTCTAGTACCCATAGTACAAGCTCTGCTTAGTTTGGGCTAGATAGTGTTGTGTGTATGTGGTAGAATATTATTATTAGAATATTGATGCAGTTTATGAGTCCGTCAGTGTACATACATGATACCCATATACGAGTACATGTATACATACATATATTTTATAAATTGTTTTGAAACAATGCCTCCACTTCTTGGTAGGTTTTGGTTTTCAGCCATAAAGTGAGCATCTTTTTGCAGTCCCGGTGTGACATACAATGTATGTTCAATTATTTGTTTAGTAGATTAAGCGATATAAGCGAGATGATTGTCTCATGTATTGCCTGTCTGCGAAGGTCGTTTTTACAGTTATTAAAGGAGCCACCTTATTTATCTTTCTAGTGTTACTAGTAGAGGAATCATAGGGAATGGATTTACGTATTTTATAATAGTTTGGAGAACGTATAATTTCCTAACAGAAAGTCGGTCTGAATTTAGATAAAGACAATCTGTAGGAAACCTAAAAGGTTTTAAAAAGATGACCTTCAGTAAATCTCTCTGGGCCCTTTCGAGTTCCGGGAATGTTGTCTTGGTAGCTCTACACCTGATTGGTAGACAGTACGTGAGAACTGACTGGGCCAATGAGTCATAGATTTGAGTTGTTATGTGGTTATGTATCGTAATGTTTTAAAGGTCCAAATCAATTTTCTAACTCTGTTCATAATGAGTTCTAAGTGCATGTGCCATGAGAGCGATTATTCCCGATGTCCACCACTTTTCTGGCCACCACTGGAGGACAGCGAGACAACTTTAAAACATTGTTCTCGTTGTCCACCACAGGGGGGACAGCGTCACAACTTTTCGAGTCTCTGGTCCAGCATCACACCTAAGTATTTTACATTGGTTACTTTTTTAAGTGCTAGGCAAGAGCAGTCTTGGTTCGAAAGGTTATGGCATGTATAAATTTTAATCTGGAACTCTTGTCTCGGTTGTGTGCTATTATACATACATAAGTAGATGTAGTTGGACTTCGTAACATTTAATATTAGGAGATTACTATCAAGCCAAGATATTCTTGCTGAGACACTCTCACTTTTGTTTCACACTATCCCACGTATTGCCAGTAAAAACTACAGCTGTGTCATCAGCGTATGAGAATATATCCTTCAATTTTCATGCAGCACAGACTACTTATTAATGAAAATGAGGAACAGAGTTGGACCGATCACACTTCCCTGACCCAACCAGTACGTAACAATTTCCTCTAAACTGGTGACTGTTATGATTAAAGAGAGAAAAATAAATAAATAGATAGATGAGAAAGATTCGTTACTTCGTATTAAACATACGTTTTCAAGAATGCATTAACCACCTGTAGAACAACAAGTGTCGTAAGTACGAGTATAGTAAGTAGGTTGTCGATGAGTTGCTACGAAAGACCGACAAACGAAAGTGTAAATCGCTAGAATGCGGCAGAACGGAAATGCTTGAATGAGACGGGTAATTACATTACCGATGAGTCTGCATGCAGAAATGCGCCTCATTCACTTCGACGTTTGTCGGCTTTGTCTGTACATTACATTACAATAGCAATATGAATGACAATTAAGATTTTCAAACACAGGATTATGTCGTGTCTAACTCATAAACAACACAGATCTTGAATGAACTGCATAGCTTTAAAAGGTACAATAAGGTTCATACATATAAATATATTTTTACAACTGAGTAATCAATGAGTATTTCTGCATATTCATTTTGAGGTTATCGACTGGCGTGGGCTAATGTGTGATTGATTTTTGGATTAAGGCAATATTTGCTGGGTAGAACTAGTTCTTTTTATTATGACAAATAAGCCACAGCGAGTTTCTTGCTTAAACTGGGTTATTATTATTATTATGAATAGACTGAAGCAGCCAAATAAGGAAAGTATATTTACCATACTAAAGATCGCAAATAAACAAATTTTATAATTATTCAGCGAAGTAGGTTGGGTAGGGCTTCTGGGGTCTTATCACCTCCTCTCAATACATATTAGAGAAACAGAAAAAGCTATAGAACCTGTAAAGCGCTATCTTATCTTACACATGCAATGCCAACGGCAACGGTTTTATAAATAGTGGTAAGGCTTGAAGCTTTTTAAGATGGGCGTGGAGACCAGTGGCGTAGTAGGGGCAGCAGGGGCTGCCCGCCCGGCACTTGTAGAGGGCGGCAAAATTTCACAATAAGTAACAACAATATCTTGTACATATTTTAACCATTTCATGACGAACGAGAGGAAAGGATAGATTGGACAGATGTCCAATACATAATAATGATGACTATTCTTGCCGAAAAGATCTTTAGAATGACTGTTTACTCGTAGTATAGTCTTTTAAATTGAAATACCTAAATAAAAGGGCGGCAAAATTTTCTTCCGACCCAAGCGGGTGACATCGACGCTACGCCACTGGTGGAGAGATCTAATATCTTTTGTCCCTTGAGAAAAGAGCGACTTCTTTTTTTGAGGATCAACAACGCGCACCTGTTATGCTTATGGCGGATGATTAGATTTGGTGTGAAATGTCACTTATGACGTAACATTTACGAACCTGTACAACGTGGGAAACGAGTCCCGGAATTAAAGGACAAGGCAGAACGGATAATACGTGATGATTTTTACACCTTAGCAGAAAAGATCCATAATTTCTAAGGTCACCATCATCAAAATTAATGAGAAGAATCATATTACATATATTATAATATAATATAAGAGAACTTGATTGCATTGATGGCGTAGGTAGTAGTGTAAGTTCGCACCTCCTCAGTGCCACTATGCCGAGTGTTTTGGGTTCGAAACCCACACGGGACAAAAATGTTGTAGCTCACAAATGGTTATTTGTAGTCTGGCTATTATTTGTGTCCATTGTTTGATTATTTTTTAAGTTCTCTGCAATACAGGCATAGATTACTTGGCTATGTTTTATTATGTACATTACTTTGCTCTTAAAACTTTTTTGTGAAAATATTATCTAAATTGGTTGCAAATTAAGGAAATAATTAACTTTCAAAGTAGGCTATCAAACTTAGGGTGCACTGGAGATATTTCACAATCTTCCTCAGACAGCTTAATTAAATTAAATAGCGGTCACACACAACTTGAACCATGCATCCATTTTTTGTCATTAGACAATTAACTCTACTCTCCTAATGATTTCTAAGGAGATATATTTTTTTGTGTCCTACAGGTTGGGTAACGTAGTTACGTTTGACTTAAAAGTCTTTAAACTTTAGCAAAGTCGACGACCGTCTTTATTGTAATAACAATAAAGACGGGCGTTGACTTTTCTAAAGTGAGAAAACGGTTATTAATCGTGTTGGTGAGTATTTAAAAGCGATCTCTCTCAGTCAGCCTGTAACCACCACCGAAGCAATCGGTGGGAACTTTGGGACTTAAATAGGTAATTATTATCATTAAAGACTTCACAATACAATCAAGACCTGTTGCATAATATTATATTAAATTTAGATGCCTGTTGCCTCAGACAATTTCTCATCATAACATACAACTAACGAAAGTTGCCGAGTATCTTATGGTGATTGAGATCGAAATTTTAGATTGTCCAGCACGCTCAACAGATAAACTGCTAGATCATGTTTGGTATAAACTTGAGCAAGTTAGACAACAGTTTACATATGAGACGTTAAAATTTCATAGGCAGAAGAATGGAACCACAGCTTTAAAGTGCCATACTATTGCTTTGTTCGCGTAGATATTTCAAGTGGACAAACAGTATTTCCGGTATTACTGAATGGAATTGAAGAAACTTTAATCATTTTAGGATAGAAGCTACCAAAACGTGGGGCTGCATCAAAAGTCGTCCCATTGTTATTGCTTGTTGATATAATATATTATTACTGTTGCTAGAACAAGTAACAACCATATATAATATCAGCCCTGTTTATAAACTGTCCCATTGCTGGGTACCGGACTCTTCTTAGTGTGAGAAGGGTTAGGACATAGTCCACCACGCTGACTCAGTGCGGGTTGCCAGACTTCACATATCTTGAAGAGAATTATAGAAGACTCTCAGACATGCAGATTTCCTCTAGCTAAGCAAGCGATATTAACTTATTAATACGCACATAACTTCAAAAAGTATGCGTGCCATGGAATCGAACAGTGGCAGTCCTACGGTCTCTCACTAGCCTATCGCTGTCTGGAACAACTATACTGATAAACAAAATTCCAAAAACTTTCAGACCTTTCTAATCTGTCAATTCTAATTAATTTTGACCCAATTTCATCTTCGGACAGTTTTGTAATAAATAACTTACGTAGATTTAATGTAAAGTGTATTAAGGGCGGAAGGAGGCTGTTTTGACAACGAGACAAAATAACGCTGAATACTGAGTAGGTATACTTTAATTTTAAAATATCAACCGCTCCATATATAAAATCTTCATGTTCTTCTTTATAACTACAGTATTACGAGTATAATTTTACTATTTTCAATAATTGCAAAGCTGTTTCAAAATATTTTCTTTTTTACGTTCCGCTACATATCCATGAAGAAAGTATAAATAATTAAATGTTAATGTGCCCAGTTGACTATTAGGTGCGTTGTCTTGTATTTAAACTATTGATGACACGTTTTCCATAAGAATTACTATTATTAAGCGATTAACGCCTTTATAGCAACTAACTAATAGATTATGACCACACAAAAGATTATCTTCCTTGATTATAACTATAAAAAATGTATGTATGACTGTATAAATCAGAATGCAAGTACAACTTGCACTGATCTGTACCTATAATAAAATATAAAAAAACACATAATTGTAATATTAATTCCAACTAAGTAAACAAAAGCAAAGAAGATGAAAATTGCTGCGTCATTCTTTGCTTAGTTAAACAATTACTCTAATAGGTATAATTATTTACTTGTAATCAAACAAAGATGAGATGATGACAAAGATAAGCGACTAGGCGTAAGTAGCACACACGCTATACCAATTTTGGATAATGGAACCATAGGAATACTTTATTACAATAAAAAAAGAACTTTTAATAGTATGTAACTTAATTTTATATAAACTCATGCTCTATAGAGGTATATAATAATATCAGCCCATTATTAAACTGTCCCACTACTAGGCAAGGGTTAGGCCATAGTCAACCACGCTGACCCAGTGCGGTTTGGCAGACTTCACGTATCTTCGAGAATATTATGTAGAACTCTCAGACATGCAGGTTTCCTCACGATGTTCCTTCACCGTTAAAGCGAACGATAAGTATCTATTCAATACGCACATAAATTCGAAAGGTCAGAGATGCGTGCCTTGGGATTGAACTCGAGACCACTGCGTGGCAGTCCAACGGTTTCCCAGTAGGTTATTGCTGCTATGGAAGTACGCAGAGGTGTAATACACCCACTTAAAAAAGTAAAAATATATTATTCTTAACTTTTAATAATACAAGTAACAGAATCATTTATTTTCTAATTATGATAATAAAATATTGTTATCATAATTGGCGAAATGCAAATTCTGGCCAATATTAAATAATCAATTTCTGTGAGTTATTAACAGTTTCATGTGAGCCGTTCTATTTAAAAAGATATGATAATTACCCATATCCATAATTTCTGAGCATTCATTGATTTCAGCACGTTAAGAATACATTCATTTTGCTTTTAGTCTCAAGCTTTATAATGACGTAGTATTTCGTACGGCCCTCAAATACGTGTACACCTTTCTGCAACATTTATTTTTAGTTCAACACAACGACAATGGTCAGGTCACGACACACTAACGCAAGACGTGTAGTAAACTTTTCCCTAGTCCTATATCCATATGCAGCGTCAATTTAACACTTAGGCCGTCAACGCGTGCTAAACGAAAAACGGTAACATCCCTAACAGTTTGCACAAACAAACAACCGTTATCACCCACTTTATTTATACATGATTGACATTTCTACTTGCATTTCGTGACTATTTCTATTGAGATCAGGACGTTATCATACCAACAGATGACCGACTAAACGATCAGTTACTTTTTAAATCTTTTTGTATTGAGTGATCAGAAGATATGGCGTCCAAACAGTGGTGGATAATATTATCAGTAGTAGTAGCCGTGGCGGCTGCAGCTTCGATGATAAAATCTGATATAGAAGATTTCAGGCCTGAAGATGATTACGAAGATCTTGATTTATACAACAATAGTACTCAACTCGCGGGGAGAAAAGGAAAGATATGTAAGTTGTTTTTATTTATGCTGAGCTGATAAATATTGCATTTCTCTTAGGTAGTATATTGAGTTTCAACGTTGGTATCAACAAAAGTTTCTATGCTAAAATCATGTGTTTCAATACCCGGGCTGGTTAAGTATTATATAGATTGTAAGAATATTTCGAGTAACAATCGGTTTGGCCCTTATTACATGGTACTTCGTTATTCGTAATGTGAACTGAACTTCGAAATCAAGTCCCAAACAAGGGGCCATTAATCACGAAGAAAGTCGAAAATTATGAGCAAAATGTCAAAAGAAAATATGATATATAGGTACTATCAATAGATTTTCAAGAGTACGTATTAATATATAGACATTTCAATACGATGCAGGGTAATTAGATTTATCTATTTAAGTACACATCATGATGTATTGTTTACTCCTACAATACATATACCGTATATAAATACCATGTACACTAGGTCTATGCAAATATTACGTGGAAAGAACTCTATGCAATAGAAATATGTAGATTGTCGTTTTATGGCATGTCATGTACCTATGCGGTGTATATCCATTTGCCTATATTATACCTAACGTTTTTTTTATTTTAGGCATAATACCTAGGGTATAACGCATTACGAGTTAGGCGAGATCGCACAAAGGCTATTTAGAGGTAAAATTCGTAACGCAAATATATTGTAGCAGAAAAACTAAATTATTCTGCGGTATTCTGAGTGAATTCACAGCTTTTGCTAGCATTATTCATTATAAGATATAAAAATTAATTAATGTTTAGAAAATTGTTTATATGTTGTTCTTAATTTATAATATTAATAATTATATAATTCTAAATTTAATAATTCTTTTTAATGGATAGGAAAAGAAACAATATTGCATGAAAAGAATAGTTGTAATGTGTAAACAAATATTTTTGAAATATGCCGCTGGCGCATCATACGTTGCTATTTAAATTATCCGAGCGATCTACCCACAAAGCTATGCGATATCTTCAGTACATTCATAGGCTAGCGCAATTCTGTAGTCATCATATTATTATCACTAGTGCCATTTTTCAGTGTTTCCTTTCGTGAGTATTGTTCGATTCGCGAACACGGAGTGTTCAACGACGAGTGTGATAAGCGGCACGTGCCTGGCGCGGCGGGAGTGCCACAATCTTAACGGTACCATAACTGGTACCTGCGCCTCTAGGAGAGGCAGGTGCTGTGTCGGTAAGTACCAGCCAATTAGTACTAACCATACATAATTTCAGACCTATTTTATTATAAATTGTATTTAAATGCAAAAAATAGCCTCTTTGCATGTTACAGTAATCTTCTTTAACGTTGCCATAAACAAAAGGCAGTAGTAGTTTAGTTAGTCAAAGTATCATGATTAAGTAATTTGAATACTAATATTTATCTTTTCTAATGTAGAGAGTACATGGGAATTAATTAAATGCTTATTTATTATTAGATACTAACGGACGCCAAGTGGTCGAAATAGGACCATAATTGATTTAAATTTTAAGTTGAATCGTTATTATATATACCGCGAAATTGCAATAGGTACTTAAGGTATGTAACCATAGTTACGAAGAATTATACGACATCAGCCGAACCATACTCCATATAACACTAACTTTAACTGTATCAAATTTCATACTCCTCCATCCGCGCTATTTTCGTAAAAAGGGATTACAAAGTTTTTGCTTCACGTATTTATATATAGATTTCATTTTATTTCAAAATTTTGTTTGGCTGCTTGGTGGTTTCGCACGAATCTATACGCAAGAATGTGCGAAATGACACTTCTCAGAATTAATATTT
The DNA here is from genome assembly GCA_963675205.1 of Catocala nupta. NCBI lineage: Eukaryota > Metazoa > Arthropoda > Insecta > Lepidoptera > Erebidae > Catocala > Catocala nupta. The sequence continues at coordinate 26,038,339 of OY776078.1, read as the reverse complement.
TTTAAGTGTCGATTTGCACATCCATTTAATTTGAGTACGAAACGAACTGATCTGAAAAGATTCGTGTGAAACGTTGGTTGTTTAGGCAGGCAAACAAAATTTAGAAATAAAATAATAAATAAGCATTTAACTAATTGCTACGTACTCTCTACATTAGAAAAGATAAATATTAGTATTCAAATTACGTAATCTTGATACTTTGACCAACTATCAAATCTTATGATAATACACATCAGATAGCTCGCCAGTATATACCTAAGATGCATTAATGCCTTATTCAGAGTTATATTCGACAATTTAAATACTGTTAGATCACCCTTCTCGCACTGAAAAGATGCCTGTTCCCAGCAGTGGGAGAGTTAATAAACAGGGCTAATATTATTTTTATTAGACCATCACCTATATTTTAATATTCAAACTGAATATCTCTAACTATTCGCGTAAAAAGGTAGCAAGGTCCCGTAGATTATTATATTTAGATCCAAAGTGATAATCAAAACCATAAGTATAAAAAAGTAGTAGCCTTAATTTAGAAGCTTTAAAAATAATATTGTCTATCTGTCCAGTGTCCCGCTCATGCGGTGCTACGACCAATGTGAACAACACATACTTCACGAGCCCTGGGTACCCCTCCGCATACTCAGGCGGGCAGGCCTGCTCCATGATCGTCAACCGATGCAACAACAACATATGTCAGGTTAGAGACGCCAACCGACTTAAGAAAACATAGCAGCCTTGCTATTCTTCTAAAATCTCGTCTCATACTCGATGCTCGCCTCACCAGCCAGAATGATTCAACTTTAAACTACAGAGCAGTAGGTATGTAGGCCATGTAGGGAGGGGAGAGGAGAGAAATAAACTCACGCGTACAAAGTCGTGGGCAAAAGCTAGTATAGAATAAAGGTCTTAATATCTAATGTATTCTTTGTCACTTAGTATGACTAAAGCCAATCACTAAGTACATTCCGGTATTACCTGTCATACATATTATATAGTCTCGAGATTCTATTCCCGAAGAAGAATAAGGTAGGCAGAGGTCATTTATACTTTTCACTATTTGAGGTCCCACGAAATAGGTAACGAACTTATTGCCGTCTTCAAACAGTTTGTACAAACAAATCCAATAACACTTTGTTCCGGGCATCAAACCGAAGATCTTATGCACAGCAGTAGCATCCATGGCAGTCCAGCGATATAATATATGTACCTCACTATATTTCTATCTATGACTAACTTAGCCCTGAAAGTATTCAATTATATATACCTCTAAATATCGGACACACAGACTCGAGCAAATTATCACACGTAGGTACTCGAACAGCTAAGCCGGCTCAACGTCAATCAAATAAGCAAATCAACAGTGCAATTCTATTAAAATACAACCTTGCATGAACGGCTGCAGCGGGAACAGACCATAGCATAATTCTTGAATAATTCTTTCATCTTTATACAAAAGTAACATAGGCATATCTCACGCTACGAGCATCGCTCCCGAGAGCGGAGCAGTAATCATAAACATTGGTGACAACTAGTATAAACTAAAATTTATAACATACTAGCGACCCTCCCGGTACTGCACTGCCGCCAGTCATCACCTAATTGCAAAAAATAACAATTGTAACCATTAGCATACGCATCTTCAACAATCATCATCGTATTTTAACCAATGTACACAAAACCGTAACAAATTGTATACCTAAACCTTCCTCATGAATCACTCTCTCTATTGACGAAAACCGCATGAAAATCCGTTCAGTAATTTTAGAATTTATCGCGTACAGATGGGGCGGTGGAACTTTGTTTTATAATATGTAGTGATAACATTTTTATTCCAAAACTAGCTCCGCATCGACTTCTTGGACCTGGTCTTGGCGCAGCCGGATGGTGATGGTAACTGTGTAACGGATTCCATTTCTATAACTGGTGGAAACACAATTGTTCCGTTACTCTGTGGAGACCTCACTGGACAAACAATTTACGTGGATTTTAATGGGAATACTGCGATCACAATTGTGGTAACCGCCACGCTGTCAACAACCTTCTCCAGACGATGGAATATTAAATTGATTCAGTTAGCTTGCGACTGTCCTGGATTAGGTAAGTGGCATTCATTCACCTACACCGTTTATATCTACGAAGGGTTACGAAGAGTTGTATCTTATACACATATCACCAACTATATTTTTCCGTCCTATGTAATATATGATCAGCCTATTACGATCGGCCATTCACTGTTGAGATAATAATGTATGAAACACTGACTAGATTTTCTTTATTTTTTATTAAAAATACGTCTCTTGCATTAAGAGTATTTAAATGTTGTAGGAGATCCCGTGGTGTAGTTACTTGGCAAATATTCAAACAATGAACACAAAGAACACTCTGTCTGAGCACAACAGAACTATATGTGGATTTCACAAATTTATGTTCCGTTTCGTACACACAACACGAGCGCAGTGACAATGTCGAGGCAAGCACCTTAACCACTAGCCATCCGCGTAGTCAACCATTAGACAACCGCATCGATGCAGTAAGCACATAGCGCAGATAACTGAATTAGAGAGCATGTACTCAAACGCGTGTGACAAAAAATGCAGTGAAATCGTCTCTTCTAGTAGCTACAAAGCACATATTAAATCAATGTCTTCCATTAGGCGTTTACCAGATTTCGTGGTGTTAATTTAAATTTCAGATACAGATTATTTAATTTTGTGTCACATATACCTAACTGTTCCTGTTCCCTGTGAAATTCAAACACTTAGCACGGCGATAGGTGCAAAATGACAGATAATTTTATGCGACTCTGGGTTTCTTTAATATCTCTATATTTTATACGTTATATAAAGTTCCTCACTACACCAGGGTTGTCAATTTTTAACTAGGTACACATTTTTTTAAATGTATGCTTATTGCCATAATGTCGCATTTAGGTATGTAGTAAACTCATAATTCATAAGATTTAATTACCGCATGTACAGTAAATCAATAAAAAGCATATCCGCATTATTATAGGCTTATACAGGGTGTACCTCCAAAATATGCCAAAACATCTTTCTTATGTAGGTTCTTATTTCGACTCAAACTTCAATTCATGATAAAGCCACAAGATCAAGACCGCACAATCACCTCTACGCGCCGCGTTAGTGCACAGCTAATTTCATGTATGATTCAATTACATCACGATATTTGTAATATGGGTATTTTTGTATTTCCTTACTATAATATCATAAATGTGAATGTGAGTTAATTTGTTTGTTCCGCTTTCAGGCGTTAACTAACTTTTTTTTTTTTACTTTGGGAAATGCGCCTGATGCGTGCCCTCTCGCCACAAGGGGAGGCGAGAGGGGCGAGAGGGTTATGTCCGGCTCTCCCGTACTTCGAGCCTACGGACCAAAATCCCACGGTGTGCACGCTCGCTGCCTTGTATAGTGGATAGGCCGCTGGCAAAATTACTACCTCAGCGACCCACCCAGCAGTCTACAACTCCTCGGCGACGCCCTGGCACTACATAGGGCGTCAGACCGACTCAATGGCTGGCGGACGGAAGATCCCCGTTCTCCCGCCCGCGGCCTTCATAATGGCGGCATTAGGCGCGCGTAAGCGCGCCTGCGCCGCCCGGTTCGCCGGCGACGGCTCGGATCCGCAAGGATACTTTCTTCACGGATCCGCTCCGCCGCCTCCTTCTGCGAGATGACGTCCTCGCAGAAGGACGCGACCGCTGCCCACTTCCTCTCGCCATTTGATCACGGCCGGCAGCGAGAGATCCTCACCCACAATCTGAGTGAATTCAGGGCGCTGCACCGCCCAAGCAGGACATAGCTCGAGCGTGTGCTGCGCCGTGTCTTCTTCACAATCGCAGTGGTGGCAGATGGGACTCGGTTCCCTCCTAGCGACCGTATGCAGGTATTTGCCAAAGCAACCGTGTCCTGACAACACCTGCACTAACCGGAAGGAAAGGGTCCCATGCTGCCGCCCTGCTCACCGCTCCAATACCGGCTGGAGGGCCCCAACAGTTCTGAAACCGGCCAAGGGCACCTCCAGCCGCGCCTGCCACTTTAAAATCATGCCCTGATGGGCTCGATTGCGCGCGTACTCAATCAAATGCGAGGGGACGACAACCCGTCTCCTTCCGCACCGCCTCACTCATTGCAAACACTTCGGCGAGCACTGCAGCCTCCAAATCCCACGAGGATGTTCCGGCCAACGCACAAGCTGCTTCAGCCGACACTGTGCGGTATCCGCGTATTACCCTGACCGCTATGACTCTCTGCGGCCTCCGCAAGAGAGTCCTGCACTGAGCGGTCAGGGAGTCCGCCCACACCGGTGCGCCGTAAAGCGCCATCGACCGGATAACCCCCGTGTAGAGTCGCCGGCAACCAGCACTGGGCCCGCCCAAATTTGGCAATATCCGCCCAAGGGCGGACGCAGTGCCGAGAAGCTTCGGGGCGAGCTGTCTGAAATGCTCGTCGAAGTGCCACCTTCCGTCCAGCACCAAGCCCAGATATTTCATGTGGGCCTGGACGGGAACGCGCGGCGAGCCCACCATTATCGAGGCGCCGCGGGGTGGACTGCGACGAGGCCCATGAAAGACCAGGGCCTCCGTCTTGTTAATAGCCACCCGTAAACCCAGCGCCTCGATACGCCCGACCACCTGGGAAACCCCCACGGTAGCCAAACGGGCCGCCTCCTCGAAGGTCCTTCCTCCCCACGGGCTGTGACGAGGGTGTCGTCAGCGTAACTGATGACGCTCAGCCCGTGGGATAGGGCAGCACGTAGGACCCAGTCGTACCGCATGTCCCACAGGAGCGGACCAAGAACCGATCCCTGCGGGACACCGCACGACATGGGCCGCCGCCAAACCTCGCCTCGAACCTCGAGGAGGACACCGCTGCCTCTCAGATAGTCTGCCACCAGCCGCTCCAGGTAAAAAGGTACCCCGTGATGTCGGAGCGCCCCCTGGACACAGCTGTATGGCAGACTATTAAACGCGTTGACGATGTCTAAAGACACCGCCAACAGAACACCGCCGCCGGCGACCGCCTCCTCGGCCGCGGCCTTCAGGCGCATAATGGCCCCGACCGTCGAACGTCCTTCCGGGAATCCGAACTGAGCGTCCGACAGGTCGGGACCGACCGTGCTCAGGTGCCGGACGATGCGGGTGGCGAGAATTTTCTCAAACATCTTCCCCGCCTCGTCCTGTAGCACTATGGGCCTGTACGCCGCGGCCGACTCTGGAGGCCGTCCCGGCTTGGCCAGCAATACCAACTTCCCCTCCTTCCAGCACTCAGGGAATCATCCCGACACCAGGCTCGCGTCGAAAAGTTTCCTGAGGCGGACATCCAGGTGATCGAGGGCCAGCGCGAGAGCTCGCGCCGGCACACCGTCAGGTCCAGGGGCGGTCGTCTTGGAGCGGATCCGCAAGACAGCCGCCTCCATCTCCGCGTCTGTAACCGGGGGAGCACGGAGGTCCGCCTCCCGATGTCGGCCTCCCGATGGGGCCATTGTCGGGGGCACGTGCTCTGCCCGGTCAGGAAATAACTCCTCGACCACCTCGGAGAGGAAGTTGGGCTGGAGGGTCTCCGTAAGGAGGGGGGGCCCGCGCACGGAACTTGTTCAGCGCCGCGCGATATGGGCGCCTCCAGGGGTCATGGTCTAGACCCTCCAACATCTCACTTGTCGCCCGTTCCTTGGCGAGGCAGATGGCCGACTGCAGAGACACCTTCGCTTCGCCATACGCGTCATACAGTCGGCTCTCCTCTCGCTCATCGCGGTGGCGACGGCTTCGGCTGCGTGTGTATAACCTCCGGGCACGAATGCAGGCCAGTAGACCTCCGTTGGGGTCCAGTGTCGCACTTGGGGCATGGCCGCGTCGCAAACAGCTTGAATGCTGTCGCGAAAGCGGATAGCCCCGGCATCTACCTCCCCAGACGGGTGTGCAGGAGACAGCCAAGCTTGAACTATGGCTGCCTCTTCCAGTAGGTCCCGGTTCAGCCTCTTCACAGCACCGCGGAAAGCGAGGTGTTCTGCCCGCCGACGGGCGCTAACCCCTGCTAGGGTCCCGGAGCAGGGAGACCTCCAGACGGACATACCGATGGTCCGAAAGGGTTTCTACCTCCTCCAGGACACGCCATCCCCTTACGCGTGCGGCGAGGGCTGGGGTAGCAAACGAGAGGTCCACTATCGACCCCCCCTGCCGTCGCACGCACGTGTTGACGGCGCCCCTGTTCAGCAAACAGAGGTCCACCGCATCAGCCCACTCTTCGACCGCCCTTCCTCGGACATCCGTGCGGGGGGACCCCCACGCAGTAGACTTTGCGTTAAAGTCCCCCATCACAAGGATGCGGTTAGATGATATCCGCCGTATCGAGGCCTCCAAGTTGTTGAGAAAGGCCTCGAAGTCTGCCAGACTCCTGTTGGGGGAGAAGTACACACCAACGACTGTGACCTCTCCCCACGCGGCCGCAACGTATCCCGCTCCCCTCTCCTTAACTGAGAGGGAGGGTGAACGAGGCGCCGTGGAGCCGACGACTGCCACGGAGCTGTACCGGTCACCTGCCCAATTGGGACTGGGAGGAACGTAATATGGCTTCGCGGCTACAGCTACACCGATCGACCACTCCGCCATAGACTGCAGGAAAAGGTCCTGCGCTCGGGCGGAGTGGTTGAGATTCGCCTGGAAGAGGAGATAGTCACGATCTTAGTCCATGACTAGGTCGACATCCCCTCCTCTACCGCTGAGGGCGATCTTACCTCAAGTAATAGGGCGGCAGCCGGGGTCGATGAGCTTTTCCCCCCTCAAACGCGTTAACTACCTACTCAACCGATCAGCATGAAATTTTGTATAGGTACACGTTGTCAGGGATGCAGAAAAAGACATAAGAGTTCCTTTTATCCAGAAAAAGCACTGTTAGTAAACTTTTTTTTTTTTTTTTTTTTTTTTGATTCCCAGGAAAAAATGCTTGATGCACTACCCGCCGGCTAGGGGACGGCACCAGCGGGGCGTGTGGGACTCACCAGCCTAGTGCTGGGATACCCACTAAAAAAACCTGGGGTGTTCCCTCTCCCACCCAATGGGGGGGGCCAGTTGGGAGTCTAAAAAGATTCATCCATAGCAGGCCCCCCCGTGTGGGTGCCGGCCGGGTCAATCGGACCCGACCTCCTCTCGTCCCACTGTTAGTAACCTAACCTAACCTACATTTACGCTAGCGAATTCGAAGACAAAATCTAGTTATTTCATAAAATAGGATTACGGAAAATGTAAAATTGCAGAAGATAATATTAGATATTTCCTAATAAAAAAGGCCAACAATTTTTAACTCAGAATACTTAATGATCTGAATCTATATCTACGTCAGTTTTCGGTACGCTATCCCCTCTATTATATCTATCATAAATAATAGGTCTATTGTACGTCAAATATCGAGTTCTGGTTTTCAGCTCCAAACGGTTGTCTCCAATATTACACGGGAACAACAGGGACGATCAACAGTTTCAACTACGGCACCGCGGCTAATACTGCGTTGAGTGCGTCTCTAGTCACCGGCACACGGCAGATAGCCAACTTGAACTACGGGATATGCATTAGAATGGAGGCTGGATACTGTGCTATACAATATGCTCAGGTGAGCATTATTTTAAATGATTTTCAACCAAATCTTATGTAAGCCGATTACACGGACGGAGCTTTTTTGGGAAATTAGCCCTTAGATACGAATGCTAAACCTAATAAGTTATTTTTTGCTGCAATTGTTTATCATTTAGATATACTTGAAGGCGATGATATTAGATAATAATATAATATGACACTTTCATGGGTATGGACGTCGAAAATCTGATCCAGATTTTTGTTAGTAATAACTGCACTTGTGTGGACAATTTCAACTAATAAGTACCGCAATAAATATTAAAAGAACTTACATAAAAGATTTCATTTATCTCATAATTGTTCGAATGTGTGCACCTAGCTATCATTCGAACAACTGCGCTTTAACTCTTTTGCAAGGGATTATGTTGAACTGATTTTGTTTTGAGAACAATAAAAACAATCCAATTGGATCGTTTCTGTCTTAACTTTTGGTGCACTAGTAATATATCTGCTACTTCTCTGTATATAATATCATTGATCGAAGGTATATAGATATGTATTTATAAGTGCATATGTGATACATTTACTATGCAATCAATAGGCATATATTGGGTACGTAATATCTTTACTTTTCTCTTTATTTGGTTTCTTTCTATTCACAGACAAGCGACACATACTCTTTTACTGTGACTGGTGACGTAGAAGGCGCAGACACCACAGTACTAGGTACAACACTAGGTGCTGTCAACGACGGCCAGTGTGTCTCAGACTTCGTAGTAATTCCAAATCCGACCGTCGTGTCCACTGGCGTCGCTGTCGGCACAGACCGATTTTGTGGTCTTGGTTTTGTTACTGTTTCAAGTGAGTGTTGTGCTGTTCTATCGTTTTGCTTGTGTTTTACACGATCTATTCAAGATGTGATTCACGACTTACCCTTACTAAAAGCTCACATTTTAAATCACAGCACAGGGAATTCTAGCCGTGGTTTTTCGGTATACGTAAATAATAATAATATGTCCGCCACGTGACTGGCAGCACCGTTAGTTGATGAAGATACGTTTGATGTACATATAGGTGCCATTCTAAGCTTGTAAACAATTTTGATAAGTGGACGTTCTCTATACTAGAGCAACTCCGCTTATCAATATTAGACCAATAATAAATATTTCTCATGGCGTCTTGAATGGTTCTCTTGTTTAAAATTACACGCTTTTGTTTGTCATATATGTTTTCTGTTTTGAGTATTTTGAGTTTTCTATTTTAGTCTTGTTTTCCTTTATATAATATTACAATACTTCAAACTGGTAAGAAGGTATAATGAACATTATAAATATGGAGCAGGCAAAAACCATATCCAAAACTAAATAAATTATTAACTAAGCTTAATTTATGTGTAGCTGCACGTTTTAAAGGACTTCGTTTTATAAATTGCAGAGTGCTATTTATGTATGCAAACCGTGATCGTCATGTGATTTTCGGGTTATACATTATCATAAATAGTGGTCATTATATTATGTCATCTCGCTTTAATGGGTGGCATCCATAGATATGACACTATGTGGCATATTTCACGTTAGATTCAATTCAGCAATTTTAGCAAGATCAAATCACCACTAACCACTTAGATTAACCACTCAAATAGAAACAAATATCGTTTAGGCGCCATTCATTTATTATGTAAGACTACTTTTACTAATGTTTGCTTAGAATGCTCTGGCTTGTATGGATTCCAGTATCGATTTATATTGGTATAAATATTTTTTGAGTCGAGATGAAAGTTACCTCATTATATAGGGTATAATAAATACTTTAAAGAAAATAAATATGATTTCCGAAAAGCGTCGAGATTTTCAAAAACTTTTACCTTTACTTTTAACTTTATCTTAGATGTTAAAAAATCATCAGTTATGTGTAAAAAGTCATATTTTTATTACCACTATAAATACATTTAAGAAGAAGGAATTGCAAAACTGAGTTATATTTCACAACATTATAAGTTAATAAAACTACCAAATAAAGTTTAGCAGTGTTGCTCATGTGGAAAGTCATATAGGGATTGATATGGCCTCCATTTTGTTTTACTTTTTTAATATCTTAAACCCGGAAATATGTTGCTGCACTTGATGCCATATTAAGAACATTAATATATCGATTTTAGAAAATATATATTACTTAACTGCTTTCTTCATTTTATATAATTATTAATTATTTGCAAAACATAGATACACAAGATAAAACGATAGTTGATATTAAAAAGTATAATTAGATATATTTTCTGCAATTATAATACGATTCTAATATTTGTGAGTAGGATATTTAAATAACTTTGTCTTTATTACTGGTAACCCCGATAATCCTTCGCAACTGTTTTAACCCGACTGGTACCGAGACTGTTTTACGCACGCGCAAATGCGTTTGTGCTTCCGTGTTAGTGTTGCCCTTTATCTATTAAGTGGTTTCTATTGACATTTTTTTTTATTGACAATTGTTTGAAAGATTTAAGATTGTGAATGGGGATTAAGAATGAATGAGTTACTTGTCAAATGTCTACTTTATGCCGACGACCAAGTAATACTTGCGTCATCGGCGGAAGAGTTACAGGCGATGGTAACTATTATGCATGGTGCTTTTGAGAGTAAAGGAATGAAAATTAATGTAAGCAAGACGAAAGTAATGGTATTTGAAAGGGAAGAGTGCATGACGATGTGCAATATTATGATTGATGGAGAACAAGTGGAGCAAGTGAAAGAGTTTGTATATTTGGGTACTTTGTTTACAAGGGATGGTACACATGAGGGAGATATTGAAAGAAGAACGATTGCTGGCAATAAAGTGAATGGCGCTCTACGCGCTTTTATGAACAGTCGAAATGTATCCGAAAAGGCACGTTTGGCTGTTCATAGAGGACTATTAGTGCCTACAGTTATGCATGGCAGTGAAAGTTGGGTATGGCAAAAGAAGCATGAGAGCAGAATAAATGCTGTAGAAATGAGAGCGCTGAGAAATATATGTGGTGTGACTCTGAAAGATAGAATAAGGAATAGTGTGATTAGAGAGAGATGCGGCATAAAAGTGGATATAGTGACGAGAATAGAAAAGGGTATGTTAAGTTGGTTTGGGCATGTAGAAAGAATGGACGAGAACAGACTGACTAAGAAAGTTTATAAGGCTAGTGTGAATGGAACAGTTGCAAGGGGAAGACCTAGGCGAACGTTTCCTGATCAGATCGGAGACGTTTTGGATAAAGGCCAGGTTAAGAGCACCTTAAACCGGCGAGCGTGTATGAGGAATGTTATGAAAGTGAATGAAGCCAGAGAAGTGTGTCAGGATCGTAGCAAATGGAAATCCGTAGTCTCTGCCTACCCCTCTGGGAAACAGGCGTCAATTTATGTATGTATGTATGGTTTCTATTGAGTCACCGTTTATCTATTAAGTGGTTTCTATTAAGTCGCCGTTTTTCTATTTGATTCATGCATTAATCCTTAAAGTGCCACTGCGGTCTCACAGTGACTGCGAACTATATTTTTAATGTTTGCTGTACATCAAACAGTGGTATTTATATAATTGTAACATTTAATATAATTGTAACATTTAATATAATTGTAACATTTAATATAATTGTAACATTTAATATAATTGTATCATTTAATATAATTGTAACATTTTTGCAGCGGGAGCCAAGCCGTTTGTATTATACGTGGTGACGGATGCCAATGAAGGAGCTACAGCCACTACAGCACCAGACGTCGCGAACAGAGGTTTCGCACTAGCTTACACACAGGTTGCCTGTTAGTCCCACATCCCTCGAGATCCTTAGTATTATAATTCAATATTTAATACCATATTATCATTAGCATAGAAAATAATAAGGTGAATCTAATCAGTAAAAGAGATTTGTATCCAGCTGTGAATACTACCTCTTAGTATGAAGAAAGTCTGTAGTAGCTGTTTCATTTTGTAATAGGTACCTAGATATCATAAGAATGATGCTTTGTTTTTTTTTATAATTTTGGTATTTAAGATTATTTGTACAAACAAACCTCTAAGGTACCTACTACGGACATATTTCTCGTAACAATGGTCATATATTGGTATTGCATTTTTAGTGATAGATATATGTATTGTACTTTATTTGTAAATTTATTTATTATTGGAAAGGGTTTAACATTATTAGTTTGAAAGGGAGACAGAACAAAAGATATGTTTATATATAGACATAGATAGATGGCGTTACTGTTTTCTTTTCGAAAATATATAATAAGAGAATACTGCTTTAAATATTGGTTTTACTATATTCCCGAAAGAAAGACAAATAGTATACTTTTACCATGAATGTATTAATTCGACCTTCTCGCCCTTGGACGAAATACCCGCCTGATCTTATCGGTTACTTTTGTGACAACATTGCGGTAAGGTAATCTGAATAGTAGTAGTATTGGTCGCGTGGTCACGTGGTCACTTAAGCAGATGAAAATGAACTAAAATGTTTTGAGATAGTGATACGACCTCCGACCCGTACCTACATTTTTATTAAAAGGTTGAGCTATGTAAGTTTAGTTTATATAACATTATCTTCACAATTATATTGATTACCATAAAAGTGTACTCACCTTTATAACAAAATGAAACCTTTCTGAAACGCTTATGCTTATAAACGCATAAGAAAAAAGCTTGTCGTTATCGGAAATTCACTCAATAAACTGAATAAAAAAACACGAGTAACAAAAAATCTAATAAATAGTCAAGTATTTAATTACAATTTAATTAACTAATAAATCACATATTTAGGTATTGCTTTATGTTTACTCTCTAATCTATAGGTACAGTGTGTATAATAAACCCTGTCCGATCGTTAAAAGTGTTATGCAGTAGCTTATTATAAGTACGTAGGTGTCATGCTTTTATAAATAGTCGTCAAAATATTACCCCGGTAAATTTTATTTATTTAAAATAATATCTTAATAGATTACCCATGGCAACACCGACAATTTATAAATAAGAATATCTAGGTATCACTAAGTCCATAAAGGTTGATCGCCACCGGTGCGCGCCACGCTGATTCGTTAGAAAAAGCCGCCATACGTTAGCCGCCGCGCTGCGCGTCGTGTACAAAGGCGTCGCGTGAAGACGGTAGATTTACCTAATTCTTTGATATAAGCCGCTCACCGGCAAACACGTGCCGACGTTATAGCATATTATAGTAACCTACAGTACGCACCAGCTGATATTGCACTGATTTAAATGACTTCAAACTTCTTTCTTTTAAATATAAAATTCTTTCTGTATATGATTATGTACTTTTTAAGACGACTCAGAGTATTCTAGCTTAGCTCATATCATATCTATCATGTCTAAGTTTCTAAGAAATAAAAATATTTACTTTTTCTAAGCGACGTTGGTCGTGCTCCACATATCCACCTCCAACGTAAACACAAATTCGGCACATTTTTCTTAAATCACTACGAACACTATGCCCGTATTGCACACGATTGCCAAGGTGTTGGGACTGCTAAACCTTGTGGTCTAGAGAACCGTTCCCCGTACTCCCTACGCGCAGCTGCATAATTCCATTCACTTCTACTTAAACACATGAACATGTAAAAGTATTTAGCGTTTGAATACGATATGACTAATAGGGAAAACACTTAATGGCGGAAGTTCGAACGAAAGTAATTTTAGCGCAAGACTCAGTACGAAATTGTGACACGCGTTAAAGGATACAATAATAATTAGGGATGCAAGCAACGATTTAAATTTTATCGATATTTTCGATTAATATCGCCAGTCAGTGATAAAAAAGAATTTAAATAAATAAACTGGCGGGTGCGATCGAGAGGTAAAGGGATCGCGCAAAATGTTATTTGTTTTTGTCTGTTACGTATTTCTCAGCAACAACATGGGCACGGTATCGGAGAATGTGCTTCGGTAAACGTAGTAAAAACTTAGCCGGTAACACGTGGTAAAACGTGGTATAATAATACATATATGCCTACCCCTTCCGGGGTACAGTCGTGACTCTATGTATGTATTCTTTTTATTTATTTTAAATGTGAAGAAAATGTATAATTATGTAAAGTTAGAGTTTTGTACGCAACAGTCTTCATTGCATTTGACAAATAAATTAACTTTCACCCTTAAAATTTTATACCTCGATATTTTTATTTAATCGACAGTTACATCTCTCACGCGGTGTGTTTGTGCGTAAGGCGGTGCGTTTGACGTCACTGTTAAATTTTTATTACGCGCGGCTCATGATCTTTGATAGAAAAGCCTTTAATAGAGAAATAAATGTATCAAAGAAGCCGCCATTTTGTGGAGTGGAGCTGGTCGGTGCGAAATTACCGAAATTTGAGGGTAAAAATGCTGATCAATACTGTACTTAAAAATATTATGTAGACGTTTTACAGTGACATAGATTTCTTTTATTATTTTTGTTAGCATGTTTTTTAAGAAAGAAGCAAGCCCTTAATGTTTCGGGCAGGGTTTTGTATACATACTGTAGAATTAAACAAAACTTACATTTTCATAATCATAGAAGTGGCCTATTTGTTTCATAAACCAGTGTTATCTTCAGCTAATGTAGGTAAACACCAATCGTATATAAAATAAATTGGATTGAGGTATTGTGGAAGTATAAGTTCGATTATATTTATTCTGATGAGAATGTATTTCTATTTACAATACTAGTAGTTTATTAAATATAGTTTGTCGATCGAAGTAAATTACTACATTTGGGCAGTATAGTAATTATAATTATTCTTTAAGTATACAATTCTACTTGAGAATACATTCAGCTATTTCATTTCTACACAAATCATAGTCATCTTTTGTTAAACTATACATACCTAATATCAGTAGGTTTTGGCTGTCTATTATTAATGAGTAATATACGTAAAAAGGAGACGATTCAATTCTTCTCAATTTAGATATGTTTGCTCATAGAAACTAATTGTTAAGTAAATAGTACTTTAACCACATTATAGAGGAAGATGAACATTTCTTGCTTATTTTACCATACAGTATTGAAGGACATTTAGATTTAAATACTTTTAAAATTCTCCAGATGTTCTAAATATGACAATCATAGTAAAACAATATTTTTATACAAATAGGCTTTATATAAGTTATCATAATCTCCACCATCGATCGAATATAATATAGATGTAATAGTACTTGACAAAGTTATATTCAGAGGTCTATAGTTACAGTACCAAATAAATTTTCTTATAGGCTAAGGCACAAATTTCCAAAACAATCTCATCGTGAATAAAAACTGGATATGCAGATATTAAATAATGTCGCAAATTAAGACCACCTCGCATGATAAATAATTATGTGATTAGTAACTTGTAAAATGAACAACTTTGGCTTTCATTACCGGTACGCTATGGATGTTTGGATGTCACAAAATAATAGTCCATTACTACAGCAAAATTGGACACACCATTTAAAAAAATATGTTTAATAATTATCACGTCCATTCTCTACGTTTCGCTTATAGGTGCGTCAGTGCGAAACGCGAATAAAAGCCCAACCAAACAACTACAAGGTTCGACAAAAATATATAATATCTCTTGTCATAAAAGCAATGCAAGTATTATATTCGCAAATTTCAGGATTTCAAACTAGTGATCGAAAAAGCAAATGAATAAGAAGTAAATACTTCACTGTTGCAAAAGCTTTGGGTATTACTAGATGCTATTAAACGCATTGTCAGAACACAATTGCACTTATTCATGGCCTTTGCTGTAGAATATTACTAATCTATCAAAAATCAATAATATACCAAATAATATATGTTTCAAATATTGCTTTGACAATGTCTGGCGCGTAATAATGTCTACAATCGACGCAAGACCACGCCGGCATCAAAAAATGTTTGTTAGAGTCGCTCAGCCATGTTTTTCTTAATATAACTCAAATGTTCACGTAATCTATTGGAGCAAGGTTTAGCAATGGAGGTATGGCAACATTAATCAGTAATAAATACTGGTTAATAGGTAAAAATTATGCTTGAGCGTAGACAGCTACAACATCACCCATCCTCCTATGAATAGTATTCTTTATATTGTTGTACCATTTCTCAATTTCTGTGTTCTCTTTCAAATCTTGGAAAGCTGTGCAGCCTTCGATACTGCTAAGGACGCCGAATACGGTGACATCAGCAAGGTTTGGTTGCTCGCCACCTAAGAAAGGTGTACCCTTCTTTTTTACAGCTCTTAGCCATTCATTGACTGCGTCGTATAGGGACTCGCGAGCGTCTTCTTTGATATTGTGTCTGTGAAAAATAAATATTTTCATGTACATAAATGATAATAAATTACGAAAATTTTATATACGAGAGAAATAATAATAAATCAAAACTGAACGTCAGTTTCGCAGCTTAAGTTATGCTTAAGCTTACCACTGACCCAGAGGTCAGTCTGATTGCCGGGTCAGACAAAGTGTTATTGGGATTATATTATATTGCACAAAACTCAATAATATCACGTAGCCTATCAATGTCAGTTAAACTCCATTCATATATTAAATTAATTACATAATAGTGAATTTTAAACCGCAGTCATAATATGTTTAACTTAGAATGGTTAGTATATTCCGAAGGGTTTAATCTTACAACATCTTTTAATACACTTCTTTTACATTCATTATTATCTCCATATTAAATTAGTTAATTCGATGAGTTCCGTAGGAGAGCCAGTTATTAGCGAACCCGGCTTTCCTGTAGTTCGCATCGAAATTACTTAAAGAATGTAATTACTATAACTGTTGACGTAAAAATACTAAATATTGTAAATTTGCTATATACCTATCCTAGCATATTATATTTTTGATACTTTAGCATTTGTCACTCATCACCATTCCCTTATCATAATATTCCACTTATTTATAGTAAGTATTAAGCTCAATAGGTATCTAATACTAGTGATAAGATTTTCAAGAAATAAATGACCTCTCCTTTTGACTTTGACCTGTCTGAGTGTGTTTATCTTTATATATAAGTAATAAATACAAAAATTAGATTTTTTCGAATTCAGAATGATGTACCTATATTGACTATGTGCCACCTATGTATATGAGTTTAGCTCAAGCAAAGTATATCTATGTATTTAGTCAGTATAAGTTTGTGTTCAACAAATTAACACCTATGCTTAATCGCGAATAATTATAGATCGAAGATTATAGTCTTTGTTCAGTCAACTAAAAACTGTTTATTTTATTACCTAGAATGTTATTTTTATGTAGACTATTTCCTGACCAATAATAATAATAATAATATTTCTATCACACACAACACCATCTAGCCATCTATAAACAGTGGATAAACATACAAAACTCCTTTTATTTGTAAATACTCACATATTATACATAAAAACACCTACACCAAGACAAACATCCATATTCATGCACACAAATGTTTGATTTGAGCGAGAATCGAACCCGCGACCTCAGACGTGGCAGTCGGTTACACTAATCACTACGCCATCGAGGTCGTCATCTAATAATGGGTGCTATGTATATCGCAAATGTCATTTAAATGCTGTACTAACCGCTGCTGAGTAGCAGCGGCACACCAGCTGCCAGACGCAATAGGTTTACTATGTCTACCATTCTAACAATTGACAGGTTAAGTAAAAATATTCCAATATGAACACGATTCACTGCACGGTTGGCTAGTGGTTTAAGTGGTCACCTCGACACTGGCACTGCGCCGAGTGTTGTGGGTTCGAATCCCACAAGGGACACAAAATTGTGTGATCTACAAATGGTTGTGCCGAGTCTGGATGCTCTTTGTGTCCATTGTTTGTAAAGTCCCACGCGATACAGAAATTATATCTAAAGCGGCAGCGCACTAAAATAAAAAAAAACAATAAAATTAATAGATTAACAAATAGCCAACCTCGTCTTCAATTTCTTGGAAATAAAATACATGGCGACGGCGCCAATATAGACCATGAGGTAGCACTCCCAGGTTGGGAAGTACTTCCTCCAGCCGCCAGCTTCTTCAAACCATTGGAAGGTCTCTAGCGATTCGCCAGCTGTCCTATACACGTTAGGCGACAGCGTGTTTACCAACACCCTGTCAGCCCACTGACGCCACTCACGTTCTTCGCTGTAAAAAAACGCAATTTCATCGTTTATACATTTTATGGTGACGAAAACTAAGTAACAACTGGGGTGTTTGAAGTAACACTATTACCCTACTCAAATGTGTTAAGTACAACTAACTCTCATAGTAAAATTGTTTTTGTTTAAAACGTTTATAAAATGCAAAATTAATCCGAGAAGATCAAAAATAATAATTGGCTGCCTATATAGTTAGCAATATAAGTAACGGGCCAATTAAAAATTGAAATGCTGTTTACAAATTACAAATCCCTCGTTATTAATCTGTATTTTAAAGTATGATTATATCAACCATCTTTTAAGTACTACTGCTATAAAAATCTAGCATAATATGCAACTTTGCAAGATAAGAGACAATCGAAATGTTGCAAATATGTGTCGACTTATGTTGCTCACTGTATAGTCAATTAATAATATAAATCTACGGCATACAACAATATTGTATCCCTGCCAGGTTTACGATATAACTGCGATTTACGACATGATCACCATTCATCATTATCATGATTCTCTTTAGATGTAAGTAAGGCCAAATAAGGATTCTAGTCACTAAAACTACCCCAATGAATATACTGCGTGCGTCAATGGGGAACAAAGTAATATCTATTGAATCAAATCCCTCCAACGTATTACATGTAATTGAGTGATATACATCTAAACATCTTCGCAAACTTTCATATTTAACACATTGGTAGAACGCATGCACAACACATTCTCTTATCAAATGAATGCCAATCATTTTATGGTCTCTATTATATTTATCACACATGTTTACGTCATATCTGTGTTGAATATACTATTTATAATCTAATTCCGACTGGTGTTTCTCTAGCATACTGCAAGTAGTTTCAGTTTAATAATAGGCTATAATAAATACTTATATAGTAATGCCAAAGTAAAATGTTATATAAGGAGTGGCTTTCGTGCAGCTATGCAAGCTAAAACGCAGTTTAAATCTAAGAAATACATACATGAAAATATAATTTGCGATTATTCTAATTGGTTAATACTAAATGTTAATCACACTTCCCCGACGCGGGAATCGAACTCGGGACCGCACGCTAACATAACTGCAAGCCTATGGCACCGTACCTACGACAAAACTCTTTGGAAGAAGTCCACATATAAAAAGTTTTAGTTACAAGCATTGATGACATAGACAATAAAATATATCCTCGGTTGAAGGGCTATTTGACTTAAGCGCTATTTTGTGATAGTACTTATATACATACATAATTGAAATAAGCATTTTTTTCTGATTTCAAATATATGTATAATATAATTATTAAGTATAGACTTTAAGTAAGTAAATAAGATAGCTCACATTTCAGCAGCTTTTTCTTTCTCGTCGGGCACTGGCGCGTTGTGCATGATAAAGTACTTGTTGGTAATATCAGTAGCTTCTTTGCCCATGTCATTCATATATTTGTTGACAGGATAAAACTTGATGATGTCTCTCAGAGACAATGATTTGTCTTGCACATAAGTTTCAAGAACTGAAATTATTGCAGTACTGTCCAATAGTTGCTGAAACAAAAATATTGTTTGGGTATAGATTACAAATACATGAACAATGCATTCAATGAGATGGATCAAAAAGTTATTAGACTAACTAACTAACTATTTCACTTTAGAAGATAACAAAAATTATAATACTTATTATGGTATTATTCAAGGTTTCACCCCCTAATTTTAAAGTTTTACCCCTCAGGAACTGTGTACTTTCTGATATAAATGGTTGATGTCAATGTCAACTCTAGGACCCACAAATTTTCTCTATAGAAATAATCATATAATGCCATTGCTCCATTGGCATGTGATGGATTACTGCAATCTATACTTTAGCATTTACAATATTAGTAAGGATTTTGCTCAAACAGCAAAGACATAAATTCACAATAACTCTTTGGTAAATTAATATCTAATTTATGTATGTTTATGTTGGAAATGTAATTATTTTGGCACCATGTTACCTTTAATTCACACATCAAATCCATACAGTCTATTAATGATGCACTCAAGCAAATTAGACAATATTTGCAACAAGCATATATATTTGCTGGTGACAGTCTTGTTGTAGTTGAGCAATTACATAAAAACATTTACGTAACTAATGATATATAAATTATGCACCTGAGTCAGGTTTGCTTGTATAAAGGTATGCTACAAATCTTGACATTGATATATTTTACTTTAATTATAGTTATATTTGAATGCTAATATTCAGGTACCCAATAAATACCTAATACATACGTTTACTTTTCCCAAAGCCATAGTGGAGCAGTGAAAACATAATTTTCTTAAATTAAAATCAGCTCGAGAAATAATGAAGAGGATACTCTATCTATCACATTGTGATTTAAACTGTCTAGAATAAATAAAATAATTATCTTACCTGATATCCTCCATCAACTTTAGCTAACAGAATGGGTACTTTCTTGTAACCTGACCACTTGATTGCTTGGCGAAGAACGGCGTCCACTTCAACGATTTCATAGCTAATGCCCCTCGAGTCTAGGTATGCTCGGACCTTGCAGCAAAACGGACATGTTCGATATTGGAACAACGTGAGTTGCAAGTTACTTAAATCTCCTTCATTTTTTATCTGGAATACAAAAACAACAGCTGTGAATAAATGTTCGGTTTAGTTCTACTACTAACAATCTAGCAAATATTTTGTTAAATTTTTCAACTGGTTGTAAACATAAGACCGCTGTGCTCCTCTGTTAAAGATCTGCTAAATGACATTTGGCGCTTTCCTTGTTTGGTTTCAAAATACATCAACAACCATTATGCTTGCTGTACTGGACTGGTATCAAATCATCTACTGAAAGTCACAAAGCAGCCTTGTCTCAAAACTGAGCAGTATATTAATCCTAAATGCAGGCCTAATTTAAATCTGACTTACAATAAATTGGAATCCTTTTTCAGTTGAAGTTATTATGTACACATACATTTTAATAGCAAAATGACATTTTCAAAACATTGTATGTTTATGCAGCTAAGTATTTAATAACATAATCATTTATAAGATTTATATTATACTGTAAACAACATTCCGGACTTGTATATAATCAAAGAGTGCTGATAACAACCATTCTTAGGCTATCACATCTACTTAGGTCATGTTTTAAAACATGTACTGGTAGAATAGGGTGACTTTGATCAATCAAAAGGTAGAATCAGGATGAAAACTATATTTTTGTTAAAATATGCAAGCAAAAAATATATACAAAAATATGTAAATATCAGTTTTATATGTACTGTTTTTATCAAAGTCACCCTGCAGTTCAAAGTATTCCCCATTCTACAGTACACTACAATGTTAATCGCCAGCAGGAATTATATTTATAAATAAATATACATTGTGTATTATATTACATAGCCAGATATTAATTTTGACCTTAAAAATTTATTTAATAATAAATATGCAGACACAAATACATATTTTTCTAATTCGCTATTGCATTGCTGAGCTAATCACAAGATAAAGAGCAGCTTATATAAAATATTGAATGAAGTCATTGCATAGCATATATATTTGGCAGCAGTTCAGGTAGAGTAAAATGCATGGCAAATCATCAATAAAAATTTAATAAGTACTTATTATTGTGATGGATGTTATTATTTTATTTTTATTTAAGTCACTTGGCAAATGTCAAATAAGAAAAAGGTGAATATAAACTGGTTGTGAAATAAAGACTAAATGTGTTGTAAAATAAATGACATTATCTCATACTTCACTCCTATTAATTAGAACTTGAACTAAAATTAATAAAAATTCTTGGGATTCCATGTTTGTTTCCTAAACGGACATTTTAATGATCTGCTGTCATTAATATGTTCATCTCTCATAAGGCATAAGTCTAAGTGTACATATAATAAACAAAAATTAAGATATTTGTTTATTAGGTCTTATGGTTACTGTATTTAAAGTAACACTCACTACTAGCTATGCACATATTTAGGTCTGTTTAGATTCTTGAGTGTCTAAAATATACTATATTTACATATTTCATTTTTTCACAAGCCAAGCATCCAGTAGGATAATTATTTTATCACACAATTATAAAATAATGAGTTTGAGCCCATGGCTTTGTCCTTGTGGATTTGGGTTATATCACAAATCCCCATTTTCCCAACTAGGAGACTAGGAGTGTCTTCAATAAAGTCATTTTATGGCAGAGTACCTGCTCCATGCGGTTTCATCCATGTAAGTTGCGACTCAAAAGTTTGGCCCTGCCTTGATCAATAAAAACTTTAGATGCCCTTTCACCTCTTTAAAAGATGAATTTAAAGAAACCCATTCTTAGAGTTCACCTAACTTGTATAATGAACTTCTGTGCAAAATAAAGTCTTTGGACCCAAGGGTTTGGCCTATGCATTGATTTATACAGTCAGTCAATCCGTTTATCCATTTAAATATTTAGATATCAAAACAGGAATGTTGAAATCATTACAGATTACCAAGCTTTTGATAACCTTGAACTAAGCAATATTCTTGTAACATAATATTAGGTATAATATGTTATATTACAATTATTACTTTTTATTAGATACTAGCTGTTCCCTGCAATTTCACCCTAATTAATTATAACTCTTGTGGCTTATAATGTGATATTAGATAGCCTATAACCCTCCTCAAGAATTCTGCTATCAAATGAAAAATATAGATTTTGTAATTTCTCAAACAAAGAAACATACAATCTCATTAGTTATATACATTATTGTACTTGTAGCTGTTTACCGCATTTCACCCACATTTATGATTATTGCTCCACCCCCATGGCTCGGAGTATGTTATATAGCCTATAAATATCCTCAATAACTGGGCTATCAAATGCAAAAAGAATATTTCAAATCTGACCAGTAATTCCAGCGATTACCTCATTTAAATAAAAACAGACCTCATCAGCTTATTATAATATTATTAGTATAGATAGCTAAGCAGATATTTATGCACTGCAATAGGAAATTTTTTCTTAGATAATTATGGTAACAGGGCAATAAAAAAATTAATAGGAACATGCAGCTAAAATAAAATGATTAATATCAACAAATACATATGATTACACAATATCATCTTTGCCATAATATAAAAATAAAGTCTAAAGATATTTATGGTTGAAAATAAATGATATCACATGTGCATTCAAATTAGTAATGTGGTGATAGGCAAAAACATATAATAGACAATTATAATCACATAAAGTAGTGACAGTTCCCATTGAACTGTATGAAATCCTGTATTTATGTCTAGTCATTTAGGAGGAAATATATTTAATTTTGTCATATTAGTTTTCTACAAAGAAGCAAAAGATATATTGATAATAACATAGAAGGTAAAGTATATTGAAAATTTTAAATCTTACCTTATAATGAGCCTGGTATTTAGGTGCTTCCTTCAGAAAAGTATACTCCTGTTCATCTTGGATCATGCTCTTATTGTTGACTTTATAATGGGTATAAGCTCCATAGGCCGCACCGACCATAACACCAATACTGGCACTGACTAGAGTTAACTTTGAGGCCGATTTAGATCCTTTAGTTGAGAAGAATATTTTTTGTAAGCCCACATTTTCTTTCAGCGAAGGCAAGACAACTTTTCGTAATATAGTAAAGGTTGGCCTCCACATTTTATTAATCTAAGTTGACGATCACATGAAAATACATAAGAGGGGCAGACATAAAAGATGCGTAACTACGCAGGAAATAAAATTCGTTAGTTTTCAGCCCGGCAATATACTCAAATCTCAAATTCTCAATAATCTCAATGGATGTGAATGTGCCACAGACGTATTATCTAAGGTACCCCAGATTGTCTATGATTTGGTTTGTGCACAAGAGAGGTGATACCTTCATTTTAATAATTGATATATTTTATAGATATCACTTGTAATCGATAAATTAAAGTACGAGTAAGCTATGGATAAAGTATAGGCTAATATAGTATATATATTATTAAATATTCTGACTACAATGATTTGACTTTG
Organism: Catocala nupta; assembly: GCA_963675205.1. NCBI lineage: Eukaryota > Metazoa > Arthropoda > Insecta > Lepidoptera > Erebidae > Catocala > Catocala nupta. The sequence goes on along the minus strand of OY776078.1, from coordinate 26,014,633 downwards.
CTTTTATTACCTTACTTTATATGTGTAATCTATACTTTTATAGGTACTAATATTATAAAGCTGAAGAGTTTGTTTGTTTGGTTGAAAGCGCTAATCTCAAGAACTGGTTCGAAATGAAATATTATTTTAGTGTTGGATAGTCTATTTATCGAGAAAGACTATAGACTATATAACATCACGCTACGCTACGATCCACGGGGGCGGCGTAATAACGATAAACGTGGGTGAAACCGCGGGCACATATAGTAAAATTATAAGATCAAATATTTTCATAGATTTTGTCCGTAACTTCGCTCACGTTATTCTAGGTTTTATTAGTTCTATCCATAAGAAACAGTACATTTTTCTGATCGACAACGTCTATGCAAAATTTGTAACAAACATATATAGTAAGGATATCAAAAGTATTGTTGTAAGTATTAGAATATTTCAAAGTTAATCTAAATTAAAATAATTGAATCCCTTTACTCTGTTAATGATAGTAACTAAAACCACGGTGCAAGGAATTTTGGAATTCAGTGAGTAAGGAAAGTACCGACTAAGGATACATATTCCTAGATCTCATCACCCAATAAAAATTCAAGAAAGAATTCTAGACTTCTAGACCACCAACTACATTAAAGCAGTACCTACTCTTAGCTCTTTACAGACTTTATGTCACTGTCTGCTATAAGATGCCGTTAAAAAGTAGGTAATGCATTAGTTTTAGTTTGATAACTATCACTCTGTTCATCATATATGGTGTGTATCATTGATGGTATGTAATTGTCGAATGTATAGCTTTTCTCACTCTGTGAAAAACATTGGTAAGTAAGAATAAGCCATAATAAAGCATTCTCAATTCGGTTCCTGACTCTCGTAGCGAGTGGACGTGTGTCAAATATTTACGTAAATCTGAGACCCAAATTTTTGTGATTGGCTGATTGTTGAAATCTCGATTCCTTGTCGCACATCTGGACTTCAAATTGGTTTTATACACCCACTGGGCGGTCCTAGAGAGAGATAGATCTATTAGTGACATTAACCTTTGAAATTGTGTTGGAAAAAGTGCTTGTGATTTGCTGAGGCTCGAACCAGCGACGCAACGATTACTGCAGCGGTGGGGCGAGCGCTTAACCAACGCGCCACGAAGCAGGTGGGAGCGGCGCGCCAAGTAGCGGAGTACTACGTGCGGCTGACGTCATCCTGTGTATGCGGTGCTACGAGTATTGAATGAGCGACAACGCAGCTTACATAAACAAAGCGCGCCCTAACTACAAACATTATCAAGCGCTACGGATTACTAGATAAGTGTCTGTTTTAATTTTAATTATTTATTTATTTAGTATACAAAAGGACAATGTCTATTCAACGTACGCCTCCAAACTCTGAAAAGAACTTGGAGCATACCCGCTCAGAGCCTGATATTACTACAGCAAGTACTATGAGTGATTATGTCACTAGCCGAAATAAGCGTCCAAGGCCAAATAATTCGCCTCAAAGCGAATCGGGTATTAGCCGACAAGAACTTAGAGACATATTCGCAAGTTGGAAGCAGGAACAAGATACCAGTATTACCAATCATTTAACGGAACAGAAGACACTTATTGCTAAGCTCGTTGCAGACATACGCGAAATAAAATCCCAGAATATCAAGATACAGGAGTCTAACACAGCCATCTGCAAAACTAACGCAGAAATCGAACGTTCCATGGCTTTCATAAACCAGTCTTTTGAACATCTTAAAAAAGAAATAGAGGACTTGAAAAGGGAGCGTACGGAACAACGATGTTATATTGAAAGCCTAGAAAATAAAATTGCCGACTTGCAATACCGCTCACGATCATCGGGCATCGAGATTCAAAATATCCCCTTTACTGAAAACGAAACCCCAGCTACCTTGATGAAAACAGTTTGCACCATTGGCGAAAAAGTGGGATTTCCTGTACAACAGTCGGAGTTCCGAGATGTGTACCGATTACCCGGCAAACCTAACTCAACAAACTCCCCGCGTCCGATTATTGCCGAATTTAATAGTGTGCATACAAAGATAAACATACTTTCGGCCGTACGTTCATATAACAGAAGCAAGAAGGAAAGAGAGAATAAGTTAAACACACAACAAATTGACTTACCCGGGAACACCCAGCCAGTGTACGTGGCCGAGCAACTACCACCAAGCATAAAAAAATTGTTTTATTTATCTCGGGAATACGCAAGAAACAATAAGTACGCATTTTGCTGGGTTAGTAACGGCAACATCTTCCTCCGTAGGGAAATGGGAGAGAAACATGTAATGATTAAAACAGAAAAATGTCTTCAAAAACTTGCTAACAAAAATCTGTGACTAGACGTGCTATTTAAGGATAAAAATCATTTTTTGCTTCAGTCGGTAATATTTTACTATTTTAGTTTAGTTATGTTAGTACTCTACGAACTTACACTACCATACCACACACAAATCACACTTATATCCTTTAATTTTTATAATACGCCCACCACACTTACTACTAATACCATAACACTACACATGAAATATGTTATTATACGACGTAAACAACACTTAATATTATATATACACATCTCCAATATTCTATATAAAAAAAAAAAAAATTTAATGGCGGGAAGTATGTTATGTCACATCTACATATCCTTAGAGCCAGTGGAGTACGAGTCTTTTTTCTGTGTTTACAATTTATCAAAATGACACTATTAAATAATATAAATGAAGAGCTTGATGACCCTTGCTTCAAAAGCTCCTTTCTATGTAACCCAGAAGATTGTGTAACGTACATCCACACGCATAAAAAGAACACAACGTTATTACACACTAACATACGGAGTGTAAACAAAAATTTTAATGAACTTGAAGCATTAATATGTTTAACCAAAGTGGATCTTGATATGGTTGTTTTGACTGAGTGTTGGTTGAATAAAGTTGTTAATATACCGGTACTTGATGGTTATCAGGCTCACTACACAAATAATATATCTAATCAAAATGAGGGCGTTATCATTTATGTCAAATTAGGTCTAAGGGTCAGAATATGGGAGCCGAACATTAATAATGCAAACTGCCTAGTTTGCCTTGTAGATGATAAGTTTGCAATTATTGCTATATATCGATCGCCATCCTACACTACCAAAGACCATCATGACAACTTTCTAAATAGTTTAAATGATGTCCTCAATAGTTTGTCCGCGGTGCCAAACATTGCCGTCGTAGGTGATCTGAATATCGACATAAAGCCGTGTAACAGAAATGAACGATGCCTAGATTATCTTTTTTTAAACGCTTCGCATGGTCTTTTGCCCACCCACGTTTTTCCAACTAGACAGGATAGCTGTCTAGATCATACTCTCTTAAAGACAAAACTGACCGCTGTAACCCTAATTCTGGAATCCCACATCACAGATCACAAACCCACAATCTTAATGCTCAAAAGCACAAACACAAATAGGCAAATCAGTCGCTCCATTTCTCGCACAAATTTTGAGGCAGTTAAACTAGACTTAGAAATTACTGACTTTACAGGCATATATAGTATTAGTGACCCAAACGAAGCTTTAAACCAATTTTTATACATGGTTTCATTTTCAATTTCTAAACATACCACCCAAAGTATCATTTCAAGGAAAAAGAGAATCATAAAACCTTGGATGACGACAGGTCTTTTGAAGTGCATAAAAAATAGGGACAGATTACATATTCAATCCAAGAAAGTTCCGAATAACATTGTATTAAGATTAACATACACACGTTATCGCAATTTTTGTAAAAGTCTTTTAAATAAAATGAAACGAACGTACGAAAAGCATGAATTGGAAAAAAGTAAAAATAACCCAAAGGCACTATGGAAGACAATCAAAAATATTACTAATACAAGTAATACACATACTAGCCCTGTAGAGCTTTTGGAAATAGACAATGACATTGACACTTCAATTAACCGAGTATGTAGCTTTTTTAGTAATGTAGGCAAATCATTAGCGGACAATATCTTAAATCAGCAAACAACTTCGAACATGAATAGGCCAGCCGAAAATAACGTATCAAACTCACCATCCAACTCTCTTGCTATCCTTGAGGTTGATGAGTCAGAAGTAGAAGCAATTATTCTTCAACTACGCAGTGACTGTACCACAGGCTGGGATGGCATATCTACATCCTTACTTAAGATGTGTCGTCAAGTGCTAGTGCCGCCAATAACTTATATATGTAATCTTTGCATACAGGTGGGGGTATTCCCAAATGCCTTGAAAAAGGCAATCGTTCACCCAATTCATAAGGCAGGGAACAGAAACTGTGTCAACAATTATAGGCCTATATCAGTGTTAACCTCAATTTCCAAAATACTGGAAAAAGTTCTTAGCAGAAACCTCAGCAATTTCTTAAATAAATACCATCTCATAGCCAATAACCAATATGGCTTTCGAACTGGAATTTCGACTGAAAACGCAGTATTGGACATGACTCAAGACATTGCTAAAAATCTAGATAGCAATATTAAATGCTTAGGAATTTTCCTAGACCTGTCTAAGGCTTTCGACACAGTTTCTGTTCCCATACTGATTTCCAAGCTAGAGAAAATAGGCATACGAGGAAAATCTCTAGGTATTTACAAAGATTACCTTAGCAATCGTAGTCAGCAAGTAAAAATTGACAATCATCTCAGCAAAGAACAAATTGTAACATACGGCGTGCCCCAAGGCAGCATATTGGGCCCATTGTTATTTAATATATATATAAATGACCTTTGTTTGATGACACTCCCAAACACTAACATTTATACATACGCTGATGACACCGCCGTACTTGTACATGCTTCCACATGGGACGAAGTCAAGGAACGGGCAGAGACCGCATTGTTCATAATAATGACTTGGCTAAATTTAAACTTGCTCACAGTAAATCTAAAAATATCGTCTTACATTCCCTTCGCTATTCGTAGTAATACCAAGCCATTACAATCTTTAACTATCAAGGCTCACTCATGCCCGAATCGATTAACATCTTGCTCCTGTCCTACACTGGTCAGAGCAGATAGCGTAAAGTACTTAGGTATATACATTGACGAATATCTAAGGTGGGACAAGCAGCTGAACACGTTGTCAAGCAAAATTATGCGTCTGATATCAATCTTCAGATCACTTAGGGAATCGGCTGACAGTGAAACACTTAGGTTGGTATACCTTGCGCTATGTCAATCGATAATTGGTTATTGTATACCGGTTTGGGGTGCTGCGGTAAAGACAAAATTTTTACAGGCGGAGCGAGCGCAAAGAGCTGTGCTCAAAGTTATGACAAAAAAGCCTTTCAGGTATCCAACGGTACAACTTTACGCAGACTGTAAGGTTTTGACGGTTCGCCAGCTCTTTGTCCTTCGCTCTGTCCTGAGAACACATTCTGCTCTGCCCCCGTCCAATCCCAATAAACGCACAAACATTCCTTCAGGCGTTCGACATAGAACAACTTTCGCAAAACACCAATACTATGTAATAAGTAAACATATTTACAAAAAAATAAACAAAGCACTAAACATACTAGACTTAAACATGCACGAAATCAAAATCAAAACGACAGAATGGCTTCTACTCCAAGATTACGATCATACTGAATCACTATTAACATACATCGTATAATAATAATACAAAAGATACACTCACAACACATACACACACATACACACACATACATGCGCACACACACACACACACACTCACACACACACACACCCACACACACACACACACACACAAACTCACACACACACTTGCACGCACCCAAACAAAGGCAATCAAACATGCACGAGAATTACTATCACCAATGTCAAACAGGATATCCACACGAACCACTTATATTATAGATAACATAAAGAGCCGAACACTGTTTCTTAAGATACAGGCTTTATAGCCTAGTTTAAGAGACAGGGTTCAAATTAGTGTAATAAAACACAAGATCTGTTTTTCTAGCAATAAGGATTAATGTAAGCATTGCACTGTATTGTTATTATTGTTTGGTGAAATAAACTTATTATTATTATTATTATTATCTAATGAGACCACCATTTTTATCAAATAATTAAAAGACTAATACTCCACAATTAGATTGTTTATAGATCTGACATGGATATTTACAAAGATGGCTAAAGATGTGTGCCGAGTAAGACTTTTAGCGACTCTATTCAAGTTCACAAGTAGAAACTTATAAAGATAAGTTTCTACATCGAGGCACAGAAGCACAAGAATCTGCTGGTTAGCGTATACTTTAAACGCCGACCAGCAGATTATTGTGCTTTTGTGCTTGCCTCCGTGGTATTACGTCAGTGAATGCGGCTGCTTTACTTAAGGTCTTGGTTTAGAAACTATCAACACGCTATTGGTTTTTCGGTCAATACATTCTCAATAGCAGTCCATACTTTAGGGAGCATGTCCTACGTCACTATCCGGTCGTGTCGGATTGCGGTCCCATTCGATTATAAGAGTCAGTGAATAGAAAGTGCGCTAAAATAACATCTCATACTCAGATAGCAATTCTCCATTAAGATTGGCTATTGTAACCAAAAGTTGGTCTGAGGGACCTTATCTCTTTGGTGGTCTATGAACAAAATATTGATTTTGTTAATTTCATGTTTGTTAGTTGTTGTTATAGTCACAGATAGGCTTGTTAACAAATTACGGAAACTAAGAAATGTGCAGACGATTGCTAACTATTAAAAATTATACTAGGATGGGTGTTTAGAGTAACTAGTTCTGCCTTTGGGTATGTATGGTATGTGAATGGGTCAGTGGTGATGCATGCGTCTTACGTTAACGCAACGGATATGACTGCGTAAGCCGTATATGCCCTTTATTATTATCTAAGCACGTATTATCCTATTTACATCAGTATTGAAAGCTGCTAAACTACAAACCTAAGTACTCAAAATTTAAGTATTGTACCTATATTAAAAAAAACTTTACGTCAGTGCAGTGGTCTACCACAAAGATGATCTCAATCTCCCTACGGCACGCACTTCTGCATTTTAAAATGATATGCGTATTACATAATTTCTTTTTGCACTCTTCACTGGTGAAAGAAACTATCATGAGGGTATTTGCATGTCTGAGACTGAACTAACCTCATGGTCTAAGGCTAAACCCCTCTAATTGAGAGAAAATGATATATATTAGATACTGAAGGAGGAATTATAGCTTAATGCATTCTCCTGAACAGTAATGTTTCTTTATGCAGACTGATCTCCAGTGCAGTCGTGGTTCTTCAATTTGTAAAGGTGATAATGGAACTACTCCAAATAGTACTTCGCAGCAGAATTGTTTTTAGCCTTATCGTGATCCTAGTCGATTTTTACAGTGCCTATGCTCGCTTCTGTTGCCACTCTGGAAGAAGGTAGGTAACGCTCTTTCATGTCTGAAACTCTTGGTGACTAATTATTTCTCCGTACCATAAAATAGCTACTGCTTAACCGTACACTCTGGGAAAGAAAATATGGTAAAACAGAAATAAAGACACAGTATGAAATTTTAATTGTTGACGATGTGAACAGAAGTACTTCTTAAGGGAGTCATGTGAATCGACATGATATTCAAAGGCTCCTATTTAAAAATATGGGCACTGATATATAATAGTTGGCGTGACAGGTTATATAAATATACATAGATGATACCTAACCGCTTTCACTGCGACAGTTCAGCATCCCAATAACTCCCAAATAAAAATAACTGGCACGTTAGACACGACAAATAATTAGAAACAAAGCAACGAATTATTATAATAAAATTAAATAATGCGTCTAAAAACACAGTTATGGTTTGTGAACAAGCTACTAACAAAGTAAATAATGTGACACTACATTTGAATTGATTGTTTTAATATTAGATTATTATAGGTGTTTGGATAACACTATGTTGAGAAATTGGTCAATTGACAGCTGATCTAATGCAACCTTCACACCTTTCTATTGTTTTTTTTTATACAGTCATATTCATATGACAGCGAAGAAAGAAAAATGAAATTGAATGGCGAAAGGCAAACGTGCTCCAAATTGTAATCGCAAAGTTTATAAAATTGTGCAACAATTTGACGATTGTATTGCGAGAGTTTTGTTCAACAAAACAAGTATTGTAAGAAAGTTCAAAAGGTACCTTTTGAAACAGATTTAATAAATTCAACAAATTGTCAACTATACTAAGAAATGACGAGACCAGGTCATTTCTCAACCAAGAAACCCAAGCACACTCAAAATAACAATATGTTCTGGGCCCAAAACTGCTGTGAAAGGGTTTCTTAAGCGGTTAGGAAAGGAAAATGTCAGGCAAGTCGAGGAAAGCAGTCCAGAGTGTCAGAGACGGCAAGGTCAACATAATCTACAAATCTACGACATCGGAGCAGCCATCGCACAGCAAGTCAACGTTCAGCAACGAACACTCAAGTCGTTTTAAGTCAGAAAATCGCCACGAAAGACTGTTAATTCATTTTGTTTATTTAAAATTGTCAGAAGTCTGTCAAATTGTAAAAATTAAAGCAAACGGCATACTGTAAAATCTTAGTTGGAAATTTTAAGCGATGATAGTCAGGGAAATGTCAATTTCATTCCATGGCGATTTAAATTAAACCTAACACTAAAGAAAAAGGATTAGATTAGATTAGATTAGGTGCTGCGTCATTTGATACCGTTTCAGCTTGGATACAGAAAGATGTCGAAGCTCAGAAATTGATAGTTTTAAATGTACACAGTAAGATTGCGAACAAAATTGCAAATTGCAAAACTGCCTAGATAAATTAACTAGTTTATATGGCAGAAAGACTGATGTAACTTTAGAATCGTCCCAAAACAAATATTCACTTTTGTATATGATGAAAACAAGTCAGCAGTAGAAAATTGAAGATTTTGGAACTTGCTGAGGAATTGTCAACTGAAAATGATCCTATGAGGGAAATTTGGATCATGACAAGGATCATGAGTGTGCTAACACCAAAATTGGCGCATTTCAGTACATCTTGGGACAATGTGACCGGTGCAACAAAGACCGTGCATACTCTCATCAAACGATTGAGACTGGAGGACGAGCGAATTAAAGAAGCGACGAGAAATGCAGAGGGCAGCACCAACAACGCTCTCATGGCACGACGTGAGAAGCAAGGACCGTCGTCAACCAACAAGCAGGACAAGTCATCACTCGCATGCTACAAATGTGGGAAGAAATGTTACATGTTCAAGGAGTGCAGACTCAGAGGCAAACCGTGTGAGAAATACATTGCCTACTGCAAGAAGAAATACTCATGTAACATATGCAAGAGGAAAGGATACTTCGTAAAAGAATGTACTTCACAGGAAGAAGCAAACAAGTCAATAAATGGCAAACCACCAAGGAAGGCATTTGTGACCACAGCACTCTCGACAGTGGACAACGACATCTCCAAGCACAGGGCAACTTCATGGTATCAAAACTGTGGAACCAGCAAACACAATCATGACGTCTCATCGTGAGTGGTTTATTGAGCTGGTCAAGCTGAACGAGCCCATCTCAATTGTGTTTGGAGACTCAACCAGGCTATATGGCGTTGCAGTCGGGAACATTGAAATGAAGGCTTTTGATGGTCAGAAGTGGTATCCAGTGGTACTGGCGGATGTGATTTTCGTGCCATATCTTAACTTTAATCTTTTCTCAGTGAGTCAGATGTTAGACAAGGGACACATACAGAAGGCAAATGGTAACGAATCAACGTTTTTTAGTCAGGATGGCAAGAAAATTGTGGCAATGGCAAAACGCAAAGGAAATCTCCACAAAATTATGCTCAGGAGAGAAGAAGAGACAAGTTTGATGACATTGGTGCCAATTTTGTTGTCACAAAATTCTCTTATCTTAGTTAAAAATCTCTAAAATTTAGATTAGTCCTGTCAAACGACATTTTGTATTCTGAAATCGCTAAAAGTGAGAGGACTAAACTAAATTTTGAAGAACAGACTTGCTACCAGTGTCTGTCAAAACTTAGCACGAGAGACTCGCACATCAAAATGAGAAGTACTTAAGTGAAAGACATACTGTAACGAAAGGGAATTGAATATACTGATGACTGGAATAATTATGTATGCCAAGGGTATATACGGCAAGTAACATCGAATCTCACACCCAACCAACTTTAAGATAGCCTAGCAGCCATTATTAGATCTTGTGCATGTCGACACCGGCGAGATGAACATCCCGTCGCTAGGAGAAGCCAAGTACTGGCTCATGTTTAAAGATGACTTCACGCATTACCGAACCTGTTACTTTATGAAGACGAAAGGTGAAGCTCCAGAGAAGATAGAAAGCTACTTAAGACTTGTGGAAAATCAACTAGGAAGGAGAGTGAAAAGTCCGAGATCTGATAATGGCACTGAACTGAAGAATACAAAAACAACAGATGATAGACAAGCTGGGAAATTTTTCACATATTCGCGAATATAACACGCCAGAACAGAACGGAAGGGTTGAAAAAAAGATGAGAACGATTGTCGAGGCAGTCAGGACAGCAATACACGCTGAGAACTTGGACGAAAGACTGTGGGCAGAGGCAAGATCAACCAGACTGGAACCAGCAACGTACCAGGAAAAAGCCCGGCAGAACTTTGGATTGGAAGGAAGATAAAGATTGAAAACCCTTTGGATGCGTTAGCCTTCGGGTTGAGGAGGTCAGGTGCCAGCCGCTCCGTGTAAAAACTGATATCCAGTCAAAGCCGGTTAGATCAGAAAAGCCGATCCCAAGTGACTTGGAAATAATAAAGGCTAGGGAGAAGAAGAATAAATTTTATTAGCTTAAAATTAGTAAAATTTAATAGTAGTAGTAGTGTAACAGTTTCAATGTAATACGGTGTTAAATAAACAACGCGATAAAAATCCGTATAAATGAGTTTAATTTCGATGAATAACATTCGCGTAAACAAGACAATATTAAGCAAATATTTTATCATAATTTATTATAAAATATGTGAAATATGAAATTTTACTGGGCTTTAGTAACCTAGCATTGTCAAAGAAACTTATTTGAACAGTGTTGCTATATTAAGCTAAATCGAATAAATCGATTCAATTACTGTATCATAGACAATCTTGTATTCACAACAATAATTTTCGTTGTCTCGATTTGTCCTCACTCTGAAACATCCCAGAACGACAAAACCGAAATATTATAGTATTTTGTGAAATTACGAGATGTCTTTCTCTTTTGTTTTCTTTTTTCTTCTATAAAAAGTGCGACGCGTAATAACACGATGTGCTAAATACGGTAGACTTAATCCCGCGCCATAAGTAAGGTAATTGTCGATTCACAACTTGTTATAGGTATTGGCGCGTTAGTGATTCTGAATATTTTTTACTTAGTGACTTGTAATGCGCAGTGTACGATAATGTTATTTTATGCATAGTCGAGTGGTTATGCCAAAAGCATGCCATCGACGTCGCGGTCGAGGGGCTCCGGGCGCGGGCCGGACGGCGCGCCACGGGCCCAAGTCATAGCGCCCATGTCGGAGCGGCAACAGCTGGCATTAGTGATGCAAATATCTTCACAAGACGCACCGCCAGGTAAATGCTCGTATATAAGGTGTAGGTTTTCTAGTTTGGAACAGTTATTGCGACTTCCCGCCATTCCATGTCCAGCCGCTCCGACCCCAGCCGAAGAAAGAAAACGCACGAGACAACATCGTAACGAGCGCGGCGAAACACCCTTGCATGTAGCAGCTATCAGAGGAGACCATGATCAGGTGAAAAAACTCCTTGATCAAGGCCAAGATCCAGATGTCCCTGACTTTGCTGGTAATGTAATATTTTGTCATGATGTGTCAATGTTTAACTATTTTGTACACCTTCATACAGTTATATTTCTATATCTTCTGCTTTTGATTACCAATTTAATGACCATTCGCTTACATTCATTGAAATTAAAAAAAATACATTTTGGAGACTGTTGATGTTTTTAAGCATTGTCGTTGTTGTATTTACTATCACTATCTTAATGTTTAGTTATATTTGTTCACATTCACAATGATGTTAACATCATTCTGTTGTAGTACTATGATTGAGTTCAAGTTGCACACAGACTTAACTAAACGATCTTGCTGTGGGCTTGAACTTGATATTGTAACAAACCCTCCCATAGCACAAGCATGATTAGTTTGGTTGGCGAGGATAACAACAAAATAGCAACAGGACTTAATTATATTCCAAATAATATTGTTAAAATAACAAACTAAAAGTTATTATATATATATATATATATTCAACTAAAACTACTTATTTATTACACTTAATTTTTTGGTAAATGCATTTGCTGTGTTCAATTAAAATAATAACATTTTTAACTATTGATATTAAAATATGGAAATGGAAGAAACTCAACAGCAATTAAAAATATTTTCTTATTGTTATGTATGCACACTAAAATAATATACATATTTCTTAAATTCAAAAATAATTTAAATTCAACATTTAGTAAAATATTGGCAAGATCAACGATCAAAAAATAAACGGACAAATTAGAATTTTTGGCTTAAAATAATTAATATACTAAATAAAATTTTAAATCATAGGGTGGACACCACTTCATGAAGCATGCAGTTATGGGTGGTACCAGGTTGTAGTGGTACTTGTAAATGGGGGTGCAAATGTCAATGCAAAGGGTTTAGATGATGATACTCCTTTACATGATGCCACAACTTCTGGCAATCTCAAAATGGTCAAATTCCTCATTGAACATGGGGCAGATCCATTTGTCAAGAACACTAAGGGAAAAATGCCATCAGATTATGCAGCACAACACATCTTTGAGTACCTGCAGTCCCTAAAAGGTATGTGTTCCAAATTCCAATTGTATCTCTTTTTGTGATTGTCTGGTATAAATTAATATGCCTTAGTCTTGCATATGACACTATCAAAAGATATATTAGAAAAATTACATTATTATTAATACCTATCCAACCAACTTGCCTTTATCTTTTAGACAATAAGGTTTACATATATAATTCCATGCTTGAACATTGTTATTATTCAAATAAAAGGTGTAAGGCATAACAATTTCTACTAGTCAATCATGCAACACAATTTACTCGGCTCACCTTACAAAAAATTTTGACACTCCAATTTAGTGACACACTAATACTAATATATGGTAAAGTGGATAATAAAATACTATTTATTATATTAATATCCTAATAATTATATGATAGGTACAGAATTGTGATGACTCAGGAACTTGTCAATCTGAATAGTCATGCTTGTTCCAAACACCTTCACTGTAGAAGCTTTGTCTTTTCCCACTGTGCCAGCTGTTTCTGTGTCATATTACTATATGTACTCATAGTTACCCAGAAGATAGCATGATGACATGGCTATTCCTGCAAACTCCACTATTTACTGTTGTGATATGTCTTCTAATCATTGAAATGATAGTATTGCAGAACTACTTCTACCTGGTAGACATAGATTTATTCATGCATGTTGATTGTTATGTGTAGTATTTAGAGATATTCAAGTCAATTGTTAAAATATAAATGATAAGATAGCTGGAACAACAACAACATTGTTATTGTGCACCAAAGGTATGTTACTTTATACATATATATGTATAGTTGGTAATATGTGTGTCTGAGTGCTTGTATCATTTGTAGATTCTAATGTGGAACTGACATTTACCACATTGGTGATGATGAGGATGATAGAATTAGAATCTTTAGAAGCTTTTAGATAAAAAGTGATTTTATTGATTACTGTATGACATAAACATAGCAGTATATTGGCAAGTATCAAACAGAGCTATGCATTACATTCACATTTATGGATAAAAATTATACTTTCTTATTATATGTGAGATGCTGGATTTAGAGAGCATTAGGCTTATTGCTGTTCAATTGAACATCATCATTTCACATTGCTCCGTTTTTAGTCAAGTGCATAACATGCACAGCTACTTGATGGTTTCATTAATGTCTTCAGCACACTAAGACATGCACTGAAGACTTAGTGAAACCTTTTATTAACTTATTATCTAGCAGTTAACAGAGCTATATATTTGTACAACCAGCATTTATGCAAGAAGTATTATGTGCCAAGCTTAAAATTAGCTCATAATTTCAGATTTAAGACAATTGTTTGTAATTATACCACAATAATCTGTTCATAAAATTGTTTGTATCATAACTAATATTTCTGAACATTGATTATATGATAAAAATCCTCAGTCATAAACAAACATAAACAATCCAATGCTAACATTATTTACCAAAAACGACTTTGCAAATTTATGAACAGACATATTTCTGCATTCATTTGTAGGACGTCATATATCTTCTTCTCCCTAATCTTTATTATTCCCAAGTCACTTGGGGTCGACTTCTCTGGTCTAACCAGATTTGACTGGATATCAGTTTTTACATGGAGCGGCTGCCACCTGACCTCCGCAACCCGAAGGCTAACGATACCCTAAGGCTCGATCAGTGTCAGGATATTATAGGGCACTGACTTTCCAATAACGACTGCCAAAGATGTTCACGGCAGCCGGCAACAGAACTTAACGTGCTCTTCGAGACACGGGGCAGGCGATATTTGTAAATCAATACGCACATAATTTCAAAAACTCATATAGCTTCCGTAAGTCAAAGGTGCGCGACGTGGGTTCGAACCCGAGACCCACTGCATTGCAGTCTGTTGGTCTCCCCACTGAGCTATCGTTGCTGTTAGGACGTCATATTATATAACCAACAAAGACGATTTTAATATTTATTTTCATCTCTTATTATATTATAACTCTTACAAACGGTGATCATAATCTTTTGTAAGACGTACATATTAACAAGTTATTTGCTATTTATAAAAGCAATGGTGTTAAATTCCAATATAGATTATGAATTCATTGTTCTAAAATCTTTTCAGAACAGTTGAGTCTTTTAAAATGATGTATCGGTTTCATTATAATTCATTTAAACATTATGGCAAGTAATTATTACACTACCTAATATCATAGGAATATTCTGATCCATATACCTTTAGACTTTATAAAATTACTCGATTTAATATGGTATTACAGCTGCATACAAACATTACTAAATGTTTGTATACCTCTGACTACATTCAATTTTCTTCTTTACCGTGAAGTATAACAAAAATATCTATCTTTATTTGTCTTCAGTGAGGATAAAAATGATAGCCTTGCTAATCTAAATCAAATAATCTTGTCCCAGTGCCAGCAACTAAGCAGTAGTACCTGAAACACTATGTTGTATGTATGTGAAGTCCCATTCAGTAAACTGGGGACAGTCCCATATATTATAATTGATAACATTTTCATAAGATATTTAATATTTATTTTATTCGTTGTTCCTCATGCTTTATAGCATTAACTGCATTTTATAATAGCGTAAATTCCAATCGGATTTCTTAAAGAGTCATTGAATTACAACATGAAACCACTTATACCTACCTATCGAATTGTAATTTAGAAATGCAAAAAGTACATGACTTTCATTTCGTTTTTATAGCGACCCGCTCTGGCTTCGCACAGATAGTACAAAACCTTAACAAATCATTCACCTATACCTTCTTCATGAATCACTCTGTCTATTAGTGAAATCCGTTCAGTAGCTTTTAGTTTATCGTAAACAGACAGACAGACGCTGCGGGGATTTTGTTTTATAATATGTAGTGAAATATATTAAATGTAGTCCTTAGAATAAAACATCCAATTTACCGCACGAGTGTTTGTGTATCGACATTGTCGTTAAAGGGTAGTATCCTATTTCTCCTTTTTAATCAATAACTGACAGTGTAGGCGGATATATCGCGAGGGCCGAACCGTTTTCGAGACTTGCTCTTTAGAAATTTCTATTTATACGCTGCTGTCCGACGAAGTTAGGTTAAGATATGCGTGTATTATGTGTAGCATTTTCATGATACACAACGTCACGAGTAATTGTTGTATAGTTTTTGTTATTTGACCATCGATCATATTACATAAAGTGTCACATAGGTATTAAATATATAAGTAATTAAATACTGACGCCTAAATAACTTAAAATGGCTCTAAAACAAAGGTATGTTATGTCACAGGACTTACGATACAGCATTTGAGATAAAATGCATAGTGAGTATTGCGAATACGCGTACACGAGAATGGGTATATCAATCTTGACAATTGTTTCATTAATTTGTTTCTATACCTAATCGAGTACGTATCATCGTAATAGTAAGAGTAAATATTACCTCGAGTGTGATGTCGCATGAACATTTTATAGTAGTTAATCATTTTCAATAATAAAATTAATAAGTTTAGTTACCCAAAATCTAGAATACTTAAATATACTAGGCTACTTGACAATACCTACAAAAATATTTACTTATTCATTGTTAAAAGCAATTTGAAATAATGTAATATTAAAAATATTAATTAGTTTTACAAAAAGCCCAATATAAACTTAAATTTAATTTTATTAGTATCACGTGATCGTAAACGATTGTGATTAGCTACATACCTACATGTGACGTCAAAATAATTTGACGTCACATGTTTGTACGTCTTCTGTCATTGCTGTCCAATGTTAATTTACAAATCTGTTACATCCCTTGACAAATGGACGCGCCATAAATAATTTGAGATGGTACCCAGACATTTGTCAAATAGCTTATTCTAACGTAACGCTATTTAACAGCAAACATAATATTATGTTGGAGATAGTTTTATATGTCCTTGATTCCACATATTCACATATACAAAAAGAAAAATTGCTGTTGCATTCTGCATCCAATTTTGTTTAAATGCTCGCTTCTATTGTATAAAATCAAGCACAGATAACTTTCTTATTCCATAATTTTGTTTGACATTGGTAGTGAACGCGTCTAAAATGATCAAACTTGTTATAAACAAACGATCTTAGTGTGTTGTCCTTCAAAATCTTAGTTTACGTGATACGGTGATTAAGGCTTCTTATTTTCATTACAGTATTGGGACATAGATAGCTCCGCGTCTTGTCACTATTAAAAATCAAGTAAGCGTTATTTCGTGTCTCATCACACTGCTACGTAAGCCAGCAGAGCAGCGCCGGCCCTAGCTATTGATCAGGGTAGAGAGAGTTTCCTTTTTTGGCGACCTTTGGTCGACGCATTTTCTTCACATAAATTGTACATCTGTTTTATGTTAAATCGTATATAACAATTCCCAGAATTTTAATGTTGAGTCTCAATTTACCCAAAAGTTGCGCTGAATTTTTTTACGGCATTGGGTTTTTGGTGCCTCTTGCCATCTGGCGCTTGGAGCAACCGCACCTTTCACTCTACCCCGAGGCCGACGCTGCAGCAGATAATGCTATTCTTTTGGTCCTGGTCATATCTACATATACATAGATAGTCAGAAGCAGTAATGAAATTATAATGTAATTCTGCAAGAGTTTTATCCTCCCGAAGAGCAAAATAACTAACTCCAAGCTATGTTCGACACGACAATTACATTTACTCTTGGGTCGACTGTTAAATCCATAGGCCATCAATCAATACTCGATTTTAGATTCTTCTCTCTTTAATTGCTCAGAATGCTACCAAATATATATCTGATATACTTACATTAGATTTGGGCATAGTTTTGTGGCCAATTCTATGTCGGTTTATTCAGAAGTATTTCTCCTAAACAAATTGTATCAAATTGTTATTAATTCTTACCGAAAGGTAGGATATTTATTTATCATTCGTCTTACATAATGCCATAATGTTTTCGGCCGCGATACTATCTACAAGTGTCAGTTCGGGATGTATTTGTTTGTATTGTATAGTACAAACAATACAAACATACATCCCGAGCTGAATCTTATGATGTTGTGTTACACAAAAGCAACGTGTGATATTGTAAAAAGACTTTTCTTTTTACAATTTTAACCGTTGCTATCGAAATCTCAACCTTACGCTTGTGGTATTTATGTGTATTTTGAATAATGATACGTTATTTAACGATATTCAAAGCTCATCGACCTCATCAATATGCACCAGCCTTCAAAAGAGTAAAATAATTATGAAAACCTTATAAATCGGCTCGTACTGCATTTAGATGCTTCTAGATTAGCAGCAAAAAGGAATAAATGCATAATCTACTACTACCTAAAGAAACCGATCATGATTGTCGAAATAGTAATATAATTTAATTACGCGTTAATTATTTTTATTGAGTCTAACTCTAAAGTACTATTGGTGATTTCTTTCGTCATCGGTTTATACTTACTATGATTAAAATGCAAAATTAAATATTATAAGGATCAAGGGCACGAGATTACAATTAAAACGGATAAAAAAAATTTATGGCTTCAATCAAATCGGTCACTATGTGTTTTTGGCCCAGGACGATATATGATGACTGTACCAGTTTAAAACACAGTTAAATATAATCACTTAAATGTAAACAATAATTGTCGGCTTTTAAATATTTAAAAAAGTTGTGAAACATTTTCATCGCCTGTCATTCAGAAATTTGCAGATATTGTTTGTGCCTACTACGTTGTTAGATGGATGTACTCGTTAAATTGAATAGGCAATTTACTTGACACATCTCGACAAATTCGACCTCGCTCGTTATTCTGCGTCGTATGTTTTTATATTAGTTATAGGCAGTTGTAGGTGCTTTATTGTTGCTATTATTGAAATTCTTGTTTTAAAATGTAAACAACAATGTATCTAATAACAAATACTAGTCATTAAATACCTATTTTAAAATTTATTTTAAGTAGGTAAATATTTAATAATAAATAAATTGTCGATCCACGAAAATACACAATACAATAATACCTTGTTAAAACTTGGCAAATAACACTGTTACTATAATAAATCAATGATTTTATAATTACTAGATGGTTACGATAACAATTTGACGACAATTACATGGCTGCGGTCATAATAATTATGGTCGTTATAAAAACGTCTTAAGTTTGTTTTGTGCCAAAATCGCGTGTCATCTAGTAACATGCTTTAGAGCTTGTAAGTTACATAAGTCCAGCAGCCTGTGTATAATAGGATCAAAAAATAAATACAGTCTGGTAAAAATATATCATTTGTTGTACAGATACAATTTACAACGGAATTAAATGTGGTAATTGTGAAAATTTTAAGGGTGTCTGCACCCTACAAATAGATGTATACGAAACAAATTGCCATTATAATGTCAACATCCAATATGCCAGAAAATGCGTTCATAAATTGTGGCAATACATACATTTACTATAACTTGCCAATGCTACGTGAAGACCAGTTCCAAATTTTATAAATGTGTGGCTGTTTCAAGTTTTAATAATCCAAAACGTTGTGTATTATTTTTGTTTATTACGAAGAAAACAAATCTATGTTGACTCATGTTTTTGAAATATGGGGCAGATTGTTGGTACGTCTGTGATAATAAATATGAGATATCATATTATCATCATTTTCCAACAAACTGACAACATCTCAAAGTCTCTCTCTCATTGATTATCATCAATGAGAGAGTACCGCTAACAGCGGCTAAACAAGATTATTTAGCTTAAAAAATACAGCTTCCGCATTAGGAATAAATTGGCAGGAGACTTTACAAATATTCAAATAACGAACACAAATACCCAGATCCAAAATAACTGTTTGTGGTCCTCTCAAATGTTTGCTCCGGGAGATTTTTGACCTGACAACATTCGGCGCAGTGGCAACGGCGAAGCGACCACTGATACCACTACGCTACCTGTGCAGCTAATTTTCATTTTAAGATTAAGTGTCGAAATTAGTAAATATATCTTTGTAACGCTTTGGTTCATTTTGTAAATAATAATGTCTAGATCTCGGTAATGTTTTCATGTAGGTGTCTATTGTTAAATAATTGATTTTATTTTGAGTTTTGAAAAAGCCACCTGCAGGAACTATACGGCCAGTAAGTACTAAGTATCATTTTATTGATGGTGCTAAATATTATTAGAGAGTTACTCATAAGAATATTTCAAGATAATAAGATAAGTGTAGCAGCATAGGTAATTCTATTAAAACCGATGACTGAATTTGCTTACCTCATTATTAAACATTAGATGAATACAACGCTTGATTAATTAGGGCATAAAACTTACGAAACAGTCACGTTGACTTAAAATCATAGACGTAGACGTAGAAATTGTACCTACTCTAAGCTTGGCCGCTCGTACGTATATACACTCACACTACTGCAA
This sequence comes from Catocala nupta, assembly GCA_963675205.1. Classification (NCBI taxonomy): domain Eukaryota; kingdom Metazoa; phylum Arthropoda; class Insecta; order Lepidoptera; family Erebidae; genus Catocala; species Catocala nupta. Next base: position 25,994,465 of record OY776078.1, on the reverse strand, counting down.
TCGGCCGAAAAGTGGACATTACGAGATACGATGGAGCGATATAACAATCAATAGCGTTCAGTAAAAATAAATAATAGTTTAAAATAACTAAATAAACACGCTTTATTTAAAAAAACAAACTAAAAAGCAGAAAATATTTTAATTCAAAATATGGATAGAGTTATTAATAAAACAAATCATTTTAATGTAAAAAAGCGTGGGGTGGGTTACCAAAATATCTTAGAAAACACTAACGCTTTTATATTTTATTATTTTCCTAAATTATTGTATTGTCATCGGTCTTCGATAAGTCTACAACGTTTAAATGAAATCTGACCGTTTGAAGTGGGTCAAAATCAAGTCCAAAGGAGTCGGTTACAAACAAACTAACATATATACAGGTGAAACTAATAAAACCGTGTTAAAAATGAGACTTTCAAACGTAAATGGTGATCATTTTTGATAAAAAAATGCGTAATGTATTATTAAAATGATAGGGGTTTAAATATGAAGTTGAATTCTTTCGTCAATATTTTTCGAAAGGCAAATTGATTAATTTGTTTTTTATGAATAGTTGCTTGCATTTAGGCCACTATGGCTTGTCTTAAATAAACAAAAACATCAGCGAATTAAAAGAAAGAATACGGGCAGACACTAAGCGATATAACTTTAAATACAAATTGTAGTCATGAATGTGTCAGCGGACCGAAACATGAAATTTGTGAATTTTCCTATATTTTCGTTTTAAGATTTGATCAAACAATATAAAGGTATATTTCGCATAATTTTGTCAAGAACGTTTTTCTCAGAAATATTTTTCTTTTCTGTTAGTGGGAATTAACAGCTACTACTCGTAGACCGTATCGAGATTGTCATTTTATTAAATGTTAAAATTATACCTTTATATAATAATTATTATCAGGTTTACATTACTATCTTAATTAAATAACCTGTTGATTATAAATACTCAAATTAATATTAAGGTACATAAAGTTAAAATGCCATGATTTTACAAAGATAAAATGTACTAAAAGGCCGGTATTTGGGGCATTCGCCCTAAGGTTACTGATAATTATTATTTATAAGACTTATAGTTTCTCGAAATATAAATGAACTTTTAAAATAATCGTTGCATTTTGTCCAGAAACCACGACATTAGATGTAGGACATAAACGGCAATTTAATTCTCTTGCTTACACTCCCGCCATATTTGTATATCAAAACTTTGCCAACTAGATAGTGACCGTAAATTTCCCCAATGCTTAGTAACAAGTTACAGTAAATATCATGTTTTGCCACAAAAGATGTATACAATATTTTATCATATTGGATGGCACTTTGTTTCGTATTTCGTATACATACATCTTTTACGGTGACTGTACCTAACATGCATACATTCTGGGCTTAATACTGACGTATTTACTAAATCGTTGATTTAATGAAAGAGAATATAGTTAAACCAAAATCGGCAAAAGAAATATATTGGTAAATTTTATAGCACACTTAAATTAATTGTAAAGTAAAAAAGCATTTGCTGCGAATAACGAAACGCACATTTGCACATTGAATTGAAGTTCGTACGAAACGCGAGCTGCATGTTGTGACGTTCCTTTACTCGCATAGTTTGTATTTATTAAACCTTTGCACTTTCTAAACCTAACAATAATAATTATTTTTATTTTACATTCAAATAAGGTAAGGGTGGGTATAATTATAAATATATTAATGTATTTGTATTTCATTTGTCACTTATAGTCGTATGTAGATATTCATCTTTAGGTGTAATGGAACGTTACGGGGCGTGTTGCTTGGGCTGTCCGCTGTCGAATGATGGCCGATCCTTGACGCCAACTTCGTGGCGGTCTTGTAGACCGATTTAGCATAAGTTTTTATTGTGGAAAATTACAGTGTACAAACAAGTATAAATTCTTCAAACTGTCGGCCAACGTGAAATGCAAAGAAGGGCGCTCTCGCACACAAAAGGGGAGTTTAAGTTTTCTCATTATTCGCCATAGAGTATGCGTATAATCGTGATGCACGCCGCACATCAACCGCGATCGAGCTGTGACCCCTGCGTAAACTCCTCCTAATTATGACCTGACTGACGTGACAGTATGATTATTTAAGACGAGATATTGTATTAGCAGATCGTAGATTATCACTTAACAGTCTTAGTGCCTCATATTTATGTCACTGAACGTACTGCGGAGGCGCAGAGGTAATTAAATTCTCGTTACAGAAACATTGCAGTACCTTGTTTGATATACGTAAGTACATTATTCTTTGTACAGCTGGAGGAACCGCGGTAATTTACGATTTCATTATTAAGTTACCTACTCGAGAATCATACGTCTCTCTGTATGTCGTTCATATCAGTGTTTCTATTGTCTTATCATTAAATAAGTACCTAATAAATCAATAGTTTGTATCGATATAGTGGTAATGTTTTCGTCATTTTTATTCATTTATTAACATGTTAGTGTTAGTTAAAGTCTTATTATACTAATGGTAATTATAATATGAATGCAAAAAGGAAATTGTTAAGTGAATTATATGATTCATGTATATAATTTATTGACTGTATTATCTGTTCATAAACAAGATCACTAGCCTCTTACTATGCTGCAATGCATTATTTATTTTTCCATGATGTTATTGGAGAAAATGTGAAACTGTGTGCTCAACATGTACATTTATTGCAACTGTTAGTAGTGGGTCAAATGTATCAATATTTTATGTTAGTACAGGTGCTAATATTAATTAATTATGAAACTTATTTGTGAATCCAGCTTTTATTCACAAAGTATTTAAGTAGTATCAATTAGTTAATATGTAATAGTATATTAGATTATCTGAAAGCTCTACATACTTATTGTAAACTATATCAGACTAAAATTTTGTAAGTAGTACATCAAGTAGCTGTCACAAATGAAATATTTTCATATGTCAAGTTATAGCAGTTAACTGTACCAGAACTACAAAATTAATAAACATGCTGTGCCTATTCTGTAGAACCATTAGGCAAGATATGACATATTATGATTAGGTAAAAGACCAATGTATTTAAAACTATTGTCAACATTAAAATGTAGAGTAATATTTTCTTCAATTTATCTGTAGTAGTAATTTTATACTAGTGTACTTATCAATATGACAGGTTTGTTCACTAATTAAACCATACATTATTAGGTCTTACATTCTGTTAAAATGGATAATTAGACATTTGTGACTAAATATATTCAAGTTAAATGTGCTGGTTTAAGTAAGTACATTGATTCATTTGTATGTAAGAGGTATAATACAAATTTTATTCCAGGTTTCTTAAGTCTAAGAGTTAGTCTTAATCCATAACTTGTAATAAAGCTGGTTGTTGGAAGATTAAAATGATATCACACATCTGTTTTATTTATCATTTAGCGAATGGAATTGGGTTATGTTGAAAGTGTTAGTGATTTTGCTACTTATACTTAAAAGTTATCTTTATAAATTGAACATAATTTATAATTAATAAGCCATTGGTGCATAATGCCTAAGTCACCATCAAATATGGTATTGAGTTTGGTTTAATGACAATAAGTAAATAAGATATCTATTTGATACTGACAAAATTACCACATCAAATCTATTAGACATTTTCATAAAAGGTAAAACAATTCTACACAGATCTGTCACATGTAAATAAAATGGGATATATTTATATACCATATTTAAAAGATCACAGATCCAGCTGTTTGAGCAATTTATATTTAAAACAGGTTGGCACTTTTGACCACGTCGGGGAAAGTGTAAACCAAAAATAAATAGAATAAAATCAATAGTAGTAGTAGTGTAATATTTTCAAAATTTTGTATTACAGTGCTAAATAAACAATGCGATAAAATCCGTATATAGTAGTTTAATTTCAATAAATAACATTCGCGTAAATAGAAGACAATATTATGCACATCATTACAATTCCATAGATTGTATTAATGTAAAGTTTGTCACTGTTTGACCCTAATACTATAATTGACAGTATAATTTATTATAGCTACGAATTAATGGTCAATTTGTATTGTTACGAGAACGAAATTGTATTTTATAGCTTAATTTAAATAAGAAATATCAGTTACTTAGTTTATTGTGCATACAGTAGAGCCCTAACCATACAGTACTGGCATTTTCTAAAATCTGTAAAACCTCATAAGCATGCATTTTAGTAGACAGTGTTTTGGAATTATGATAAAATGATATTATATACATATCTAGTCAAGTTTATATTAGGCATGAATCCAAAAACTGCAGCATTGGTGAGAAAATCTTGATTATTTTATGTGGAACGAAAATTTTAAAATAACAGATAATAACGCGAGAGCAACACACATCAGTCGGGCAAGGGATGACAGCAGCAAGAAGGGTTGCAATGCCAGTGGTAATAGTGATTGCAGTAAGCGGCACAACATGGAGACCCTAGCGCAGGGGGAACATTTCGATGGCAAGGACGTCACCGCACAGGAAAAAGGCGGCGCCACCGAGAGCAGAGACGGTGAGAACTGTGTGCTATGATTGGCGATAAAAAGGCGTTGAAATCTTATGACGACGCATTGCATCCATTTGCCTTGTATAATCTACGCAGTATCATCATCAGCAGAAATATATTAACTCAGACGAGGGCCGCGGCTCCGGCCGCAACATACGAGGAGCCCATAAAAAAACAAAAAAAGATTCACCAAATGAAATGTGCACTGAGATTACTACAATAAACATGGGATCCATTATTTTAATATAATTATTATTTTTGCGGCTATTATTCATCTTTGTCTTGAAATTGATCGAGCTAAGTTTTTGCTAGGCGCATAATAATTTGCTTGATTATCCATATTTTCTAGGTTAGGTTATAGACAATTTGTATTATTTATTCGTTAAGTACCGGTTCACATAACGTAATATATAGAATCACACTAGTTGTAAAAGTCGAAGAGATGTAATGTATCACACCCACATTTTACCAACTTTATTTAGATACTTTGATATAGAGTTGTGGCGAGTTAAGACTGCGCCGAGCGAAATGTGCCAAAACAGGCGGTCACAGTTAAGTTGATAAAATCAACACTTTTTGTTTAATACAAATATAAAATATACATTTGCCATGTACAATGAATGTGTTTAAAATTACTCCGTGTAAAAAACTTAAATTAATTAATATTTTCGCCTACAAAATTATGCAAATTTGCTCGTAAAATTCAAAAACGTAAGCTCGTGTTACGTGATTTTTAGATTATAACAGAAGAAATCTATCCTATTTTACAGCATAAACGAAACATAAATAGTTATATTACAATTTGTCTGTCCCAAATATTTAAGTTATTGGTTGACAATAAAAATACATATTTATCAAAAAAGCACTTTAAATTGTCCATACAATTTTACTATGGCGGCCGCTCGCCGATTTGAATATCGAGCTCTGTCATTCAGTCCAACCGCGTCTTACGCTCGGCGCAGTCTTAATTAATATCTATCGGATACAGTACCATACTACCTATTGACGCTGAGAATTACCTGATAGAAAAATTCGACGACGCGGCACGATTCGGCAACCCCTATCGGCAGTTGTGCTCATGCTGAAGCGACCAATCGCATGGAATTGTCGTAGTGTATACACAATACGCTATGATAACTTCAAGCGTGATTTGAATTTTAGGAATATTATACACTGTATAATATTCTGAAACTTCAAGTTATTTTTAAGTTTAATGTACTTAATTATAAAAATTAGGTTTGTATGCTAGGACAACTTTGTTAATTACAATATATAATAGTAGGAAAATGTCTCTTCAAGTAAAGAACAATTACAGGAAGATTAAATCATGTGATACATATTCATACTGAATATGTATCACATGATTTAATATCGATGTGTGCAAGATAGCATTGTATTACCTTAAGATATTTAGACTAGAAATTAAGGAAGCAACAGTTTTTTAAAATGGGTAGTAAGAACTTATAAAAGTAAAGAATATGTTACATGTGGACGTATTACAATAATTTGCTTTCAGATGGCACACAGTTAAGTAGCAGTATCGTGTCATCGACCCAAGAGGAGTCCAATAAACGGCAGTATGATGAAATCAATGATAATGATACTGCCGATGATGACGTTTCGAAAAGGAAAAAGAGAAAGGATAATGAAGAGAAGGAACCAATGGGCAAGCCGGCTCCGGTGGCGCGAGGGGGGCCTGGCCGGTAAATGCTTATTCATTCATCCATTGCTTACTTATGCTAATTACTAGAAGGAACTTCTCAAACGCGACTTACATTGTATCTTGTTCTTATGTTGATAATATATGTATATTAAGTTCAAACTGACACTCGCGTTTAATACCGACCGATGCTGCCGTACCCATGACAACCGATCATGAAACCAAGTTTGTAGTATTCGTTTATTGGCATATTTAAAATAGCATACTATTTATTCAGTAGAATTCTAATTTGCTTTATTTATATTCATAAGTTTAATTATTAACGATCTTAGTTTAAATGCAACAGTCGGCATTAATCATTTTTTACAGTATCTTAACTGGCAGCAAGCCACCGGGGCCAGCAAGTAAGACTGGGGCTATACCACTAGGCAAGAGCGGCGGCGCTCAAAACGTCGGTAAGGGCGGGGCAGGTGGCTCCTCCTCAGGGAAGAGTGCCCCCCAGACGCAGGGGAAGGGAGGAGGTGCAGGGTCGAAGGGTAGTGCACAGGGGTCTCATCAGGTAAGACTTTAGAACTTTACTTCGCGCATCTTTGTAGTACCAAATACATATAGGGGATGTTGAAGCATCAAATAGTCACGCCAGAATTTGATAAAAGCCTGACATGACATGACAGCAAATATGTAAGAGGATTATGGAACAGTGTTGCTAACGTTAGTTCCCCCAAAGGCTTTCGTAATAGTCATATTAACATAGGGTACCGAGTATGATTAGTTGTATAACTTTAATTCCAATACATAAATATATAATATGTATTATAATCAGAATTACAAATGATATATGTAAAAGAATCAGAATTAGGCAACAACTCATTGACGTAACATTATAACAAGACACTAGTGTGCGATTTTATTGCTGCAACGGGATGCCTCTTGTAATTAAGTCATTAACAATTAATAACATAATGATATTAGTATTACAAAAGTGAGAATGAATTTTACACACTTATATATCAATGGCCGTAATCCATCACCGAAATAACTACTGTTCATATATGCCGATTTGTCATGCAGTTTATATTTCAAATTCTTGCAGGGCAAATCTTCAGGCGGGGGAAAGGGCGGCTCGGGGTTACAAGTCAGTAAGCAGGACAGGAAGAGTCCTGTTGCCAGCCCTAAGCCAAATCAATCCAAGGATAACAATGACGACGATGAACCAAAAACTACTGAATCGGCTGCGCCCAAGGTACCACCGCTCAAGATCGTCATACCGGGCGGGGCGAGTGGGTCGGGCAGCAGAAACGAACAGGAAGAAGGTAAGACTCAAACGATCGTGTTTCTTCATAATTATGTTCGTTATATTTAATTTACAAACGAATTAGTAATTTTTTAATTCAGCAGCTAATTATTCCACACGTTTGTTTTAATAGTTTTTTGTAAAATCTTGATGAGCTATCTGTTCGCGATGACTAATCTTGTCTAGGTGGTACTACAGGTCAAAGAGGCAGCGGCAAAGGTCGGGGCAGTGCGTCGACTTTGCCCTATGTTATTCCTTGTACAAGTAATGACACAGGGCAAACATCCGACAGCTCAGACGGGAACTCGGACGATAAAAGAGCTGGGGAAGGCGGCAAGGTAATTTCCAAACATTTAAGCTTACAAAACATTCGTGTGTTAAAATTTATAGTTTAGTGTAGAATGCAGTTTTATCTTTTATTAATTTCATGACATTTTTAAATACCGAAACTAACATGCTCATAAACCTACTTTTCGTCCGAAGGCTGGACAGAGAGTCCTCCGTTCTCATAGGACGAATGACGGGGAGAAAGATAAAGATAAGGAGAGGACGTCCCCTCAGACAGGGAATGACAGCCGCTCCGGGGCGGGACAGGCTCAAGCTAACTTGAATTCCAATAAAAGTCCAACACCTTCGGGCTCTGTAAGTACATGAGTAGATTCAATTTATTAACCTTAAATTATTATTTAACTCACACGATCCTTTTGGAAAATTAAGTAAACGTTTTATGTTATTCGTTTTCTGAGTCTTTAAATACATTGTCATATCTTACTATTCATTTTCTTTTAGGGCCAAGATGATCATGCCTCTACATCTGGGGGAAGAGGAGAATGTAAGTTACTATCTTGGACACCAAACAGATTACTTTAATTTTCATATTTTATGGAGTCTTATTAATTTATTCGCTGTGAAAATGCTGTTATTTATCAATTGTAATTTCGTAATTGATATACTAAACATAATTAATTATAATTACATTTTATTTAACGATATTCCAAGGCAAGATATTATTATTAAAATTACATTAATTTTTATATAAAAATGCAATTAAAAATATTTAAAATTCTTGAATATTAGATCTTTCGAATAACCAAAATAATCTTGTGAAAGGTTATGCATTTTTCTGTTCTAAAATACAAAACAAGCGCAGCATTATGTATAGTCAACAGCATTTCTTCTTTGTTCATGTTGGTTATAGACTTATATAGATATTGATTAGCGTTTTATCAAATAGTTATTAAGATTATCCTTATACTTATATATATATATCTCGTATATTTCATTAAGATCGTACAGTAAACAAATAAAAAATACTAATATCGCAACATTTGTTGCATTAAAATCTGATTTTCGTTTTGTTTATCTTACGAATGTTTAAACTGATGTGAGGGTTGTTGTTGTACCAACTAATAATATACCTATGTATACAAGTTTAACAAATTGCGTACCTATATATGTATATTTGATACCAAATCCACATTATAAATCAAACTATATCAGCAGATAGTGCTATAATCCACAACCTACTCTTTTCTTACATTTAGGCGTACCTGAATGTAAACTATATAAGAATATATAGTAGCTTTCGCTCGCGTAAAGCAGGTTAGCTAGATAATATTAGAAAAGGAAATATAAAAAAAAAATTGCCTTTATTGTTCTGTAATAATATAGCTATCTAATGATGAAATAACTTTTAAAATTGGTTAGGTAGTTTTTGAGCTAAATCCTTACAAACAAAAAATCTAATCTTTCCACATCATAATATTAGTATAGTTGTAACATAATATATAAAACAAGTACATAATAATTGCCTTTTTAAACGATATTTAGTGTCTTTCTGGGTCCATTGTTTCAATGCTCCATAATTTAAAGTTTGTTGCTGTTTTATACAAGACTAGATGTTCCCGCGGTTTCACCCGCATTTATCGTTACTATGCCGCCCCTGTGGGTCGTAGCGTGATGTTATATAGCTTATAGCCTTCCTTAATAAATAGGATATCTAACACTAAAATAATTTTAATTCGAAACAGTTCCTGAGATTAATGCGTTCATCCAAACAAACAAAGAAACTCTTCAGCTTTGTATTTAGTATAGGATATATCATATTTGGCCCAGTCAAGCAACTACACATTTAAACTATAATCGCATTCGGATTAGCCTATAAAAATTGTTGATATTGTTTGTATGACAAGAGCAACATAATCAATTTTATTTTCATAAAACAGCAATTTCATTGGTAAAACGGATCCAATATAATGTCAATTGTATGTATCTTGCAGCGTCTGGCCAGTCAGTAGAGTTACATCCCAGGAAGAGAAAGATTAAAGCTTCTAAAGATGGTCACTCTCGTGACGTGTCTAAATCAGAGCAAGTTCACGAGAGCAGCAGTACAAGCCATAACATTACTCATTCCAACCCCTACCAAATGTACATCCATATTCGAAAGCAGGTATGTTAAGTCTTAGCATTATTTTGCTCAATTGATTCTTTATAGTCTGGTACTAAACATTTTGGCAATTACAGATCGATCGTCGTCAAAGAAGCTTATTCCCCGTCAAACCAAAGCCACCAAAAGATTTCAACAAATACTTGATGAATCGCTGCACATACACACTCCAGGGTAATGTGAATCCAGATCCCCAAGTGGAGATCCCACACAACCTACCCCCACAGATGTTAAATGAGTTCACTGATCAAGAAAAAGAAAGGTATTATATGTGTTTATTTATCAAAGATACAATAAATTATGCTGCCTGAAATAAAAATGTTACTTTCAATATTATTAATATATTGAACTGCGATTGGTATTTAATTGGGTATGTGTTTCTGCCAGGACACGGTTGCGTATCCAACACCTAGTAGAAAAAGAGAAGCTTGTGTTGGCTGTCGAACAGGAGATATTGCGCGTTCACGGGCGCGCCGAACGCGCTGTGGCGAACCAGGCAAGTGCATCTCAATACACATGAGAGATACATATAGCTAAACACTTTTGTACAATTTACATAATCACTAATTTATACATTATTTTCCACAGTCCCTTCCTTTCTCTGTGTGCACAATACTTCGTGACAGTGAAGTGTACAATGTATTAGCGCCAGAGCAGGAAGAGAAGCGCAACGCGCAGCGCTCCCGATGCAATGGCAGACAGATTAACTCGTGGCTTCAAGAAGTCGACGATAAATGGGAGAAGATCAAGGTATATTTTAATGATTTTACATTCTCGTTTGTCTGAAATGATACCTCTGCTTAGTTTGGGCTAGATGGTGTTGTGTATGTGTAGAATATTATTATTATTTGTTTCTCTTTCACGGGTATTTCCCTAATACGTTAGGAAAATATCCCGGACTTTTGGGAGGCGTACACGGAGACATGGGTCCAACGTGAAGAGCCCTTCGAGAGTTTTAATCAAAGGTGTGATGGAACACCTACAGCGGCACTAGCCGCAGCAGGCGTAGGACTATTTCTACGTATGGATTCTAATATATTATGGGCTATGGGTATGGGTGTTTGATGGACTAGTATATTGATAACTGGATGATAAAACGACGTCTGCCCTGAATACTCTCATAGCATCAATCGAATGAGCAGACGGTGACTTGCCATCTCTGGATGAGCCCCCTGAATAGCCACGATAGGCATTCAATCCAGCAGCAGAGGGCAACACCGGTGCGAGCGTCTAGGGATGTCGAGCGGTGCGACGCCGGTTTCACCATCACGGGTCTCGTGACAACGGAGACCCGGAGCGGGTTTCTCCGCAGTTATGCCCTTGTTAATGACACTTCCATCCCAAGCACGTAGCCCTAGCGGCTCCCCTCTGACCGGCCGACCAAGGCAAGCCAGAGTTTAGAGTCCTACGGGCGCTTTTGAAGTTCCACCCCAGCCAACCAGTAACGGCAAGCTGGGGACGAGGCCCTAACTCTCTGAGGCATTCAGGACCGCAGTGTCGCCACTCACATTCAGCTCGCTAGAAGCCGCCCTGCGGTTTGTGCGCTTTCATTTAACGTGTGATGTGTGGGTGATACATGTTTTTTTATATCACAAGACAAAGGTGGTAGTTTAAAAGCTAGTGTACTGTGGCCTCCGATATCGCGTTGGTCTCATGATGGGATAACGGCTGTCCCAGAGGGTTTATTATTACTATTATACGATAATATGAGTACTCTTTTCGATGATAGTAATCACACTCCTCATTTCTTGTCTAGTGTCCCTAAGTCTCAAGCTAGGCAACCACTTCTAATTCCACTTTGTTTTTATTGTCGCCAGACAGTAAATACTAAATTGTACAGTGCAGTGCCCGCTGTCACTATGTTGGTTTGTCAATACCAAGTAAATAAATTAATTTTTCAATTATTCCAAATAACAGGAAGGAATGCTTCGGCGCCAACACACCGAGGCTCAAACGTTGCATGCCGTGCAGACGATGGGGTGGGAGTGGAAGCTCAAAGAGTGCGGTATCTGTGACTATAAAACAACTCCAAAAATTGATCCGACACATGTTCCACAAATACATGTGTCGAATTTTGACTTGCCCGCTTGAATTTTCAGTTCATATTGCCTGTGTTCATGTAACGTCATCACGTTAACTCACGTTAATCGTGTTGGCATAAATTATTATTTACATTATATTTTAATTTTAAGATCTAAAAAAGCATTATAACATCAATTGGTAACAAGAATCAAGCGGAGCTACTAAATTGGATTATATAGGTCTAAATTTCTCGACATTCGTTGAGCCTTCTATCGAATTCTCCCGCGTCTCATTTTCCGGTAGCTTGTTAATCTATAACAAATTGACATATATAATATCATCAAAATTGGCTGATTAACTTGGTACCGGAACATGGCCGAAAACTAAATTTTAGTTTTTTAAAGCTATCACAAGGACAAAGAATATTATAAAAATATACTATTGATTTAAAAATGTCCTTGCCTAAAATTAATCATATTAAATATTAATTAATTTGTATTATATTATTTAAAGTAGTACTTCTTTGTAATAGTTATATAATTTTTAAATTAGTGGCATTCATCCGTAAGAAGTTTATTTGATAGTAAGTAAATTACATTATTCATTTTAGAATTTTATTTATACAAATATAATTAAATGTGTTTAGGTTTTTACTTTGTGTTTTGCATATATATGTATATTGAGTTTATTAAGAAACATCTAATATTAAAAATCAGCATAATAATAATTAATGCATAGTTAACTTCAGGTTTGTTATATTGTTGATTTTCGTTCTATTGTGGTACACTGATGTCTTCCCGAACCAAACCTAATTATCATACAAGCACACAATAGGTTTAGATGTTTTGTATGTATGTTATGCATTTTTTGTTAATATTAGTTTCATATTAGAAATTTGTGATGATTTTATGGCGTATATAGATTATATTACGCTGTAGTCTTATTTGCCACTTAAGCATACAATTTATTTTTACATTGGAAATATTTAAAATCAGATTTAAATAGCTGTTCCTTAATTTATAAATATCTGTAATTTATTTTAAATATTTTGTCTCAAGCTTATATATATTGTCATCCATTAGGGTAATTATAACTATCATATTTTAAGAAAATAAGTCACTTGGCATGCTGGCGCTTTAACACAAATTCAATGATTACTCATCAAAATAACCTAAAAAGCAGTATTACATAATACAGATCACAAGTTTTACTAACGTACTCATAAATCCGATATTGCTAGTCGGTAATAGTAGCTGGTTTTGCCAAGTGACTAATTACTGTTGAAGTCTTGAAGTATTTTCTTAAATGTTTTCATTAATTAAAACTCTTTATGAGTCCAATTAGATCTCAATCAAACCTTTGTTTTATTTCTCTACTATCATGATACTTAGTTTAATGAAACTAACAAACTAAAGAGCATATCATAATTTAAAAACAGCTGGTCCATACAAAATTGGACTTAGACCTCGACAAAATGTATGGAAGAGCCGATTTTTTCCGCGATTTTGGTAATGTTCCAAAACGAAAGTTGTTCATTATAACCACCCCCTGAGAGGTTTTCACTATACTAAGAAACACCCAGTATAAAGTTGTAGACAGTTAAAGAAATAGTTGACAAGCCATGGAGCGATACACACCTGAAGAACATGGAATTACTGATATTGCTTTTTTAATCAATTTTCGGTCCGTTGTTTTAACGCAGCGTGAATTTCCTTTTGGTTTTCCTTGTCGCCGTGTTCCGTGTGCGCAAACAATTGGGGCACAGAAAACCCACATGAAATGTATCAAGAGCCATTGCATCAAAGTGACTGTTTGATGATACCACATCATTGCAGTGAAAAAGTAATATGTCCTTATTTTTTGAGGACGTCGATGGCACCCCCGTAACCGTAACTGGTGAACGTTACAGGCAGATGTTAAACTAGTTATTTTTTGCCGCAAGCTGATGAATTGGGTTTTGAATATTGTTGGTTCCAGTTGTACGAGACAACCGCTCACTATGGAAATTTTGAGACACCAATTTCCGAGGCGAGTGTTTCTCCCGTTTTGGAGATTTGAACTGGCCGTCCAGATCACCAGATCTAACGGTGCTAGACTTCTACCATTAGAGTTTTTTTGAAATGTCTCGCTTACCATAATGAACACCAAACCTTACAAGTCACGAAAGCTAACATTGACGAAGAAATTGCCAATTTGGAGCCAGTTTTTTTTTGTGAGAAACAATTTGTATTACCATCAAACGAGCACAAATTGTTCATCAACTCTGAAGATATAAGATCTTTAAATAAAATTTCATGAAAGAAGAGTTATTTTTAATTTCTAACGAAATAGTAGCCAATTCACACTATGACATTACTTTTGCACCACCTTGTACAAAGACAAAAAATAAATTTGTAGGTACAAAAAATTACTAAAATCAAATTGGACAGCTGACTCCTAAACTAAGTCAAAAATACTTGTATATACGAGTATATCAGGAGCCTTTATATCTCTCCTAATAGGTAAAAGTACAAAGTAATCCCAATTTGCACGTGAGTTTTTCAACGTTTCTGTTATCTGGATTTTCTATATTTAAACAGCAAAATAAAAAGCTTGTTTTTAATTAATTTATTATTGGTTGTCTGTGCTCGTTGGCAAAACGTAGGTAAGATATAGGTACCTACGCACGCTGCGGTCGGCCTAGGATCGCCACACACGACATACGAATATGTCAGAAATGGTAGCCTGGCCGATATTAAATTTGGATCAACAGCTACAAAAGTATGTACCAACTTGGGAAGGTTTATAATAAAATATTCCAGTAATAAGAAGATACCTATCCGGCAAGTGCTAGGTAATCCATTTTTATTAAGAGTAATAATGGGTAATTAAAAGACATTAACAGCAGTCAGGATTAGCAGTGGTCACCATTCAAAATCTCCCGGGCTTTTAAAATTCGTGAAGTCTAAGGGGACTTCAGCTGTTTGAGCCCAGTATTGAAAACATGGATTTAACCTCTGAAAGCGGGGTTACAAAAATAATACTTTGTTAATCCTATGTTGCAAACTATCAATGTGGAAGTGTATGTAAGTTTGTCTATCTTTCATGCTGCACGTACAGTCAGCTTCTTATACAAGGTGGCTATGACCAATGGGCATTAAAATGGACAGAGTATTCCATATGGGTTTAGTGTTAATTCAAAACGGTTAAAAACTCGATAAAGATAAAAATAGAAAATCTCTTTTTTCAAACCAATTAAAACAATTTAGTACGCAAACACCATTTATAAACATTTACACTAAACTGCGGTCACTTGCATAACAAAACGGCAACGTCGCATTCTATTGTCTTTCATTTTGCCGATGGCGGGCGGCGCGGCGGAGCCACAGATGTTTCAAGTGTGTACGTAGGTAATACAGTATTACGGGCACAACACAATTTTTATTCAAAGGGAACACAATATTTAGTACATAATTATTACTAACTACACAAATCACATAATATTGTCTTCTGTTTACGCGAATGTTATTCATTGAAATTAAACTACTGTATACGGATTTTATCGCGTTGTTTATTTATCACTGTATTACAAAATTTTGAAAATATTACTCTACTACTACTATTGATTTTATTTGACTAATTTATAAGCTAATAAAATTATTTAAACTATTAAATCTATTTATTTTTGGTTTACACTTTCCCCGACGTTTCGGGTGCTTTTCAGCAGCCATGGTCACGGGGAGACTAAGATGGTAGTTGTCTCAATGTTCCAGTGTAGTTATTTCAAAGTACCTGAACATAATTTAATTATTGGTGTTTCTATTTACGCAGAATGAGCTCAAAGTATCATGAAGTCTAGCTGTGGTTTGTTTCTTCTTGGGTTTGACTATTTGAAGTACTGGATCCCAAGCTGGTGGTACATTCCAACCATCTTCTCTATTGAAATTGGGATGTTTTTTAATTTCAATAGCCTCGCGAAGCATCCTTGGCAGGAATCGGTGTTCTTTAGCGAGAATCTGTGGTTTGTCAAATCTCAGGTAGTGGTTGGTCCCCTGTTGTACGTGTTCACACACAGCAGACTTCAACGAGCGTTTGTGTTTTACGTCAGCTATGTGTTCTTTTATGCGGGTGCCTATGCTTCTCTTGGTTTGACCAATATATGAGAGTCCGCAGTCACAATCTATTTTATAGACCCCTGCATCTTGTAAAGGTAATTGGCACTTGACGGATGGTAAAAATTGACTTATCTTCGTTGGCGGCTTGAAGTATGTGTTGATTGAAGCTCGCTTCAAGATGTAGCCAATCTTGTCAGTGACACCCCTTACATAAGGCAGTATAGCAGGCTGGCGCTCGACTGTGGCTGGCTTTTCTCGGGATCTGTGACAGCGGCGCGGCTGTTGGAGCTTGTTGTCTTGCAGTACTTGCTTGACATGTTGAAGCTCGGCGTCCAGGTGTTTCTTGTCACAGATCCCGTGGGCTCTCTGAAACAAAGACATTCCCACGGTAGCTAACTGTTTAGGATGGTGGTGAGATTCACCGTTCAAGTACCTATTTGTATGGGTCTTTTTCCTATACACGGTATGGCTCAAGTATGATCAGGATTCCTGATGACAAGTACGTCTAAGAATGCTAATGAATTATTTGCCTCTAATTCCATAGTAAATTGGATGTTGTTATTAATGGAATTGAGATGTTCTAGGAATACACTAACACTATCTGTTGGTAATATTGTAAAAGTATCATCTACAAACCTCTTATAAATCCTGGGTGTGATGGGGGCAGTCTGTAAAGCTCGAGCCTCGAAGTCCTCCATATATATATCGGCAACAACAGGCGATACTGGGGAGCCCATTGCCACACCATCGACTTGTATGTAGAATTTATTGTCCCACAACAGATAGCCAGTTGTTAAGCAATGCTTAAGTAGTTCTGCATATTCCTCAGGCATATTGTACTCTATTAGCTTCCTTTTAGTTATTTCAATACAGTCATGTACAGGTATGCATGTAAATAATGACTGTACATCAAAACTAACCATTGTTTCATTGTTAGTGAGACATAGGTGTTTAATCTCACTCACAAAATGGTATGAATCCTTTACATGTGCTCTCGAGTTGCCTCTGAGTGGTGAGAGTATCTTCGCTACGTGCTGAGCCAATCTGTAAGTTGGTGTGTCGATCTGACTCACAATAGGACGTAGAGGAGCGTTTTCCTTGTGTATTTTTGGTAACCCATACAGCTTTGGAGGTTTTACGCAAGCTGGTATTAATTGTTTAACGTCTAGATCTAGTCTTTCGGAGTATTTATATATGATGTCTTTGGTTTTGTTCAATATTTTGTTTGTAGGGTCTGTTTTAACCTGTTTATATGTTGTTTCATCCGAAAGTAAATTTTCAATTTTATGTTTATAATCTGACGTATCCATTATTACCGTAGCGTTTCCTTTATCTGCACGGAGTACTGTAATATCTGGCCTAGCCCGCAAGTTCTTCAATGCGACGAATTCATCTTTGGGAAGATTCGGTCTGGGCACTTTACTTCGACGCAAGACCGATGAAATATCCTGACGTATAGCCTCCACACAACTGATATCGACGTAAGATATTATTTTAGTCTTACAATGAAGTTATTGTTCGCTACTAAGCTTCTTAATTTATTAAATGCTACAATTATTCTATTTCTAAGTTCGTCTATTGTATTTACATCCGTGGCATACACGTGAAGTCTTTCCGTACCCCCACAAAAAGAAGTCCATAGGCGTTAGGTCCGGCGATCGGGGGGGCCATCGTACGGGGCCGAATCTGCCCACCCATTGCTGCCCAAACATTTCCGTGAGTCGCGCCCTGGAAGACACCACTGAATGTGGAGGCGCGCCGTCTAGCTGGTACCACAACCACCGATATTCGGCTACGGACAGTTCATCTACGTACTCACTAACGGGACCATTTAATATGTCCAAAAACTTTGTCGCGTTAAGGGTGCCGTCAATAAAAATAGGGCCGATGACATGATTTTTATGCATGCCCACCCACACGTTCAGTGAAAAGCGGTATTGGTGTTCGGACTCCCGAAACATGTGTGGGTTTTCTTCACTCAATATCTACGATTCTGTCTGTTCCAAATGCCGTTGCGCGTAAATGTACTCTCATCGGTCCACACAATATTGGATAAGAAGTTATCGTCGATACTAACGTAATTTAACAGCCACTGACAATAACTATTCCTAACCGGCAAGTCTCGGGTCAATAAGGCTTGGACTTTTCTAAATTTATAAGGTTTGCGCCTATTACGTTTTAAAATCGTGTGCACGGTGCCACGACTTACTCTAAATTGTTGCGGGGCTCTATGAAAGCTTGTTGTAGGATTACGGGCGAAATGCTCCAAGATTTGTTCTGCCCGTGCAGCGGGTATCTTCCGTGCAGCTACTCCCTCTTGATGCGGCACTATGGGTTTATTTTCCCGTGTCCTTTGTACTGCCTTTACTATAGTGCGGGCATTGCTGGGACATGTACGGCTGTCTCCATACCTTTCTCTGTATGTTCGCAGCGCTAGGGCGGCATTTCCGTGACATTCACCGTGTATCAATATCATGTCAGTGTATTCGGACGACGTGTACGTGACGCGAGGCATTTTATTGCAATCAGCGTGCTAATCAAGTAATCACAATAAAAACAAAAAACAAACAAAAGTTAACAAAGCCAAACACAAACACTATTTAATCTAAAGATCCGAGCGGCTCGGGCGCTGCGCTGTCGCAATGCGTCACGGGTATATCGGAACAACTGCGAGGGCACACTAAAAAAGGTCTGTTAATTTCTGGAGATTTTAACTCGTTAGGATCTGATAATTTCCGGACCCAATGTACAATAGGTACGATGGTCTTTCCAAATGTGGACGCCAGCCGTCGGGCTAATGACCGAGGCCCAATCGCTTTCAAGTGTGCATAGTAATTTATTATTTTTCTTTTACTCTTGAAATTGAAAAAGAGCGAGACGTTTATTATGATTTGTTCACTCTCTTCATAAAAGAGCAAGAGCGGCAACGTCTCGTACATTTTACGTATACTTATGCTTAGACTCTCAGTCAGCTGTTAGTGCAGATACAACCCGTTGCCATTTAGTCAAAACTAAAAGTCTATCCTGTGGCTAAACTACTGCTCCTATTGAACTGAAATTTGGTGTAGAGATTGTATGTGGTACATACTATATGTAGTTAGAAATAAAGCCTCACTGTTTAATCCACCCTGTATAAAGGAACTCCTAAAGTGATCAATGATGTTAATACAACCAAAGTCCTCTAATTATGTAAATCACCCATCTTGCACAAATATATCGGAACATGGACATCGTCAAATATATGATTTCATTTAAAGTGTCATAATCATAGTTACAAACACAGCGCCAATGGTTTCTTCTAAGCATCTAAAGCTGAGGTTACCAGACTTTATTTCTCACAGACCACTTTCAAAATTTAGCCCGTTCTAATATACCCCCCGTAGCTAGAAATTTAATCCCCCAAGTAAAATCGGTATATACGGACCAGAGTATTAATTATTTTTATTAACTCTCTACGAGCTAACGTTTGTTTTATTTTTTTAGAAGAAATTTTCGTATGTTCAGCATGTGATATTATGTGATCCGTCGACCGACGTCTAAATAAGTAACAGTCGCTAAGCTTCTTAAAATATTGTTACGGCTAGTGCCATCTGACGGCACTGTGGGTAAGACTCGGCAGTTCCGTGTAATAATTTATTATAGTCATCTTGACTGAAACTTGGCTGACGCCTGACATTTCAGACAATGAATTTTTTGACCTTCGTTACACAGTTTTTAGATATGACCGTAATCGCTCTAATACCAACAAAAAGGACGGTGGTGGAGTGCTGATCGCAATCTCCAAAGACCTTAAACCATCAAGTCTCTCCCTATCGCCACCGCTACTTCTACCAGAACACGTAATAATTAAAATTCCTTCCGATGCTAACAAATATCTACTAGTTTGTGCTGTTTACATACCACCTAATACGTCAGAAGAGGTTTATACTAATTTTTTAGATTCCCTAGTAAATTTTCTTGATAATCCCTCCGTAGACCAAATCATACTTTCTGGTGATTTTAATTTACCAGAGATCAACTGGGTTCCTACACTTTCACACATGTCATGTTCCATGAACAATACTTATACCAATGCTAGTCGTCATTTATTGAACTGTTGCTATCAGATGGATTTGAACCAATTTAATAATCTATACAACCGTAATGATCGTATTCTGGACCTGTTTTTCTGCAATACACACACGACGGTTCATCCCTCCTTCACACCACTTTTGCCTATTGATACTCATCACCCTGCTTTTTATATACAATTAGAATTTAGAAAACCCTCGCACAAACCTAAAATTAAACAACCAAACACACTTAATTACTACAAATCTAATTATGCACAGATAAATGCGGACATAGGCGATACTGATTGGAACTATTTACTTGATGAATTATCACCGGAAGAAGCAGTTACATCTTTCTACGAAAAAATATACAATATTATCAAGGTACATACTCCACTACACAAAGCAAAATATTCTAAATTTCCCTCTTGGTTCTCAAAATCCCTTTTACGTACATATAAAAGGAAAACCGATGCATGGATTAAATGGAAAAAGTATGGGAACATTAGTTAATACGAAATATTCTCTAATTACAGGGCTAAATTTAAAGGTCGAAGACAGTGATGCCACAAACGTTAAAGCATTTTGGTCATATGTCGCTAGCCGTAAGTCTACAAATTGCATTCCCTCGACAGTTCACTACCAACAACAGTCTTCCACTGGCCCCAGCACTATTTGTAACCTGTTCTCTAAATACTTTCATTCAGTTTTCGAACCGTCTTCTTTTGACCATACTTCGTGGGAACCACCGCCCGCTAATCCTGACACTGATATCAATCTATGCAATATCTACTTTTCCATGAGTAATATCAAGAGAGAGCTCAAGTCCTTAGATGCCTCGAAAGGTCCTGGATCCGACGGAATCCCACCTGTTTTCCTTAAAAACACCTGGGACAAATTATGTCTACCTCTGTATATACTGTTTAATAAATGCTTATCCAGTGGTGTCTTCCCGGATGTTTGGAAACGTGCTAATATTGTCCCTATCCACAAAAGCTGTTCTAAAAACGATGTCACCACTTATCGCCCCATCTCTTTGCTGTCCGCATTGGCTAAACTTTTTGAAAAATTTGTACACAATGAGTTCTTCCCTACTATGCGCCGAGTAATCCTTCCTGTACAACACGGGTTTGTAAAGGAAAGGTCTTGTGTTAGCAAATTACTTAATTTCACGTCTGCGCTATTTGAGGGTATTGATAAAAGACAACAAATAGACGTTATATACACTGACTTTCAAAAAGCATTTGATAAAGTCGATCACAAGCTTTTACTTGACAAAGTCGCCTTCAATGGCATAAGGGGGAATTTGCTTAGAAGGTTTGTATCTTATGTCACTAACAGGAGTCAGAAAGTCGTAGTCAATGGTTACGAGTCTAGATCTTCTAGAGTCACATCAGGAGTTCCACAGGGATCAATTTTGGGACCATTTTTATTTATAAATGACATTCAAAATTGTTTCCAATTCTCAAAATTTATTATCTACGCAGACGATTTAAAAATATTTAAAAACATCCGTAATCTATCTGACAGTCTCAATTTGCAGGAGGATCTAGATCGCTTCTCGGAATACTGCTCTCTTAATAGACTTAACCTCAGTTACTCTAAGTGTCATAGCATCACCTTTACCAAAAAGAAACAGGTAACTAAATACAACTACAGTCTCGGTAACGTTAAACTAAGCAATGTAAGTTGTCTCCGCGATCTTGGTGTTCAATTGGATGCGAAACTACACCTGGAAGCTCACGTTGATAATATAGTGAACAAGGCTTATCAAATGTTTGGCTTCGTTATGCGAGCATCCAGAGAATTCAAGAGGCCGTCTACCTACTTGCATCTTTACAGGTCCATAATCCGACCCCAGTTAGAATTCGCATCACCCGTGTGGAATCCTTTCTATAAAAAAATATATAGATGTACTAGAAACAGTTCAGCGTAAATATCTCCGTGCTGTTCATTACAGATGCTTCCGAAAAAAAGCGTCTTACTCATTCTTACTTAAATCCTACAATCTCATGTCCCTACAATCTAGACGAATTCTACTAGATATGATGACTCTGTTCAACTTATGTCGTAATAAAATTGACTGTCCTGACCTTGTCCATAGTTTAAGCTACCTGGTTCCACGTACGGTACATGGTCGTGAAGTACGTACAGAACATCTGTTTGCAACCGGTTTCTGCCGTAGCAATTCTGGTGTCCGTTCTCCACTTCAACGTTTAGTGGATTCTTATAACAAACATTTTGGCTCTGTTGACATTATGTTTCTTACGAAAACCATGTTCAGAAGTGGAAATATTAATGTATTGAATAATTGTCCTTGTCCATGGATCTCTGATAAACACAACTTCTACATTTCTTTTTCGTTTTCTCCGTTATTATTATTATTTTGTTCACTGTTTAGTATTATTATATTGTAAAGCATTAGCGTCTAAGCTGTTAACCCGGTATTAGTGTATTATCTATGTAAGCTGTCTTTATTAGTAGACAACATTTCTCAATGGTAATCTGTGGATAATGCCGTGGGTGGCGTATTTTGTACATTTAGTTATTAAGTACTATCACAGTAATGTTTAATACGCTGCTGTTTGTTATCCCTATATAAATAAATAAATATAGTACCATCTATTGACATCTTACAGAACTACGTATTTGTCGGTACGAGTCGTGTAGAGAGAACGCTGGCACAATCTCGAATCATCGCGCTGTTACGTACCGTGTATGACATTTTCTAGAAAACTCCAGATACGCTTTACCCACGTATAAATAGAGCGCACGCGCATCGCCGAGTCAGTTTACAATCGTAAGCGGTCAAGTGTTCATCGAAGCGAACGGAAGCGAAAGGTTTTATATTCTTATCCGTCGAACCCAGCACGTAACAATATTATTAGCATACATTGATAGGTGAAGTCAAGCCAACATTTTAGTTTTCACTATCGAAGGCAAATAAAATTGCCCGCGCTTACGAATTGTGAACCCTTATTTTTTTGTCACGCCGACGTAGACCTCCGTCGAGTCTCCCGTAGACCCCTGGGGTCCACCTGGACCACTTAGCAATAGGTAAGTAGGTACCTACTTACCTATTACTAGTAAAAATATACGAAGTGATCCTCATTTTTCAAGAATAAAAATTAGATGTCAAAGACTAGTATTAGTTTGCTTAATTACTCGAAGATTTCATAGATAATGCAACTACAATAAGTATTCACATTTCAATGTCAAGTAATTTATATAATTATTATAATTCAATTGCAAAATCGTGTAAACATGGACACATTTCGAATTAATGATGAAATGAAACAGAATCACTCACTTGCAACAAGGTGTTTCTGTAACAGATATTGCGAACGAGCTGGGGATATCCGTAAGTTGACTTCTCTTTTTTATTGCATCACATATTTTATATTTATTTTGTACCTACTGCATAAATTGTTTCATGTTAATGATTCAGTTTCTTTTTTTACAGAGGAGTACAGTTTATGGATGGAAGGAGAGATGGGATACAAAGGGTATTCTCCGCCACTATGTAACGACTGGACGTCCACACCGTTCAAACATCGTGCAGAGAGCTCTGACCGATTGTTTTTAAACACGCGTAATTTGGCGTTTGAATTTGGAGTATCACAGGCTACAGTAAGAAGACGATTTCATGATCAAGATTTACATAATCCAAGAAACCTGCACTTACGCCGAGACACAAAGCACAACGTTTAGAATTCACACGAAATTATATTTTGAAAAAGTATTTTGTTCTACTGTCTGTGGTCGTCTGTCTTTGTGGAGGTTAAATAATACCAGATACGAAGAAAGAAACGTATTACATGGTAACAGAAGTGGACGGGTCACACTCGGGTTCTGGGGTTGGATGTCCCAAAGCGCACCGGGTAAAAAAACTAGTCGAGGTTGGCGGCAGACTTAATGGCCAAAGTTATAAAGACATCCTTAATCATGTTTTGTTGCCTACGGCCCGAGTATTTTATTCAAATGAAAGAATCCGTTCCATACAGGACAACAGTTCTTTTCATAATTCCAGGGTAGTGACAAATTATTTAAATCAGACAAGGGATTTAGAACGAATAACTTTTCCTCCACGTAGTCCTGATAGTCCAGTCATCTTAGTAAGTTTAACTCGGAATTCGAGATACCCAGCTAAAATAAATTCGTATTTACTTGTATTTTGACATCCTAAAAGTTGTCTCAAGACCTACATAATGTTAGGGCGTATGCGACTATTAAAATCTAAGATCAAAGATCACAAACATCGATTTTTTGTAAATATCTCGTTTCATATGGGTTTTTCGCTATTTGTATTTATTATCAATATAGTATAGGATTAAATTCCCTACAACTTTTGTTCCAAACATTTTTTTATACGTTGAATCATTTTCCAGATAAAAGGGCGGAGAGCGCGCGGTTAGAGCATCATTTAAGATCAACCGGTAGTCCCGGTCAAAAAACACGCCATTTAAAGTTTATTCATTATTGATAAATACATAATTATTAATAATTTTAATTTCTTATTAACTATTAAATTAAATTTATTAATTTTTTTCATGAATTAAATATCTATACATTCAACAACACTTACAACCTAATATTTTCTAAAATAAATCTAAAATGCAACGGACATACCGTTGTAGTAGTGTAGTGTTTTTACGACGATCGCTTCCCATCTTTTTCAATAATTCTCAAATGACTAATAAGTGAACCAAGCGTCAACTGGCGCACCTGCGGTTTGTGTGGGATTGGGAGGGTGCGAAAGAGGTAACAAAAGATATAAAAATAAGTACTAGTAAGCCGGCTAAAACATTTTTCATAAATAGTGAACATCATACTGAGCTAAAAAATAATCGTCAGCTGCATCATGGAAGGGGAACTACGCGTCAGCTGCTCGCATGAACTAGTAAAAAAAACACGTGAAACAAAGTTATAGTACGCCGGATGCAATTTAACTAGGCGATTGTTTACATAATTAAAAGTACGAAAACAACAATCGGCTGCGTGTAGCGGTGGAAAGACCGATCCCTCCACAATGCAGCTGACGATTTTTATTCAGCTCAGTATGCTGTCAACTGTATATAAAAAGAAAGATTTCAGCCGGCGTACTATTACTCAATATTTTTATTGTTTACCTCTTTATCAGCCGCCGCACCCACCCGCACCCGCACCCACACCCACCACTACTTGAGCAGCTGACGGTCGGTTTAGGTACTTATTAGTCGTATAAGATCAACTATCGATGTTAACACCAGCCGGCTTACTATGACTTTTGTACTTGGACCATTAGAGAAGGATATACTTTTAATCTATTTCTGAAAGGTAAGGCTCGGCATATTTCAAAGAGTATGTAAGTATTTCAAATTTATAGAGTTCATTTTCATATAATGCTTCATATTTTTGAATACTTTGGATGCTTAGAAATTATTGGCGCTGTTTTTGTTACTATGATTATGATACTTTGAATGAACTCATTATTATATTTGACGATATCCATGTTCCGATATATCTGTGCAAGATGGGTGATTTACATAATTAGAAGACTTTGGTTGTATTAATATCATTGATCACTTTGGGAGTTCCTATATATCTGGATATGTTATCTGTCACTTTATTATAAGAACCTGTCTGTACCTATCGAATGTAATTTTGTTTTCATGAGGCGGTAGGTACACAACACGCTACTGATCCGCGTTTAGACTAATTGATCCTTGAAGATTATTTTTCTTGAGTCAACTGAATGCATATTTTGTTTACTAAACAAAATGAATTTGTATCTGTTTCTGTGCCTCAGCGGTAGTTGATGCGACAGTTTGCGCATGAGGTCTCGGTTCGGTGCCCAGGTTGGTGTTTTACTGTCTAGAAATTTTCAGTAGCAGCACACAGAATCTGGAGGCTGATCTTTAAAACGTAGGACTTAAAACCATAGTTGACAAAATTTAGGTGTATTGAACCTCTTGCCTTACCTATCCCGAAGTGGTTTAAGCGTGCTATGTAAGATAACAATGGTTACTGCTTGTTAACACCAGGGGACATACCTGGCGGACATTTTTGAATAACCTGATTTTTTTGAGTACTTTGTTTTGATGTCCTCTCTAGCGTAGAATAGAATAGCATTTAGTAGGTCATGTAAGCGCTCGAAAATAATGTTGCCCAACGTTATTGCAATCTATTGACATTGTCTGTACGATAAATATATTAAAATAGACTGTATTATACATATAAAACTTTCGGAACAAATTCTCTTAATCCATTCCATTCAAATCCGTTATATAGGCAAAGAAAAAAGCACACAAATAGACAAGGCGGATAGTAACTTTGTTTTATATAATTTAGAAGAGAAGATAACAAGATATTTTGTATGACTACATTGACTACACATGCACTTATTGTCGAAAATCAAAACCGAATATATTCAATAATACTAAGTTAAGATAATACCACAGTACCACATTAAGATAATATTTTGGTACTTATGTACCTAATTTCGTCATCAACATATTATGTACTAGGTACAATGTGAGTAAGGTGAGATGATCAGAGTAAAAGTAGAGGTACTTTAATACCTACAGCTTTTTTAATATCCAATTGTGTCTATACGAATGTGTGTCTTCATATAAATGAATAATGAACAGTATTGTAAGGTATGGGACCTCGAATATAGTAACTATCTGCTACAAATTGACTCGCAATGAATAGGATTAACGATCGTTCAGTTTTGAACCTTCTCGAGGATTAGGAAGCATGACCCCAAGTTGAAAGTAGGTACTGCATGTACCTTCGCACTTGAAATCTGTCGGCAACTATAACAACACATTTACGTATAACAAGTATGTATGTATATTTATATAGAAGACTTGTGTTAAAACACAAAAATGCAACAATGTAAGCATAGGGTACATATAATACATGATTTGTGCATAATTATAATCTCATCTACAATAGGGGTAGTTTCCTAATGAAATAACGATGCCACATGAACGCGGTCGCTGCTGAGAGGGAATACCATGTGATTACATAAGACAGGTGTTCGTTTCTAAGCGTAACTCTGGTCTGGTTGGGGATAGGCCAGCCTTCTGGCGGGTCCGGTACACCTCGAGCGTCTAACCAAACGGGAGCACAACCAATATATGCGCTCATCTGGTCAAGATCCCTGAAAGATAAATAATTTAATTATGAGGGCATTACTTAATCTCAAAGTTAAGACTTAGATCACAGTATAAACTACAGTATTCCCAAATTAATAATGCGCATGCAGATCTTCGCTAATTGTCGTATTCCCGGCAACACCCAAATCATTGAATCGTAAGAGCCCTAAACAATGCACTTGCATTTTGCACCTTGTTCGAAAGGAATAGGAGTCAATATCATGTGTATATACAATCGAAAACAATTCGGGCGATCGGCGGCGGTTGCCGGGCAGTCAAAGGTCCGTCAGTCGTCTTTATTTATTGGTGGTGACTGCACGGTGACTGCACGTGTTCTCTCTGTGTGGAATTATATTGAGCTACTACTACACACCCTTTTTGGTTTTGTTTTCAAAGGTGAATTTAATGTCAACTTTAATTATCTTATTCAAATTTAAATAGTTTATTTTGTAAAATAGGTAAATATACTAACATTTATCACGGTTTTTAATATTAAAAAATTGAAAATATCTACGTTAAATACATATTAAGTACTAGAAAAACCTTTTAAAAATCAGATTTAGGCTTATATAAATTTAATAGAAAGATACACATGCATAAATAAACAAATAGATATAGGAATAAATAATATTATAAAGTATATTAGTACATATTGCAATAATACAACAAATAAATAAAAATATGCCTAACTCTGCCCATACCATTTTCTTTCAGACGAATTCTTCCAGAATGGATAAATTTAAACGTGGAAAGCCGCTGAAGTCACAAGCACGGCAAATGGTATTTAAAGTGTACCTTTATTTCTTAAATGAAGCCAATGTTTTCAAAAGAGACCATGATGGTTATTTTAACAAAATTCAGGACCGTGTTACAAAAGCTACAGGAATTTCACGACGAACTTTGAGTAATATCTTAAACGAAAAAAAACAGAATCAATCAATGAAATTTTCCTCACCAAAAAAAGGAAAACCTAAAAGTAGATTTCGGCTGGGACTTGATGATTTCGACTACTGTGTTATTCGTAATATGATATACAATTTTCAGTTGACGCTCAAAGAACTCCCCTCCCAACTGTAAATAATTTGAGAAAAAGTTGATCGAAGCTATTCATTTCAAAGGCTGTGCAGAGACTTTAAGGCTGATCTTGAAAGAAATGGGGTTTAGGTTTCTGAAAACTGATAATAACAGACGGTTACTTATGGAAAAGCATGATATACGTTTAAAAAGGATCAAATATCTCAGAGAAATACAGCAGCTGAGGAATTCTGGTAGAAACATAGTGTTTATGGACGAGTCATACGTGCATACATCACATACTAAGGGTAAAACTTGGCAAGATAGCAGCAAAAAGGTATCAAGCAACCCATTTCCAAAGGAGAGCGAATAATTATTGTACACGCAGGCAATGAAAACGGCTTCGTCCCAGGGGCTCTAATGTTACATAAATGTGGCGACTCAGAAGGTGACTATCATAAAGAAATAAACGCGGAACGTTATTAAACTTGGCTACGCAATCAATTGATTCCCAACTTGCCTCCTAATAGTGTGTTGGTAATTGACAACGCCCCATATCAGAATAAGCTGTCTGTTAAACCACCAAACTCAAACACACATAAACCACAAATGATAGCTTGGGTACAACAACACAACATTCCGCATGACCCAAAGAAACTGAAACCTGAATTGTATGAAATTATAAAAAGACAAAGAAAAATACACAGAATTTGCCATTGACCGTATAATGGAGGAACATGGGTATAAAATTATACGATTGCCACCATATCATCCCGATTTTAACCCCATTGAAAATATTTGGTCCCATATAAAGCAACACGTAGCCAAAAAAAATATTGCAATGACTGTCACGTCCGTTAAAGATGCTATATTAGCAAAATTCAATAATATAGGGCCAGAAGAAAGGAAAAAAGTTTGTGATCATGCTGTTAAATGCGAAGATGAATATAGACAATTTGACCCAAGAATCGATAGATTTTCCGATAAAATGATTATTTACACAGGTGATAGCAGTGGGGAAAGTGTAAATGAACAAGAGCATAATGAAAGTTCTGATGAATCTATGTCAGGAATAGAGATCCTCCCTGATTCTGATAAAATTTTAAATACTTTTGAACTGAGATTTTAATGATTAGATTTCTAAGATTTTAATGTAAACCTGTGTTTGAAAACCATTTTTTCTTTTTCTAATATAAACCTTGTGTTAAGTAAACCTTCTTTTCTTCCATCATTACACCAGCTTCTACAACTATAAAATTTTCGAAGTAAATCAATCCAACAAAGATTGTAGCATATTCGCAATCGTGTGGTTTTCCTCGCTATTTACTTACATGGAATTATCGAATCAAATTTCGTTACTGCTAAATCAATATTTATCTCTTTTAGCACAAAACACATAACTACTAAATTATGCATGAAGAAAATGCACTTAACCACTTTATATACATATCGTCTTCCGACGCTCGGGGAATACGACTGTTCAGTTGCCGAACAGTGACGAAGATTTCTATGCACATTATCACTTTGGGAGACCTGTAGTTGAAACCTAATATTAAAGAAAGTAGTGTGTTGTATTACTTAGTTACCATTATGTTGTTATTCCAATTTTGAATGACAAAAACTTGCCACTCTTACTTCTTACTATGACACTCAAGACCTATTATTATTATCAACCTATTGAATGAATCCGCACTTCAGAATAAAAGAAATGGTTTTAAATAAGCATCTTAATTTAGTTTGTAACAATTATGTTGGGTGCAAGGCATTAAAATGTAAGGCTGTAAATGTATTTTTTTAACCTACCACAAGTAACATAACATATTATATACCTTGAAAACCATGATCCCTTCTCAGGATTATTTTTAGGCATGAAAGGTGCCCTCTTTTCTGATAGTCTTACAACGCCAACCAATTCAACTTCATCCTTGACATATGAAGGCTCTCGATTCTCTTTGGGGCGCATATTTTGATGAATCCATCCACGGTTGATTAAAATCACTTCTCTGTTATAGAAAATTAATTCATGAGACAAAAATAAAATAATTAAATCATTTGTATGGAAAATTAATACATTGAATGCCATATAGCTGATATAGCACACAATAGAAAATGTATAGTTTGCATTTATTTATGACTATACACCTGGATGCTAACTTGGGCATCCCAATTGGATTATCTCTCTCACAATTAAAGTTACTTGCAACCTTCTGAGTGGTGATAACCTTTAAGAAGTGTGTGTAGTGATCTTTGCACTTTGAAGGACAATCAAAATTTAGCCATGTCTACAACTCAGAAGCTTGATGCTCAAATTGTATTAAGAATAGGGTAATTGTAAACATTTACGCATGCCAAACCCTTGTTCATTACCTGAGTAGTGAACTTTTTTTTCTCGCAAAAGCAGGTTGAAATTTTTGCAGTTTATTTTGCAAACAAACAAACAGGGGGTTATATATAAGGTATTTATTTTCAGAAAATACTGCTTAAGCTTAGTATAAAGCTATAATTTCTTTAATAAATCCTGTCCAGTATTACTGGACAAATTGATTAAATGTTTTAAATTTCCAGAAATATTTGAATAATAAGACATATTTCAAAATTATTTTGTTTAAAATACCAATTATTATAATATTTGGTTATATTATTCTTTAAGAGACAAAATCAAGGTACAGCAGCAAAGCTTTATGGGTCATCTTCGGAAGCTAAGTATTGCCCGAGTCATAGGTAGGTTATTATATTAGTATAGAAACCAAAGATCAGCTCATAGATCCTTGATGATTGATTTTTATACTAATATAATAAACTTAATTACAAAATTGTGATGTCAGTCAAATTCTAAGTAGATACTAATATAAGTGCAAATAAATCAAGCATTTATAAAAGTCTGTGAAGCCAAGAATGGCCTCCATTTAGAAATGAAATGTAAATGATATCTTGCAGTTTCTGTACATAATTTAATGAATAAGAAACTCGCTTACCCAGTTTCTGCTAACATAAACGGTGTGATAACAAGCCACCCCTGATTTCTTTTAGGGTCAGATACTAGAGATCCTGTTCTAGGCAATGCAGAATCTTGTTCTATCAATGCTCTGGGACCAATAAGAATCTCTTTCTCGTGGATAAACTTGCCCCTGACTCTGACTGGCATGTATTCCATTTTGTCAAGTACTGAGTAACTGTGAAGAAAGTAAATGGAAACATATAAATATAAGGATTTGCTAGCTTTCAGCAGTGCCCCAGCACCGTATGTGCAGATATCGGTTGATGGTTCAGGCGTAATCGCGCCAGTTACAAATATCGCATGTTTCGTGTTTTGAATTGCTACAGAAGTAATTCTTTCGGAAAAAGGCTTATCAGTCTTCAAGTAAAATTAAATTTCTATACTCTTATTAACACAATGATTACGTACTCTTGAGGCATCTCAGCAGGTACTGCATTTGTTTTAGAGTGCATAATATCAATGAGCTCTAATTTCCATTGTAAACGGTAGACTTGCCAGCACCCCAGGCCGAAAGAGCCGACTGGAATCATCTAAAATAAAGTTAGTAATTTAGGACTAGGTTTGACATGAATATTATATATACAATTTTACCAGACAGCAGATTATATAAATATACAAATAGGTTATGTTATGATGATAAAATATTATGTAAAATATATATTTAAGGCATAGGTGAAAACTTAGACCAATTAATCTTGTAATATGTAACCATATAATAGTTCCTATATCCACAGCTTTAAAACAGTACCAGCAAAATCCACTTAAAAACTTCTCCAGGTTCCTTTTTAGGTCTGACTCTTTGTGATCTAAAGGCATTAGCAACAGTAACATTGTACCGTAAAACATTTCGTAGTACGGTTTTAGAACAACTGTTATAATTAATAACCAATTGACGGGACACTTTACATAAACTTGAAAACATTGTTGACATTTTTCAATCAGTACTTTTGAAGTCAATGTTTTCAATGGTAAATGGTAATATATATTTCTAATGTAAGATATCACACACAGATTAAACATGACAAACTGACAATTGAGGGCAGTTGTTGCCAGTCATAATAAATTATAGAAAAGAATATTGTAAATTATTATTACACAGTTATCGTGTTTTACAATGAAAACAATAATTGTAGATTATGTTGTATTTAGGTATAGCTTTTGATTTGCGAATATAATTCTGTTGCACATATGCACAAAAGTAGCAAGAAGTTTATAATTATAATTTCAGACTGCACTGTCAGTTTTTTAAAGGAGAGCGGACATACTAGTACTCATAACTTTAAAAAATTTGTCGTAAATGCAATAGAGATCGATAGATTTGCCTCAGCGGTTCTGTGGAATATGTTGTCGCTCATATTAATGGAACGGTGAGATCACGGTTTCAAGTTTAATAGCATGGAGTTTGGCAATACACCCACGGATAGATAGATACAAATAGCGATCTTAACACATAGCTGCAATGTGGCTGTGGCATACCTTTCTCTTACGGCGAAGATGTGTGTTTGGAGGTTATTGGTATGACGGGTATAGTAACACGTAGAATCCAGATTTCAGAATGTATTATATTTGAGTTTTGACACCTTAAATTATTGTAGTGACTGCTCTGCTGCATAACTGCCTCCATGGCGCAGCGGTAGTGAATGAGACTGCTGTGCATGAGGTCTCGTGTTCGAATCCCGGGTGGGGCAACAAAAAGTTATTGGATTTTTCTGTTAAGAAATCTCAATACGAGCCCGGAGTTAGGAAGTTGGCGGTGTTAGACACCCCCGTGCCTCGGAAATCACATAAAGCCGTTTGTCCTGCGCCTGATCTCTCTCCGGTCGTGTCGGATTATTCGTCCCATCGGATCATGAGAATTAGGGAACAGAGAGTGCACTTGTGTTTGCGCATACACTTGTGCACTATAATATCTCCTGCGCCGATGGCCAGTCTCGGTTAAGATTGGCCGCCGTGACCGAAATTCGGTAAGGAGGACATTATTATTATTATTGTAGCCAAAATATTGCGTTAACCAATAAAAAGTAATATAAAATATGTAACCAATAGCAACTCTCAGATACGACGAATCAGAGATGAGTTTAGTCTACGCTAAGTTCTGTGTGCGGCACTAACGTCGGAGCGAGCCGTTTCCTGCGCAAATGCCATTGGTCTTTTCTTCTGGTGTCGTGCGTGTGCGGTTCAGGGCATGAAGCCACGTGAGGCAGCTACAGTATTCCCTTTCGAGCAAAAGCGTACCGGCGCGGCGGCAGTTTGACGACACGGCCCGAGCGTGTTACCTTGGCTGCCTGTGACGTAATGGTGTCCGTTCGCAGACAAGGTTTAGGTATTTGTCGCTCGTCAACAGTATGTTGCGGTGAGTGAGATCACAGGTTCTTGGGTAACGAGTATGTTGCTTGAAGGTATATGTTGCTTGGAAGTAAGGTACTGGTATGTTGGTTGCTATTTTCTATTATGACGTATGCAGGCTTCAATCGATCCGGCAATTGTATAGTAAATACCTTATCTGTGGGCCAATTCACGTATTTAAATGTGTTTACTTGCAGTACAGTTGTAACTAAGTTTCGATCAAAACAGCTCTTTTCGTATTCACATAATATTGACAGCTGATGTTTCAGATACAAAATCCGACGTAAAACTTAACTGCGACTGCATACGGACTGCATCTAAACTCGATCGGTGCGTCGAGATATTACGTGAATTGGCCTACAGTTCGGCTTACAACTCTGTAGAGACCATCATTTGGTGCTTGAAGTGGCTTCTTAACTGCATCTATCCTAATAAACACATGAGCGCACTCACGTAGGTCTTTGTGCACAAACACACGCTTATTGTTACTATGATGTTCGGTGACGTGTTGCGGCTTGTTTAAATGAATTATGTTTCGCAGTTTTTAAACGTAAGTATAATCCATATTAGGTGTAGCATTGCTCGGTGCAAAGAATTTGCAGGTTAAACATAAGTTGTAGCCGTAGGTGAGTTTAGCGGCGTTTACACCTGTGTCGGTGCGCAAAGCGGTGCGTAATCCAAAAAGCACTGGAGGTAACTCGTCAATCCATGTACTTATGTCGGTGAGTTTCGCGCGTAGTGCATTTTTGAGCGAGAGATGCCATTGCTCTACTATGCCGTTGCTTTGTGGGTGGTACGGTGTTGTACGATGTTTCTTTGTACCTATAGTTTTAATTAAGTTTTGAAACAGCTGACTCTCGAACTGTCGACCTTGATCTGTTGTTATTGTTGTCACACACTATACGCTCCGCTGTTGTCTCGTCAGTAGGTATAGCTTCGAGCCATCTCGTAAGTCGGTCGATCATAGTAACGAGGTAGAGATGTCATTGAGCTGTCGCAGGTAGCGGTCCGGCGATGTCGATATGCACGTGTTGAAATCGGTCAGTTGGCGGGAAAGTTTAAATGGAGGATAATGTGTGGCGTTCTATTTTGCTTTTTTGGCATGGTATGCAGGTTCGAGTCCAGCGGGTGACGTCTGCGTTCATAGATGGCCAAAAATACTTCTTTGTTTTAAGTTTGCGAGTCGTGCACGTATCGGGAAGGCTGATATTGTGCACGCTGTTAAAAACTTCTTGTCGATGTTGTTCGGGTATATATGGGCGTAAATATGATGTAGATGTTTCACAGTTCACAGTATAGTTCTATGTTTGTGTTCTTTGGGAGATGTTTTGTTTTAATACATAATTCTTGAATATTGCTGTCTGTTTCTTGCGCGGTCGCTATGTCCTTGTAGTCTACTGTAGATGAGCGTGAGATGGTTTCTAGGCGACTGAGTGCGTCGGCAACGATATTATATTTACCACTTATGTGACGTATGTCAGTGGTAAATTCACTGATAAATATAAGTTGTCTTGTTCGCCTCGGTGTTTCGGTTGTTGAATTAATCTTAGTCATGACGAATGTTACTGGCTTGTGGTCGGTGAATATAATTAAATGACGTCCTTCGAATGTCTTGCGGAAATGTTTGACGGATAGGTATGTAGAAAGTAGTTCCCGATCGTAGGTAAAATACTTCTTTTGTGCGTCGTTGAATTTCTTTGAATAGTATCCTCGGGGCTGCCATGTTTCGTCTATGTACTGTTGTAGTACGGCGCCGACTGCGTTCTCCGATGGGTCGCAAAATAAGGCGAGGCTGGCGTGATATGATGAGTGAGCGACTAGAGCTGCAGTTATGATGCTGGCTTTACACTGCTCGAATGCTTGTATTGCATCGTCGGTCCAAGTTATTTGTGATTTGTCCTTTTTCTTAATGTTGTGGAGATATGAATTTAGCGGTGTTTGTAGAGTTGCCGCGTCGGGAATGTGATCGCGATAGAAGTTTACCATGTCAAAAAATCTGTGTAGCTCCTCAATTGTCTTCAATTTGACTGGGGGCTTGAATTTTGTGTTCGGGCAGTTTAATTCCTTCCTTTGTTACTGTGTAGCCTAGAAATTGCACTTCTGTTTTTCCTAAGTTACACTTAGCGGGGTTGATGGTGATGCCATGGTCTTCCAATTGCTTAAGCACAGTATGGAGATGTTCTCGATGTTGAGCTTCGTTTCCAGACGCTGATAATCTATGTCGTCTATAAATGAATAGACGAAATCTAGGCCTCGTAGCACTTCGTAAATGTATCGTTGAAATGTTTGTACAGCGTTTTTCAAACCGGGGCACATGCGTGGGAATTCAAATAACCCCATTGGCGTAATTATGGCTGTCTTCTCGATATCTTCGTCTCTAATGCTCAGCTGTTGGTAAGCGCGGTTTAGATCGATTGTTGAGAACATAGTCTTGCTTGATAGGTGGTGAGTGAAATCCTTGATGCGTGGAATTGGATAGCAGTCTAGCTTGGTAATTGAGTTGAAGCGGCGATAGTCACCACAAACTTTCATGTCGCTGTTTCTCTTAGGCACGATGTGAAGACCATGGGCTCTTACTTGGTCTGCATAATCCTTGTTCTATTATGTTTTCGAACTCTTTCCTTACTATCTCGTAACGGTGGGGTGGTATAGGACGAGCGCGGCTATGTATGAGTGGGTGGTCCTTCCGTTTCGATGTAATATTGCACGTTGATATTGGACTTTAATTGCATTGATGTTAGTCTTGTTATGCCGAGGAATTGCGCTAAAATATCGTGATACGACTGCGACGTATCTATGCTGCGAACTGTAGGCATTGTCGAAACTCGTATTGGAGCGTTGACCTTCAGACTCGTAACGTCGTCGATTATTCTTCGATTTTTCAAAACTACGATGAGTTGATGATGTTTGAGGAAGTCCGCACCGAGTATTGGTTTCGAAACGTCGGCCACGATGAATTTCCACTTATACGGGCGTCGTAAGTTGAAGTCGAGTGTTAATGTTTTCTCGCCATACGTTGCTATAGGTGTGTTGTTGGCTGCGCAAAATTTAAAAGGTAGCGGTGTTGCGATCTGTCCTTTTCTCTTCGGTAGCACGTACTTATATGTTAGCGCCCATGTCGAGAAAGAAGGATATATTGGCGTTGCAATCGGTGAGGTAAAGGCGGTGCGAGTTTTCATGAACGTCGGTGTCCGCCGCAGCCAAAGTTCGGTCTTGTTTTTCGAAGGCTTAAATGTCCAGGGTGAAGTGCAGCGTCGAGCTTGTTCTTTGAAACGTCGGTGCTAATAACAAAATGGCGACAGTGACGCGTCTCGGCTCTGTGAGCGTGACGAGTCGCGATGGCGGGACGGGTAATAGTTGCGACGATCATTATTATTGTAGTTGGCGTAATACGGTCTTGATTTTAACTCGGCTATTTCCAACGATAGTTTTCTGATTTCAGCATTGAGGTATAGAGTTTTTGCTTGCGATGTGGATGGCGATGGGGTTGACGTCGGTTGAAGGATGTTGTTTGTGGCTGAACTGGCTGGTGATGGACTTGATGATTGCGCTGTGTGAGCTGAATGTTCCATGGTGGTTTAACTGGTTTTAAATTTTCTTGTTGGCGATGGGCAGAGCTTCAGGGTTCTTACTTGTTATGTTCCTGTTTGGGGTCACTACTTTGGATGTTATGGGTATGACGGGTATAGTAATACGCAGACTCCAGATTTCAGAATGTATATTTTAGTTTTGACACCTTAATTTTTAGTAGCCAAAATATTGCGTTAACCAATAGAAAGTAATAAAATATGTAACTAATAGCAAGTCTCACTTTCGACGAATCAGAGATGAGTTTAGCTTACGCTAACTTCCGTGCGCGGCGCTAACGTCGGTGCGAGCTGTTTCCCGCGCATATGGAAACCATTGGTCTTGTCTTGTGGTGTCGTGCGTGTGCGGTTTAGGGCATGCAGCCACGTGCGGCAGCTACATGTGTCTATGTAACACACCGACCTGTTAAGAATACATCTATGTAAGTAACAATATCAAGAGGATAACGACCCTAGATGTGATGATGATGGTGTGATGTGCTAGAATGTGCTAGAATACCTAATATAATGAGGGAGCGAGTGTGGTCGATCCACGTTCACCTATATGCATGAGTACGAACTTAGCCCACGTAACAACATTAACTGTCGCCTAATTTGCGTGAGTGTAGAAAATGCAACGACAGATGGTTAGGCACTGATGGCGTAGTGGTTTAAGTGGATATCTCGTTATTGCCTCTGCTTCGAGTGTAGTGAGTTCCATCTCCACATGGAACAAAACTTGTGTGATTCAAAAATGGTTGTTCTTAGCCTAGTTGTTCATTGTGTCTGTAGTTTAAATATCTACCAGCCCCCCTAGAATTATGATTTAATATTAAATTTGTAATATGAGATTTCAATGTTTAAAAATTGATCGATTTCTAAGATTCGACTTGCCTAAGTTTTCTAATGGTTGAAAATCTCGATAAACAAGTAAATTAGTGATGGTAATTTATCTTTTTATCTGCCCGTTTATCAGTCTTAGCTGCTTATGTCAGCAATTATCAAAGCTATCAAATAATCAACGCTATAAAAAAATAAAAAAGCTTGTTGAAAAGAGGATTAAAATCAGCAGGTTAAGTGTGCAGTTACATAACAGGTATTCAGAAACTCATTATAAAATGGCTGTCTACCGTAATTTACCCACGTTTATAATAACTGCTCCGCGCCCGTGGCTCATAGCATGATCTTATATAGCCAATAAACTTCCTCAAGAATTTACCTAACAAATGCAAAAAAATAAAGTTATATAGGTCTGGTGCCAGATATTAGCGCGTTTGTAGCGACACCACACGTTCACACTAAAATCCAACAAACTATTCAGATTTTTATCCTAACTAATATTAAAAATGCGTATGTGTTTGTTTGTTAGGTACTTTAACGCCTTAATTACCATCATGAAATTAAATTTCACATACACGTTGTCAGGGGTACAGAAAGAGAGCATGGTTCTTACGCTAACCTTCACCTAGAAAAAAGTACAGTTCCCGTGGGATAGAAGATTATTGACGCCGGCGAAGCCGCAGGTAAATCCAATGCAATCCAATCATTGTTAAATGCCAAATTGAAGAAATATTATGTTTATAGTAATTGATGTAGAAAATCTTCAGTTGGTAGTAGATCCTCGCTGGTTTCAGCATGAATGGGCCAGATCGACCGGGGTAGTACTACCCTCTCACAGAATATCGGCGTGAAGTAACGGTACCCGTACTGTTGCGTTTCGTATCGGTGAGTGAGAGAGCCGGAGGCCCAGTTACCCCGATCCTTTTCCTATCGTTTCCTTTGTCCTTTCCCTCCTTCATTCCTTTTAAAAGGGCTGGCAACGCACTTGTAACTCCTTTGGGGTTGCGGGTGTCCATGGGCGATGGTAATCGCTTACCATCAGGCGATCCGTACGCTCGCTTGCCAAAACATGCAATAAAAAAAAAAACTAATTATGAGCACCAGATTTATTATTTTGTGTGTAGGTACTTATATCCTTTTCTATGCCCCTGACAACATGTAAGTATGCAAACTATAAGGATGATCGGACGAGTAGATAAGGCGTGAGCGTCTCAAACAAACTCACATTCGCATTTATAATATTAATTAGAATTTTCAACAAAGTAAAAATAGATTTTCACTCTGTGAATAATAATTACCTCAGTGGTGCAGCGGCAGTGTATGCGACTGCTGCTGTGCATGAGGTCTCGTGCTCGATTCCCGGGTCCTAGCAATGTGTTAATGGGTTTTACTGTCTTGTAATTTTCAGTAACAGACGAGTCTGGAACTTTGGCGAGTCGTCAATAAACCCGTCCCGTATTACCTACGTGTAACCTATAAGCATAGCTAGCATAATGTGGGTGTCATACACTTTAAGTTATGTCTGACGCTAAAATCCCGTCTATATCATGATGAATAATTAATGTTTTAAAGTCAGGTTACCATTACATTTTGCTATTTCTATCCGAAGAACGAGGTCACAAAAAGGTTGTGAACATTACGAGCAATGAGATACAAAAGTAACCGTGATAAATCGATAGGTATGACTGCACGAATGACGATATGCGCAGTGGTTTGTAGGTAGTTAAATCGGTGACTAAGCGTAAACCTTTAAAAAGTTATTGAAAATCCAAAAGGAAAATTACAGCTGAATTTGAAAAGATAGGTATAGATATAACGTTTTTATTCAAAATCTTTATACGAATTTATGTATAATTTGAAAGACAATTGAGCTGATTAAATTATATGGGTATACCTACTCGAAATCATCGACGACATGCGGCATGTCCGTAATTGAGTGAGTAAAATAAATGGGATTAAATATAATGACCATCAAAAATACTAATTGCACAGCATAACGAGCACCTATACGCCTCAAATCACTGCATTCCGTCTCGGATGTGCAATGTCCAATTCATGATCTGTCGCAGTATGATTGTAAAAAGTGGTGGCCGCAATTCTTCAAAACAAAAACTACGACGAAACAAAGCATACCTAACCTAATACAACACTAGTACCTTTGAAAGACATACATACACAGACACGCACGCACACATGCATACGCACGCGCATGCAACACACACACTCACTCACACGCCCTTACACACTCACTCACACCCCCACTCACACACATACTCATACACACACACGCAGACGCACACACACGCACACGCACACACGCAGGCGCACACACACGCAGACGCACACGCATGCAGATGCACACACACACAGATGCACACACACGCAGATGCACACACACGTATACGCACACACACCCTCGCACATATAAACTCCCTCACACATACTAGCTTAGTTAACTACATAGATTAAGATATTAAGTTTTAAAATATTTAGATATTGTAACACGATATTTGATTTAATGAAATGTTAAAGAGAAAGATCATGATTGTATACTAAACAACTCACCTTTATTACAGAAGGGAAAATGACTGTTACTCCTTAATACAGATTATTTAATAATCTAGCTAGGAGAACAGTGTAGGTCATTCATTTGATTGTAAAATATTATTATTATGATTATGAATTAAAAAATAAAGAATATTATTATTATTCCGTCTCGGAAGGGTTAGGTTATGTTAGGTTCCTTCTTAAAACCACCCAAAAATAGGAGCACCGCGAAGCGGAGCGCCGTCGACTTATTTTGATCTCTTTAAATATATTTTGCTGTGCAATTAGTATTTTTGGTAAGCATATTTTGCTGTGCAATTAGTATTTTTTATGCTGTGCAGTTAAATACTACCCAAAATAAATTAAGAATTGTGAACATGTTCAGACAACTGTTTTCAGAAGTGCGTATACTTAAAGGCAAACACTAATTTATAATAAGTATACCTACTGTTTTGTAAAAATGTCTAAGTTGGTATATCATTATTTGTATCCCACTTAGATAAGTTAAAACACTCATAAAAAGGCTATAACGATAACCTGGTGCAAGTAGCTTTTGGAACGGATGTGACGTCAGTCAACGCGTCGCCAAAGCCAAAGCCTAGCCACTATATTGACTTCCCCTTCCGCCAAGCCACACTGTCAGACAGATAGTGAGGGGAAGTTAATAAAAGCCGTAGCTATGCCATATTATGAGTCATTCGTTGTTAATTCGTTGTTGATTACAAGGTTTAGACAAAGCTCTGCCCGATTTTTATTTCACCTGTTATACTTTAGAAAGTAATAGGTCTTTAAAAAATGCTGTAAGAGGTACAGACTCATGTCGTTCTACTATTACTCAATATAATATCAAAGATAATTTAGGAATAATACACAGAGATAAAAGGAAAGTATTAGGTAAACATCTGCACAAACTTTTACAAGACGCTATATACTACACTTAATAAGGTTGCATCTGCTCCAGTCCAACCAAATGGTAATATTCACCTTACCACGCCTACCATACCTCTGCCACATGCCACATCTCTCATGCTACCATATCTCTAGGGCCTGAAATACACTGCGCTTTACGTGCTTTAAAATACGGCAAAAGCTGCGGCGAGGTCGGAATAACAACGGAAGTCTTGAAAATACTACAGTTTTACTTACTACCCCATTTATCAAATTTATTTAACACACATTTCTAAATTAGTACATTTCCGAATACATTTTGTCACTCTACAATTATTCTCCTTCATAAATAAATAACTACATATGTATATTCAAATAAGTTAAACTAAACACTTGGTGCCGCATGCGGTGACATACGTAGTTTTGGTAGATCTTTTTTGCCAGTAGGTAACAAAGTATTGTTTGTCCCCGCCTGCAGCACCATAAAATATTTAGTTTAACTTATTTGAATACACATATGTAGTTATTTTATTATTTAATAAAGTAAGAATTTTATATAGATATTGTGATACTTGTTTTCTCTTTTCAGTTCATTATTTTTAAGTAGTTGGGTTTTTTGTTTTTATAATAATAATTTTATTTCAGACTTTTAATTTTTATTAACCTACAAGTTATTTCTGTTGTTACATATGTAATATTATAATGTAACATAATATATACATA
Source organism: Catocala nupta (assembly GCA_963675205.1). NCBI lineage: Eukaryota > Metazoa > Arthropoda > Insecta > Lepidoptera > Erebidae > Catocala > Catocala nupta. The sequence continues at coordinate 25,952,335 of OY776078.1, read as the reverse complement.
GTTTTATTTTAATATATAACTAAGTACAGGCAATGTCATTCCTGACTTGAATACATTCTTGCTAGAAAATGATACTTTGGGTGTCCCGATATATAATTGGTACGCTTTTTGACAATTTGTATTAAAACAGTAATATAAACGTGATATGATACATATATTTTTGAAATGGTCTTTTCACGATCTTTCATTTGATACCCATATTGCTAAGGTAAGAAAATATATAAACAATCCTCCCCTTTTTATTTCATTCGCGAGCGCTATTTTGAAATTTTATATAGCCTATGTCACTACCACAATTCTGATGAATTCAACGACACCTCATACGCAAAAACCGTCCAGCCGTTTGGGCTCTGGGGCGTGCCAACGAAATGGACATATATACATACATACGCTCGAAAAACTTTACCCTCCTTCTGACGCAGTCGGGTAAAAAGGCGATAAAACTGATTTAAACAATTATCGCCCCATCAGTCTAAAAACTCATTTGTACAAAGCCTTTATGAAAATAATAAAAAGCCAAATTTCCATTTAACTCGAGTCTCAGCAACCCCTAGAACAAGCCGGGTTCCGTCAAGGCCTATCTACCACGGATCATCTTCACACTCTGAACCAAGTAATTAAAAATTGCATCAAATTAAAAAAGAAACATTATATCTGGCATTCGTCGACTACACAAAGGCTTTCGAAAGTATAAAACAAGATGCTCTTTTCAATGCACTTAACACCCAAGGCATAGATGCTGGCTACATAAACCTATTGAAAAGAATTTACCGCAATAGCAACGCTTCAATAAAAACCAATACCACCGGACCAGACTTGCCCATCCAGATAGGAATAAAACAAGGAGACTCGCTATCTCCTAAACTATTCACTGCTACCCTAGAAGAAGAAAGCTTATATATCAAAAGATGTCTCCAGCCAATGCAGTTGCCTGATGTCTTACCTTATCTTAGCCAACATATTCTCTTGTTATATCTAATCTTGTTATAGTAATAAAACTTTATTTCAATAATCTCTCATTGATTTTATAAACATCAAATCAAATTCGTCTGCATGGTGCCAGTTAGATATTTTGTTAAGACAACGATTTTATAAATTGAACTTAATGTTAGTAGTATTCATACGTATTATGGCTGAGTGTAGGTACATATGGTTCAGATATAAGTTACAATACATCTATCAGAGGTGAAAAGTCTTTGCGCAGGTGGTATAAAGCAGAATTATCAGTAAATATTAATCTATGTGGCACTTCGTTGGCATATTATGTAGACACGTAGCGCGCAACACGACATAATAGATAACAAAATAGAGATTACAACTATCGATAAACGTTGTTTTTTTTCCACCTGAAATTTTATCGCTCATTGTTCGATTCTACTCCGCATTCGATTCCTTAGCAAATATTTTCCGGTCATGAAATGTGCCAGATAGACAGCAGTAGCTCTTCTGACTGAAATGAGACATAATCACATATCTATTGATATCAAATATTTTAGATATTTTATAGTCACAGGTTTGGGATATTTAGATATCGCACATTAGTATGCATCTTACAAATTAATGAAAATAAATACTATCAAATTAAACTATTTTATAGCTATGATTTTCGTGACTTTTTAATTAAATGTGGAGCAAACTTACGATTTGATGAACAAAATCTCCCTTCTTTATAACTTCAGTTCATAAATCCTGTCGATATTTAGATTTCTTTTCTATAGATACTCCAGGAACAATATATATTCTAGATACATAATAAAAATCTTATTATCTCAATCAAAATTACAACATTAACATGACTAAACAATGACATGATTTACGTACTTATATTCGATTTGAACTTAATTTCTTCAAACAATATCGATACGATCACGATTCAAGGAACTTGACCGTATCGATATACGAATTGGTACATTACTATTATGAATGAATGAATGTAAAAAATATAGTTTTAATTTAATCACACTGTCGACCACGTTCGGTTGAGGCGGACATCAATATATTAACATGGCGAACACACCCGGCGAAACGGTAAAACATTTTATAAATATTAGACAAATATTTCTATAATATTATTGTTATGATATTTATATTAGTTTATTCTTTAATCTAAAATTAGTGTTTGTGTACTTACTTAATGCGAACAGTGTTATGCATTGCGACATATTTATTTTAACAGATGGTGTAAATGTTGGTATCTGTATCGAAATCAATTTACCTATGTCGGATTTTTTATTAACTTGTGTTATTAGTTATTACTAAGTCTTACATTTTTTATGTTTAAATAACACGTATTGACTTAATATACTACGACGAATATATAATATGCTTTCTGAGATAAAACTATTTATAAATTCTTTTCGTTGGGATTAGTGGATAGTTTCCTACTGTTGAGGAAAGAAAGGAACTATATTCAGAACAGCTGTCTTCAATAAAACTCCAGGTCAAGGTCATGTTCGTTTCCACAGCCGATGTTATTTAGTTCAAAACCAGGTAAAGAGCAACAAGTCTGTTTGCTTAGATGACGTAAAGGATATTGACGTAGGCCCATTCGATTCCATTACGGTAATCAATAAAAATCTTATACATATACTAGCTGACTCGCGCAACTTCGTCTGCTTCACATATGAGAATTATGCCCGTTCTTGCAACATTTTTCATTGCTGCTCCGCTCCTATTGTTCGTAGCGTGATGTTATATAGCCTATAGCCTTCCTCGATAAATGGGCTATCTAACACTAAAAGAATTTTCAATTCGAACCAAAGTAGTTCCTGAGATTAGCGCGTTCAAGCAAACAAACAATCAAAATCTTTAGCTTTATAATATTAGTATAGATAATAATATAATATTAGTATAGATAATATGTAATATTAGTATAGATAATATAGATGTATACGTACATTGAACCGTAACAAAAATAGACGTTTATATTTTGACAGTGGCCGCAATGGTTGGTGCAAACTCATGACATCAAGCAGTTGTGGGCGGCGCAACCCACGTATATCATCTCGCAGGCCGTCTACATGGTAGCGGGACTGCTTACACTCATACATGGTACAACAGATTCCTAGAATTAAAGCGATGTTTACAAATCCCAGTAGTACTATTAGGCATAATGTAGTTATGAGTGATGCTTTGGTACTTCGTGTAACTTTTAGATTATAACTTGTGTTTACTGACCTATCTACGGATGAAACTTTTTTTAATATGTGACGCCCGCACTAGTGATAAATCATGTGTAGCGGAGGACTTTATAAACATTCAAACAACGGACAAAATGTACACCCAAGCTCGGTACAACTATTTGTTTAAGCTGTCCATTTGTTTGCAGTGGCCACGCCGCCGCCATCCGCGCATACGTATGTATGCCAAGATAAGACGAGATATGCAACAATTATATGTACACAGGGTGATTTTGAAATCGTGTAATTCCTTTTAAACACGCATTCTACTGGTGATATAGAATAACCCTGACCATATTTTTATTTAATTAGATTTATTTTTTTTGAAAAATTATTATTCCGTTTTTTTCGTGAAATGGTGTCAGATAGTCATATGTTAACCAACCGAGGCAATTTTAATTTTTTCTAATTAAAATAAAAAAATCATATTAATAATTAATGTCGTAAATAATAACGGGCGGTCCTTTTTATTGCCCCTTATTATTTACGACATCAGTTATTGTTATGTTATTATTTTTAAATTAGTAAAATATTATGATTGTGTCAGGTGGTTAAAATATGACTATTTGAAATCATTTCATGAAAAAAATCTGTACTCTAATTTTGCCGAAATCATTATTCTAATTAAGAAAAAATATGGTCAGGGTTATTCTATATCACCAGTAGAATGCGTGGTTAAAAGGAATTACACGAATTCAAAATCACCCTGTAGAATTAGGGTTGCCCACCGTACTTTATAATAAAGCATTGTACGTTATTTAGGGTAAACGTACTTTATAGTACATTAGGAAAATAAAGTAGGTGAAAATACTTTATTTTACCTATTACGATTTTTACAGATTTTATTTATTTGTTGAATATAAACAATTGTTTGTCTATCTTAATATAGAAATATATTGTAAAGATCCGGTAAATGTTTATTAGATGTTACCATATTATTGCTGATGCTATCAACAATAATATGGTAACCAAAAAGCAGGTTAAATAAATAATAAGTACTTTATTTTCAGATCATGTACTTACTTTATTTGTTTACCTCGTTATAGTAAATTTACTCTATTCATTCAAAATAAAGGTGACAGCCCTATATATAAGTCTTGCATCAATCGTCTTGTCTTTTGCTCATTATTTAAAATCGTTATTCATTTGTGCATCGCCTTCAATGCACCTTTGTTAGGAATGCAAATAAATAATATTTTATATATTTTAGGCAAAGCGGTAATCTGTTCTGGCGTAAATTATTTTTCCGAGATATTATTCTTATTGCAATATAACACCTGTAATTTTTAGATCCGATTATTTAAAGCTTTCAGAAAGGGCGGCCGGTGGCCATACTTGTGGCTTGGTACAATCTTACACGGGATATTCACTGACAACTTCTGGCACTTTGTGGTACCCGAGTACGACAACTTTTGGCACTCCCAGACTCCGGTAATCCTGCTAGGTGGTAGATTGCCACTTCACATTATTCTCTTGTGTAAGTATTTATTAAATTTATATATTAATATTTTGATTACAGTAATAGTTGTTTAGGTATATGGTGGAATTGTTCAAACTGGGCGCATATTGCGAATATTTTCGTGGTGTATTTATATGATGTCAGGTGATAGGCTATTCGCTAAGCCTCCTTAATTTTATTAAGTCACTACTACTCATATTTAGCATGTAAATGCCTAAAACTATGAGATTTAAGACCTTAAAAATGTAGGTTCTATTTATTTAAATAAGATAAACCAGAAATCTGGTGTTATATAAATATTAGGATCTACGTTGTAGTGTAACTCATTACCTTTGCTTCCAGACCCTGCCTTTATTTACCACGCCGTATATGCGGTGTCCAGGTTGAACCTACCCAAATACGCAGAGCCTTTTGCTGTGGGTCTGGTCACTGTCCTGATAGACATTCCATACGACATTGTCGCCGTGAAGTTTGTTCACTGGACGTGGCACGATACCGACCCCAACGTGTTTGACCGCCATTACTGGGTACCCTGGAACTCTTACTACTTCCACGCAGCCTTTGCTGCTAGCTTCTTCTTCTTCTTCAACACCTGCAGGTCTTGGTTTGCGCCGAAGGTCGCACAGTGGGACTCAGCTGGGTAATAATCATTTTTTTGGATTTTTTGTACCTACCTAGCTTGGTGAAATAAGAATGTGTTTTTCGCTAAGTTATACATAAGTAATTTTCAGATAATTGCGGTAAATTATATAACATGATGTTATGTGTTAATATGCGATAGATGTTCTTAAACGTCGACGATAAACGTCGGTGATATGTTTGGCACCTTCGCCACAGAGAGAGTCGATTTTGATAACTTTCAAGCGAATTAATTGATTTAATACCATCTTTTTAATAAAAATAGTAATATCGGCATAGTCTTCAAATGCAAATAAAATCAATTTAAAGTCCTTCATTGTTTAATTATGCCTAACCTCAAGCCTGAATTAGGAGTCTTCGAACTCGTCAATAATGGACACTGATTGTTAGGTAGCGTCCGCGACATTACATCGTAAGATCAATCAAATCAAAACTAATCATGTGTTGAAGCTGGCTTTATTTGGAGAAGTACCTATATAAGTATCATCATCATTACCGACTCAATCGATCATTTATTACCGACTTCAAAAAAAGGAGGCAGTTTTTTAATTCGTATTATATATATTATATCGCAATTCTTTTTATTAGCGAATCTATTTTGTAATTTTATTTCATATTATGTAATGAGGATGTTTTTGTGTTTGTGCAGCAAAGTAACGGAATGGAAAGCTATGATCATCTCGTCACTACTGGGCATGCCGGGTGGAGTGCTAATGTTCATTCCAATCTACCACCCTCTGCACGACGTGTACAAGATCCATTCTGAAGTGACGTTCTTCTTACTGTTCGCCATATTCGGTGTTATTGTGCTTAGCGGAGTGCTAAGTGACAGGGAGAAGACTGCCAAAAAGTAAGGATTCTGTTTATATACTAAGTAGGTACTGTTAGAAGTAAATTATCTAATATGTGGGCGATATAAGATTAGACTAGAAACCTTATCTTTATTTGCCAGTACCAATTTAATAATAATTAAAATTTTAATTAGTATACTTTTGCAAATGCCTACATGTACTGCTATTTTCAAGGCGCACGAGATTCATTTGTTCGAAATATTAACCTAAAATGACTTAGTTAGTAGTTAAAATGGTCAAGTGGACTTAAGAATGAAATCAATCAATATTTTCGGGATATTTATTTTATCTACCAAGATGGGAAATAAGTTTACAGCAGCCTGCGTGATGGTGACCGTATTCAATAAGCATTTGCAACATTAGACGTGCCTATCACTGGCACGTTGGGTCTTTGCAAAAGGGTCGATGTACTGTCAGACCATGACAGCATATTGAGTTCTTTTTTAAGGCGCTTCAGAGACATAGATCACGCATCTCCCGTTGGCAGCATCGTTTCGTCGAGGAATCTGGATACCCTGCTTATATACATATACGAGTATACACAACATGAGAGTGACTGCATCGATGACACAATGTACAAACTCTCGCCTCACCACTGCCGCCGCGCGCCGTGCTGAGTACTGTAGGTTCAAATACAGGAGACAATTATTCGTGTGATCCACAATAAATTGTTATTAATGTTCTTCTTCTACTTCATATATATATAATTAACAGACACAAATGTCTGTTTAATTATATTGTATTTGTAAAGTCAACGCAACACCAGAGATCGATACCGCAGTAGGCTGCGAGAGATGTATTTTTATATAAAAACAAAAAGAGATTGTGTGACTGCGACCTTCTTTAAGGCGGCGATACGTACCCAGTCGAATTACTCTAGATAGAACATTAATCCCAAGTTTAAGTGACTTCTTCACCTTTTCTGTTGTTAGTCAAATTAATTATTAGTACCTACCTAATGCGTTCCCTTTATTCCACAGGTTAACAGCTATCGACTATGTGTTGATCCTGCAGCTGATGATCCATTATCTCATCTACTTAGGCTTCGTAAGCTTCTTTAACCCAGAGAAAGAAGTGTCTGTTGGTCTTCATGAGCCCGTGGGACCATGCAATGAGGTAGCGACGCTCGTCACACCTTTTGGACAGGTAAGCTACAATCACCATATTTATTACTCCCTCTTTCCCACCATAATCACTACATCAATTATACCCTGCATTTACATTATAATCACTATATATATAATTTTTATTTGCTTCTATAATCACCATATTCATAATTTTCCCTCTTGCATATTACAATCGCTCATAAATCTCATAATGTAACAAACATAACGTACTGCCCACAACGCTTCAAAATGCGTGAATTATGTTAATAATTATTATTGGTAGATTCTAGCGATTTTGGTCACAAATGACTAGTACCTTTGTTAACCCTTCCAGAATACTAGTTTGTTAGGTATCTGTATACCTAACAAACTAGTATTCTAACTAAGCTAATATGCTTGTGTTAGAAGTGAGTTCACGGATTTGTAATTGGATTGATTTGAACCCACGACTCGGTCTCACTAGTCTGATGCCTTATCTATTAGGCTACTGTCTCTTTTTAATATTTTTACCTAATATCCCCGCTATTAAGTAGAGTTAAACAGAGTGCAAGTATTTTCAATATTTGTAGGTGATTAGTGATTAGGTACAGATATGTGTTTATCTATATACACTGTTTAACTGTCCGCAGTATAACTTTAAATTTCGTTTATCACATACTTCATATTCAATCTATACCTACTAGTATATAATGATATATTATAATGAGGAAAGCTTTGATATTTTGTTTGTTTCTTTGTAAGGATTTAACGCAAAACGAAGACACCAATTTTAAAAATTCGGTCACCATTTGCAATTTATTTTTTCATCGAGTAACTTAGGCTATATTTTATTTAAAAATGTCCGTTTACTTGCATAGCCTAACCTAATTTTACGTGAGTGAAGCCGCGGGCAAAAGCTAGTACTTAATTTATTATTGCTTTCCATAATAATATACAAAAAGTGGACTTCATATTATATATAGGTACAAATTATTATGTAGATGTAGCTACGCCTTCATGTTGTTGAGATGGTAGGCAGAGTACCTACTTCAAGCACGTAGTAGTAGGCGAAGTTACTTCTAGTCTAACGAGCACGATTTCTGAGTTTGCCCGGCTACAAAAAATTGCCTAACAGAAAAAACCATAAATCTTGCCCAATAAAATTTTAGTATTCTAGCACTCACCATATTACGTTATAATATTTCTAAGTACTAATACCAACTTTATGTTATTTATTTATTATGTTTTCTAGGCATAGTAAAAAGTATATACGTGCAACGAAAACATCTTAATATTCGCCTTATTTGTTTTAAAGTTTTTAACCTATTGAGTCGAAGCGGCACTCTGGCTTCCATACACAAAAGGTTTATATTATATCTGGCTTTCTAAGACTTGATAAGCCAATGCCTTAAACCTAATAAACAATTATTATTATTATTATTATAATGCTCATCTTTTAGTTTTACGCATATTTTCTTTTTTCATCATTTTATACAAAATCAGTCATAATAATAGTCGAGTCAAATTCAAGTAAAATGTGTATACAATTTTTGGACACGTCAATTAACTGATATATTAATAAAAATAAATAGAAGGAAATAAAAATTCAGCATAGAAAAGCCTGTTTTATTTTAAATATCTAATATTACAGAACACTAAAGCAAAATTACGTCTCCGTCACATTGGACATTACTTTGGCACATACATTTACATGACGATAAGTGATTAAATAATTAGAAGATAACATTGTTAATTCTCTAAAATGTTGTGTATCTATAACGGTGCGTGACACGTTATCGCGATGATATAATAGTAACACGTGGGTGCAGCGTATATTCGTTATTTTGTATTTATAACTAGATTTTGCCCGTGGTTTCACCCGCGTAAGTCCCGTTCTCGTGGAAATATCGGGATGAAAAGTAGCCTATGTGTGAATCCAGGCCTCCAGCTATCTACATACCAAGATATCTATACTATCATAATATCTTATGCTTTAGTTCACTATGCTATTCTTATCTTTATACCTATATTAATTCTTTCGTTATAATTAGTATGTATGTTATAGAGGTTGAAGTGGCCGCCTCGCCTTTGACTTTGCGCCAAGTGCGGTGGTTTCGATCCATAAGACAAAATCTGTGTGTTTTCCAAATAGTTGTTTCGAGTCTGGGTGTTCTTTGTTTCCGCTGTTTGAATGTTTGTAAAGTCTGCATAAAGGGTCTTTTTAAAGTGAAATATTTAAAAAAGTACCGTTGTAAATTATGAGTAGGTATATTTTATCCTATCACTCTTCAACTAGACCAGTCCAATGCCTTTTAGACAAGTCAATTAGATACATTCTTACAATTTGGTACAGATCGTAAAATACTATTACGTAGGCGCAATTAAAATATCTATCTTAAGTCCACATCACATCATACACCTGCAAATAAAATTCAAGGATAGGTACTCGTCGGTTTTTCGCATAGGTGAACTCTTAAATGGTAAACGTTATCGTAAATATGGGCTATAGGTACTAACAAATTATGTAATTTTACATTTCATTTGTAATATTTAGTATTTATAAATTTAATGCCATTTATTGTTACTAGGCTGCTTTATGTGCATTTGTTGCAGTGATGCACTTAATAACTATTTATTCAGTACTATTGCAAATAATAATTAATGAATAGCTAAACCCGGCCACGCTTCGCTGTCACTCAGACAGTTGGTTTTTAATACCCGTTTTTAATTGCCCGTTGCCAAGAGAACTTCGGCATGAAAAGTATATAATTATTAAAACACCGTTATATAAAAATGTAACGTCCTGTATAAGTTTTAAGTCAATCCATAAACTACTTTTCGAGTTATGCAGACACAAACATATGCCTGTTGAATTATGATTAATAAAGATTTAATGGATATACTGTATCACTAGTTCCATCTTCAAATATTACAGAATAACGCAGCAGATAGCAGTAGCGAATAGTGTTCTGCGATTGCCATTCTTACGGAGATTGCAAAACTTACAGACTATTTAAAAGTTACATTTATAATCACCGTCATATTTCTAGCGTGTCGGTAAACTATTATTTATAAATAGACCACCTTCCCAGAAAAGAAGCTACCAATTACAGATTCCACTAAGGAAGATTCTGACATATTGTTCTAATTACAACCTTATGCTACTTCGTCAATTTAAAGTAAATGAACAATTTTGTCACTTGTCTTATTTGCCAAACAAACAATTCTTTATGATTTATAAATTATTCAGTTACTTTTTATGTACAAATATTCTATGGATAAAAACAAAAAATTTAAAATGGGAATGACAATTTATAGAGATGGGTCTCTATGTATATACGTTGGGAGTCTTGGATCCGTAGTTACCAAGTAAGACGAGAAAGCAAAATAGACTTTAAGATTAATAGTAATTTATTCGTTTATTTAGGATAGCTTTTGCTTTTACGGTTGATAGACCTGGTTCTATTTGATATTGATGTCTCATATTATTGTCCTCTAACATATAATCTAGGTTTCATTTCTGGCAGCAGGAAAAAAGTAAATCATGCCAGAAGTTTGCATTGGCCTTTATTTGTTTTCTAATTTTGTTATATTACATCTGTTATTGTAACTGTAGTTTGAGTACCTACTTTATTGTTAACTACTTACTACTTTAAGCTGCCTCCGTGGCGCAATAATGAATCGGTTCGATCCCGGGTCAAGCCAACAAAAAGTAATTAGGCTTATTTGTTAAGAAATCTCAATACGAAGTTGGCGGTGATAGACACCCCCGTGCCTCGGAAAGCACGTAAAGCCGTTGGTTCTGCGCCTTATCTCTCTCTGGTCGTGCCGGATTATTCGTCTCATCGGATTATGAGGTTAAGGGAACAGAGAGTGCACACTTGTGTTTGCACACTTACTTGTGCACTATAATACCTTCTGCGCAGATAGCCAGTCTTCATTAAGATTTTTTCTGAACGGCCTCAGTTCTACTATAAGACATTTCAAGGTTATCCATTAATTACCGGACACCCTGTGTGTACGTATGTTAATAAGTCGAATTCGATACCCAAGTGTAAATAATTTTCATTACATGTAGTATCGTATTTGTTCACGTTACAGGAATTGGCCAAACGCAAGTACTTCTGCCCCACGGACTATGATGAGAAATATTTCGACTTCCATTGCGTTGGCAACAAGCTGCCTGCCAACGGCGCCACCTGGTACACCATCTGTGGAACACCTTTTGAGTGAGTGCAATTTCTAAACATTATTTATTATTCCTATAACAGCAGCGATAGCCTATTGAGAGAGAGATCGTTGGACTGCCACGCAGCGGTCTCGAGTTCGATCCCAGGGCACGCATCTCTGACTTTTCGAAGTTATGTGCGTATTAATATTTAATTATCGATCGCATTAACGGCGAAGGAAAACTTCGTGAGGAAACCTACATATCTGAAAGTTTTCCGTAATGTTCTCGAAGATATGTGAAGACGGCCACCCCACACTGGGCCAGCGTGGTGGACTATGGCACATGACCCTTCTCAGAGAAGAGGCCTGTCCCAGCAGTGGAACTTTTTAATACAGGGCTGATATTATTATTATATAACGACGTATCATTTATTATGTCATTCTCTCGTTTCCATCCCTGTTTAGAAAAAGTTAGTTGAGCATACAGAGGTTTTTGTTGAAAATCGGGACATAATAAGCAATTTTCTAAAGTTTGTACGCAATATTAGAAAATACTTTTAATATTATTTAATGACGTAAGTAATAAGAAAGTAGCTCCTAAAAATAGATTATATAGCTGTTTAAACTTGATAAATATATTTGTCAACTTTGGATAGCTTGAACTTTGATATTAACGAATAAATAATGAATATTTAAATTTACTTAGTTCAAATTTAGGCCGGTAATCGTAATGTTTAACAGCACAAGATTAGTCTTTAAATAATCAAAGATATTGAAATCTTTTGTTCATGTTTTGGTAATCAACTTTAAGACTTTACTGGAATCAATTTGAGTGGTTTCGTCGTAGTAGTTTCTAAGCGTAAGTTTATAAATTAGGATCCTGATTATAACTATATTATTTGATTACAGGAACCGCGCCGAATACATAACAGTGCTGTCAACTATACTAGTGCTTGCCTCTGGAATCTTCTACATGTTGTATTTCAAGACAGGACCGCGCCAAGAAGCCTCACCAAAGAAATTAAAGAAGAAATAATTGTAAATTTTGTATTTCAAATACTACTATTTATATTTTAGTTTTTAATCTGACCACACATATTGTTCTTTTGTCACTCTTTCGAGTCGTCGAGGAAAGGCCAATGGGGGGAATCGTTTTTGTGCTTACCAGTCGGCACGCGAGTGAAGCAAGCGAGTGAGGTCAATACTATAGCAATTGCTGTGAAAAGCCGTATTTGGCGGTAGTATTTGTGGGCAGGTGCTACTGTTATAGCGTTAGACGTCTAGACCTCACTATCCACTAACACCTCTAGCAGTGAGTTCAAGCGCGATAGCCCTCATTGGGTATAAAGCCTAAATTGTAATGCGTTAAACTGTTATATTATTTAGTATCTATGTATATTGTCACACCTCATGTCACTATGATAATGTTTTAATATCGTAGTTTGTCTCTAGTTATGTTATAAGCCGCGGCGTATTGCCTACCGGTCACAATAAAATAATAATAAAGAAAAATATATAAATAAATAAATATATCCTATTTTGTTTTGTAAAATATGAAGCGAACGTGCCCTGTCCTTGCTAAGTTAAAAAATTGCATATCGTTCTTGCTCAAGAATTGTTGTTAAACAATTTGTATACGGTAAGGATTGCGTGGTCAGATTATTGATTTTATATTTTATACTTACCAATTTGCTGCCCTTGCGTACAGACGTTCGTAACGTCACTGTACGTTTGACGTGTAGTCTAGTAGGTAGGTATGAAAATGTGTGTAATGGATAGAGTAGGTATAATAAATTATTTTTTGTTTGTTTTTATTGAGTTGGCCAGTGATGTGTTTTATATTAGTAATTTGCTTTTTCTGTTTCTATTTCCGAAATGTATAAATATACGAGTATGTTTAGATATAATCTCTTTATCCGCGCTCTCTTTAACTTTGATTTTCATCTCTTATATTTTTGCTTAAGTTCCAATATTTCTTTTTTACTGTTCGTACTATTGAGCGGAGATTGGATATTTTAATAGCTGTATTATATAATCTTATTTCATTAAACATATTTTATTGAGAAGTTTTGTTTGTATTTTAGATCATAGCTGTGCCCTGCTACTCTCCTAAGGACACTATCTTATCTATATACATATATCGTTCCTTGATTAGTAAGCAAAATTTTGCATAAACTTTTAGTGTTATAAGCTAGCGCTTTCAAACAAACACTAAATCTTTTGAGTTTTATGGTATTAGTGGAGATTATAGGGAAAGAAAGTAAGAGATGGGTGAATCTGAGAGATTTACTTCAATGGCAGAGTTGCGTCACATCTATTAACTAACTAATAATATTAACTAACTAACTAATATTACATTTAAATACAACTTTAAATATCGACATCCTAACTAATCCTAAATTACTAACTAACTAATATTACAATTAAAGACAACTTTAAATATCGACATCCTAACTAATCCTAAATTACTAACTAACTAATATTACAATTATAGACAACTTTAAATATCGACATCATAAGTAATCCTAAATTACTAACTAACTAATATTACATTTAAAGACAACTTTAAATATCGACATCCTAACTAATCCAAAATTACTAACTAACTAATATTACAATTAAAGACAACTTTAAATATCGACATCCTAACTTATCCTAAATTACTAACTAACTAATATTACAATTAAAGACACCTTTAAATATCGACATCCTAACTAATCGTAAGTTACTAACTAAGTAATATTACAATTAAAGAAAACTTTAAATATCGACATCCTAACTAATCCTAAATGATTAACTAACTAATATTACAATTAAAGACAACTTTAAATATCGACATCCTAACTAATCCTAAGTTACTAACTAAGTAATATTACAATTAAAGACAACTTTAAATATCGTCATCCTAACTAATCCTAAATTACTAACTAACTAATATTACAATTAAAGACAACTTTAAATATCGACATCCTAGCTAATCCTAAATTACTAACAACTAATATTACAATTAAAGACAACTTTAAATATCGACATCCTAACTAATCCTAAATTACTAACTAACTAACATTATAAATGCGAATGTGAGTTTGTTGGTTTGTGACGCTTTTACGCCTTAACTACTCGACTGATCATCATGAAATTTCGCATACACGTTGTCAAGGGAACAGAAAAGGACATAGAGTACTTTTCATCTAGAAAAAGTACTGTTACTAATCTAACCTAACCTCAGCTACATTTTCACGAGCGAAGCCGCGGGCAAAATGTAGTACATTATAATTCAGTCCATATTTAACGTTTTTTATAAAATGAACTAGATCGGTGCAAGAATTGGCTCTAATCTCATGAAGTAATAATTAGCTGTGAGTTCGGCTTACTAGCGAACAAGTCTGGCAAAACCAAGTTTTAGGATTGTATCCTTCTTCTAGAGGTTCTCAAGTTGACACTAAATGCCGAAGATAATATAAAACATCGTTTACAAGCGATCCAATAGGTATATTTTACTGCAATGTATTTTATCTCCATGATAATAATTATGTCCTTGTGTAAATTAGGTTGCTATTATAATTTCTTAAAAGACTACTCATGCCCTTGAAATAATTTCTGTGTGGCGGGGGTCTTTGCCTACATTCAAACACAATTTCGTAGCTACTTTTCACCTTAATTGATGTAGGTTTGATTAATTTATTGATGCACGCGGGCGGCGCCACGTGCAAAAGCTAGTTTCTTATAAGGAAAAGCTAAGAAGAAACATCAACGCCAAGTTCAGTACGTAAAGTAGCGGGAATCGTTGATCTGAATAGGATAGAAATTAATTTAATTATAAATAAATTTATTTATTTAATAACGCACACAAAACATAGTGCGCAGGTACATATATGTTATAAAACTTATATTAATTTAAAATTTGGTTTAAACTATGGTTCTTAAATATATTGGTGGTGGAAATACCAGAAAAGGTAAGCACCATGGACACTAACTCATTACCTGCGGTAGCCTAATGGCACTGTTGGATTGCTACGCAAAGGTCTGGCCTTCTCTTTTTTCGAAGTAATGAGTGTATTTTGATGGATTTAACAGTTAAGGAAAATCTCTTGAGAAAATCTGCAGGTCCGAGAGCTAAAGACATGCGAAGTCTACCAACCCACAATCACAATCAAACCTTTACAATCAAAGAAGAGGCCCATACCCAAGTGTGGTACAATTAAAAACAGGGCTGATATTATTATAAGTAGGTATAATAATAAGGCCCCTATAATCCAATCATACGTCGTCGAACACCTGACTCACGTAGGGGGCGCACACGCAATATTGTTTCTGGTGCGGCTAACATGGCTCTGGTAACCCATGTTTATGGAGATGATACTAAGAAGTAAACGTATAGGATCGCTTCCCGGGGGCTATCGCCGGGGCACACTTGGAGCTGACGCTGGGTGTCACAGCATGCGAACCATTGGTGACAGGGGACTGAACAGGCGGGTTCCCCTCGAACAAAATGCTATAGCCGAAAGATCACCTTCACTCTCACCTACTACGTCATCAGAACATTCACTTTTCGCTAACATTCCACTACCATCATCAACTCACAGCTTATTTCAGTCACCCAATTCATCACCATTATTTACATATTCATCCCGAACTACAAGGTCAACGGCTGTTGTGCAGGAGGCATTAGCCATTAATCTTGCCCCACTGTAGGCCTTGCCCGTGCGCGAATGAAAAAAATGAACTGAAGATATGAACCGATTCATATGGCGCACATACGTTCTGATAACCAAATGTGAGGCAACAAACATGAACAACTATCTAGAATCTTTACACCTACAATTTAACAATAGATATCCGGAAATGCAAACCATACGCCAACAAATAGGAGACCAAAGAAGAGCTATATTGAGAAGAAAATTACTGCCACAGCATGTATTAGATGAGATAGGATACGAAGTAAATGAACACATACAAACTGAGAACGTTAGCCATTCACCTATACAAAATCACACAGCACACATCTCTCCATAAACAAATGACATTATTAGCCACGCCAGAATGAAATGGACAGACGAGATGAATGAAGACATCATTAAATGTTATTTTGAAGTAACTGAAATAGAGACAAATAAAACTGCCTACCCAAAAAAAACTACATGAATTATTCGTAGAAAGGCATTCAAACCTGTCGAACCTCACTGAGCAGAGAATTGCCGATCAAAGACGAAGAGCAATAAAATAAATGCATTGAAGAGAGAAATAGAATTAACACTGATTGAGCTGAACAACCAAAGCCAATCTGACAGAGAAGGTGAGGGATCCAATGAACTAGAACACTCTTTAACAGATCACACACAGCAAACCCACCCCGATAATACAATAGATTGCACATTCACACTTACCCAAGGAATAACCAATAGTCAAAATGAAAATAGCCCTTATCTTAGTCGTATAGAAACAATTAATAACATCAAAATAGAATTCAATAGCGCTCTTGCCCGATTTACAACTGTGGATCCTGAATCAAGGCCATACATCCCAAAACAAAAAGCCTCACGTAAATTTAATAAAGAAGGATTCAAAGTAGGGTACATAAATATAGACTGGAAATAGCCAGATTAACACAATATATTTTAGGAAATAGAAACCTAAGAATACTTAAGACCGTAGAAGAAATAAAAAATAAATACAAAACCCATTCACAACACGAAGAACCCAATACAGAACCTCAACATTACCTCGATACACTGAAACAAAAATTTAACGCGATTTCAAATAGATTTAAAAGATATTTAACATGTACCAAACACAAACAACAAAATGGAACCTTTATAAATAATGAAAAACAGTTTTACAGATCTCTTAGCCACAATAATCCAATCCATACTTCACAGCCGGAATATCCATCGCCCCAACAATTACATCAATTTTGGGTGGGCATCTGGGATACCCCAATACAAGATAACATTAACGCTGATTGGTTACCAAATATAGCTGACACAGCAAATATTAATCAAATGGAGTTTAAAAACCTTCCTGTAGACATTTTTATTAAAATCATCAAACGCACCTATAACTGGAAGGCACCAGGTACAGATAACATACATAATTATTGGTATGAGAAGTTTATCAGTACACATCCATTCATCCACAACCACATTTGCACATTCATTAAATCACCACACACTTTGCCAACATTCATTACACATGGAGTCATTTATATGTTACCGAAAGGCTCAGACCCAAAAAATGCCGCATATTACAAACCTATCACATGTCTTCAAACTATATACAAGATTATCACAGGATGCATTAGCGAAATCATTTACAACCATTTAGAGCAGTACAAAATTTTAGCAAAACAACTAAAAGGTTGTATGAAAAATAGCCAGGGCTGTAAAGAGCAGTTAACTATAGATGCAATAGTAATGAAACAAGCACAGATTAGAAATAGGAATATACTTACAATGTACATAGATTACAAAAAGGCATTCGATTCTGTTCCCCATAGTTGGTTAATTTTTGTATTAGAACATTATAAAATTCATCCCAGTCTTATTTCATTTTTAGGTGCAGCCATGCTCAATATGAAAACAAAATTAAAATTAATTGATAACCCTTTATTGACTACTAGACTGATAAAAATTCCACGAGGCATATTTCAAGGAGATGCGCTTAGCCCTCTATGGTTTTGTATAGCACTCAATCCATTGTCAGAACTACTTAATAATTACAATATAGGATTTAAAATAAAATGTAATAACTCATTTCACCTTCTTTCACATTTACTTTACATGGATGACATCAAAATTTATGCAGCAAATAACACCGAACTTACAAAACTAGCCGACATCACACAAACATTCTCGACGGACATCCGAATGCGATTTGGAGTTGATAAGTGCAAAATACACTCTGTAACTCAAGGGAAAACTGAACACAATATATATACTCTTAATACAGGTGAACAAATAGAACCCATGAACGAACACCGCACTTACAAATATTTAGGGTTTCATCAATCCAAGCAAATTCAGCAAAAACAAACAAAATTAGAGCTAACTAAACAATTCAAAGTAAGACTAAACCAAATTTTAAGAACCCAGTTAAATTATCGCAATATCATAAAGGCAATAAATAACCTATGCAATACCTGTTCTTATCTATTCCTTTGGGATTATAAATGGGTCTCAAAGTGATTTAATTAAATTACAGCACATAATCAACACACACATGACAGCCAACAGAAAACATCATCCCAGATCATGCATACAGCGTCTCACACTGCCACGCCAAAGTGCAGGAAGAGGCCTCATCGACATACAAAACTTACACAATAACTTAATAGATAAATTACGCAAATACTTCTATTCCAAAGCTGAAGAATCTCAACTTCACAAATACTTAACGAATGCAGATAAAAAACTAACACCCCTTAACCTATTGAATAGAAATGTACAGCCAAAATTATTGAGCAAAGAGCAGAAAATAGTTTCGTGGTCCCAAAAGTCTCTGCACGGGTGACATCTCGCTGATCTCGGCCAAGAACATGTCGACAAAGAAGCGAATGGCTACGGTGCGGAGAGCTCTTTCCGGAGACAGAGGCTTTTGTGATCGCTATTCAGGATCAAGTACTAGACACCCGAAATTACCAGAAACACATAACCCGTATACCTAACCTTCCCACTGACTTATGTAGACGTTGCCATAGTAGTTCTGAAACTATTCAACACATAACTGGTTCATGTAAATCCATAGTACAAACTGATTATAAACATAGACACTATCAAGTTGCAGCAATACTCCATCAGAACCTAGCCCACAAATATTCCTTTATTGGAAAAAACTGCTTATTTACGAATATAAGCTCAGTACTATTTTAGAGAATAGTTCCTTTAAAATGTACTGGGATATGATCATTATTACCGACAAAACCATACACAAAACAAAAAAATCTGTTTTCATAATAGACGTATTTCTTTTTTATTATGTAAGAATTGTGTATAATTTGTTGGCTATCCTTATAAATAAATAAATAAATAGACATCGCAGTATGTAACACACATAATCTCCTTACTACGCACGTGGAAAAAATGTCGAAGTATGTTGATTTAGCTACCGAAATAAAAAGGCAATGGCAGGTAGACAATGTTAAAATCATCCCTATTGTTATATCTACAACCGTAGTAATCCCTAAGACACTTTTACATAGCCTGAGCATACTTGACATGCCAAAATCTACAATCACAGTCATACAAAAAGCCGTTCTTCTTAACACATGTCGCCTCACAGGTAAATTTCTTGCATCAATCTTAACTTTCCCCCTCTGGCACACTTGGCTAAGAGCCGTGTGGCAGGTTTTTACCCCTTTGAAATGAAAGGGAGATTAAATATAAAATAAAATAAAAAATAATAATAATAAGATAAGATAATAAGAGACACATAATAATAATAATAATAATAATAATGGTGTTTCTATGTATAATATGTACGTATTTACAAAAAAAAAAGTATATATGTATGTTTATCCATTGTCTAGTACCCATAATACAAGCTCTGCTTAGTTTGGGCTAGATGGTGTTGTGTGTATGTGGTAGAATATAAAAAATATAAAAATATAAAATAAAGCTTATTAATAATAATACATAATTACAAAGTTTAAATAGTTACAATAAATGAACAATGAGTGGAATAGTGAAACTTTGTAAACAGCTTGGGAACATCTGCATCTGAACTAGGTCGTAACCTGTATTTCGATATGCAGCTCATCCCCTTGCAAAAATTGTACAAATTTAAAATCCAGTTTCTAAACGTAACGTATACGTACATACATCGTTATATGTGATGATTTTAATTATTGTCAGAGGTTGAACATTGGTATAACGATGTGTCAACTAGCTTAAAACAATACAATTTTGTTTTAGAATATAAGAAGCCTGTAGGTTTTGTTTGAATTTGCTTTTCTGGTATACCACTAGAAGAGCTAATTCAATTATTTCAAACATAGAATATACTCCACGCGCGGATAGTGCGAGACGCGAGTCTTTTGTTCTGTCATCATAGAATAGAAATCCATATGCTGCAATCATTTCAACCTTCTGGATGTGATGTGTGTGTTGATGATGATAAAAACTTTTCAATTTATATCATTTATTTAATAACATTTTAATACTACGAGGGGACGCGCACTCCGAGTAAAATTTACACGCCCTCAAACAAGTTGAGTTAAAGTTACTTTATGTCGTTTTGTGCCATTACTTATTGCCGGAGCAGTTTTAGTCTCATGGTGCAATCTTATATTGGCGTATTTTTCTATAATAGCTTTAATTAAGCGAGTCCGATGGTTAAACGTACGTAATATGAGTGTTAGTTTTCTAGTAGTAACATATAGTTCAATACCTGTAGCAACGGGCAACACACCTTCACCTCTAGTATTCCTATCATGAAAATATCTATCCGAAACTTCGGGCGAACGAAATCAAAGTCTCAATACCAGGACTATTGACACTTTATTCGCTGTTTAAGGTTTACGCTGAAGGAAGCGTTACTCCATTTATTTCATGGTACTAATATCACTAACACTAGGCCCGAATCGTCGGCTTTTACGTTTCATGGTAGATCTCCAGAATCTGACCAAACGCTTACGAACATATGAAATTATTGGTATTTGTACAGGAGATGACTCTTTTAATTGATTCGTATCATTCATCTATCAGGTCGTCATACTAATGGGACAGTTAGTTAAATAATCAATCAAATTATATAATTATAATAATCAGCACTGTATACAGGTTGTCCAGTAATTAATGGATAACCTTGAAATGTCTTATAGTAGAACAGAAGGCCGTTCAGAAAAACTGAAATAAAATAATTAAATAGTGCAAGCTATATTAGCATAGCATACTTTTGACAGTCTATCTATTACCATAATTAGTGTTTAATAATAAAACAACAAACAACCGATGGATTTCATTCATTTATGGTCGTAGTATGCAAGAAAGGTATAAAAAAAGTTAGGATAGATTTGTTTTCATATTTTTTTCTGAACCGCCATCAGTTCCACTATAAGACATTTCCAGGTTATCCATTAATTACCGGACACCCTGTATAAACTATACCATAGCTGGGCACGGGCCTCTTTTCATTGGGAGTAGGGTTAGGCCATAATCCGCAATACGCGCATAACTTCGAAAAGTAAGAGGAGCGTGCCTAGGCTTCGAACTCGAGGCCTTTGTGTGACAATCCAACAGTATCCCTCTAAGATATCGCAGCTAATAAACCTTGTGATTTGTCTCTATCTGCTATTGTGGTGCTGTGCGGAAAATTAAGCATCCATGATTTGGCGTGATAGGTACTTACGTACGTAATACATTGCTGCTCGTCCTTACACCTCTAAATCGACAAGAGGAACAGCGGCCAGTATTAACAAAGGTTCGGTGTGCACTGTCCTATATACTTGCAGAATAATATTTATTTATTTAAGATCTTACAACAAATACAATGTCTCATACATCTTATTGGTTGAAATAAGGTTCTCAATTACAAAAGACCACCACATGCTAAAAATAAAGTACAATCAATTACTTATGATTGCATGGATGAAATAGTGGTTTAACTAGTTGCCTCGCCTCTGCCGCCGTGCCGTGTGTTGTGGGTTCGATTCCCACGCGGGACAAAAATTTGCGTGATCAACAAAGCGGATTAATCAAAAAATGATTGTTCAGTGTCTGGGTGTTCTTTGCGTCCGTAGTTTGAATGTTTGTAAAGTCAGAGTCCGACATACGAATTAGTCTAGTGCGGGAGATGTCTTTCTGAAAAGAATAATAAAAAGGAATATTATGGAAAATTAAGATATTTTATATAAAAGAATTAGTAGTTTAAAAGGTATATAAAAATAAATGTAATTTATAAAATAACAATAACACTTTCGAACGTAAAAAAATGTAAACTTAAGTTTTTGACCGCCACAGTCATGTATACCTATACATGACAAAGCAAAAGTATCTATCACGTCACGGTCATGACATGACTACATGACAAATTAAAGGATGAAATCGTAGCTTGGCGCTGAGAGCACGCTTTTGCTTTTTTGATGTGGCGGTCAAATTTAAACACCGTCTTGCGACATACAATATTATAAATAAACATACAAAGATAAAAAGACAAACAACCATAGAAACGCGAGACTTGAACTTCGCATTTATGAGGAACTGTGCCGATAATAGCTCTACTGGGCCGTACACGCTAACTGTATAATAGGTTAATACAGCCTAGGCCTAGACAGTTACGAAAAAGTACCACCATATATTAGTTGTTTCTAGCTAATAAAACCACAGTTTAGATCAGTATCGAAGTGTAAAGTCTTCTTTTAGATTTTCACCTACAGTTTATTATGTAGGACATATAAAAAGTTTATCTCTAATTCAAATATGAAATAGACAGACTGATTTCCTACTTTTAATAGAAACGTAAAATTTTTCTTATATTTTCAAATATCAGTATTTGTGTTAACCTCTCCATATAATAAATAACTTCTCTAGATTGCTTGTGTTAGGATTGACTTTACGCCAGTAGAGCAAAATAGCAATGGACGGTATTCAAACCCACGACCTCTTACTTGCAATGGATTACCATGGTTTACCATGATTGTGTCAACTGCAATAAGCGACAGTAGTGTCACATATTGCAGTTGTCACAATTTGTTGTCGTTTCTCCCTTAGAATACCAATTTTTTTTTACCTAAGATGCTACATAAGAACGGTTACGTTTTCATCAGTCGCTAACTAAATCTAAATATATAACCGCTAGCTTTCCAAGTCCTGCCCTAGTGTCTAACACTAGGGCATGAAGAAATAAAAGATCGTCGTGTGCGTGCATCCAGTCATCATACGCCCGGGCGGTAATGATAGGTAACTATACCAGGGAAATCGTTAAATCCTTAATTCCATTAATATGGTCGTATCGCAGATCCCTGAGAAGCGACCATCGAAAGCGCCTTCGACACAGCAGAATGGCCATATTTTAATATTGGTGTCCCATGACTCATACCAGCCGAAATACGTCTACTGCTGGACATAGGCCTGTCTCAAGGGTTTCCGCACAGTCTGGTCTTGAGCCACCCACATCCAACCGCTGCCGGCGCGGACCACAACGGAGTAGTATTTGACATTGCCCTCGAAAAAGCTAAAGGGATTAGTACTAAACATACTTCCCGGAGGTATAATACTAAGAAGGCCAACTGGGCCGGCTTCAGCGAAAGCGTCACTCAACTACTCCCGGAATGTGTAAATATAGGCGAAACGAGTACTAAATACGAGCTGGACACTAGTCTGCGCATATACAGGAATGGTTGAGGAGGCATGCGATAAACACATCCCAAAGCTAAAAGAGAGAGAGATACCCACTGCGCCGTGGTGGTCGGAGAAACTAGCTGAACTAAAGAGAGGCGTCAACACCAAATGGCGTCGAATCAGGAACGCAGCGCCGTGTCGTAGGGAATGGGTGATAGCGCAATACCTGGAACAAAAGGAGAAGTACGAAACAGAGGTAAACAAGGCACAGGTCGAAAGTTGAAGGGCATTCTGCGGAAAGCAGGACAGGAAGGTAGCGTGGGAGGGTATATATAGGGTTTTAAATAAGGCCACAGTGAAAGAGGAAGAACTGCCGCTGACCCTTAACGGCACAACCCTGGACGCAAAGGGTTCGGCAGATTTACTTGCCCGAACCTTCTACCCAATGGATCGGATTGCTGAGGACACCTTTGAGCACAAAAACATACGTGACAAAGCGTCAAAAGTTGATGATAAAGAGGGTCATCATATGGATGACCCACCTTTTGCGCTGTGCGAGCTCAAGGATGCCCTCAGCAAATTCAATCCAAAAAAGGCCCCTGGATCGGATGGTTTCACCGGCGACGTCTGCGCCCACGCCACAGCGGCCGACCCCTCACTCTTTCTGGAGCTGCTAAATAGGTGCCTCCGTCACGGCTACTTTCCTAAGATATAGAAGGAGGCCGTGGTGGTGGCACTGAGAAAGCCAGGAAAGGACTCGTACGCCGTCCCCAAGTCGTACAGGCCGATTGGGCTATTGCCTGTCCTGGGGAAGGTGTACGAGAGGATGCTGGTTACTCGTCTCAAGTTTTATTTGCTGCCGAGGATGAGTACTCGCCAGTATGGCTTTATGCCCCAGAGAAGCATCGAAGACGCCCTCTATGAACTCATGGGTCACAAAAGGGCAAAACTTGATGCAAAGAGAATAGTCCTTATGGTGTCCTTGGACATAGAGGGTGCCTTCGATAGCGCCTGGTGGCCGGCAATAAAGGTACGACTGGCTGAGGAAAGGTGTCAGGCGAACTTGAGGCGAGTAATCGGTAGCTACCTTAGCGACAGAGAGGTGAGGGTGAGGTACGCGGGCGAGGAGTGCAGACGTTCCACTGAAAAGGGCTGCGTCCAGGGTTCGATAGGCGGTCCATTCCTGTGGAACCTTTTATTGGATCCCATTCTCCACAGCCTAAATGGAAGGGTAGTACACGTGCAGGCATTCGCGGACGACGTGGTGTTGGTGTTCGATGGCGACACAGCCCTGGAGATTGAGGGACAAGCCAATGCCTCTCTCGAGCATGTGCGGGAGTGGGGCGTCGGAATGAAGCTGAAATTCGCACCGCACAAAACCTGTGCGATGGTAATCACGCGGAGGCTGAAGTGCGACGTCCCGCGCCTCAGCATGGGCGGGATAGACATTAGAATGCCCAATGAAATCAAAATCCTGGGGCTCACCATCGACCACAAACTCACATTTAACACACACGTCACAAATGTATGCAGAAAGGCGATCGGCATCTACCACAAGCTGGCGCGGATGGCCGACATCAGCTGGGGGCTACATCCCGAGGTGGTCAGGGCCATCTACGTAGCGGCGGTGGAGCCGACGGTGCTGTATTGTGCCAGTAGTTGGTATGCGGCGGTAAATATGCTTGGTGTCCGAAAACAGCTGAACGTGGTACAGCGCGGATTCGCCCAAAAGCTGTGCAAGAGCTATCGTACGGTCTCCCTGCACTCAGCACTGACCCTGGCTGGTTTACTACCTCTGGACCTCAGAGTTCGCGAGGTGGCCTCGCTATACGAGGCCAAGAGAGGTGTGACCCAGCCATGAACGGGAGACATGGAGATCGAGTGAATGGCTCCGGCTATGGAGGGACCTCACCCCGCGGAGCATATGAACCTGGAGTTCGTGAGTCTGGTAGACGAGGAACAACTTCAGCGCACCAATACTATCGAGGTGCGCATCTTCACAGACGGGAGTAAGATTGAGGACCGGATCGATGCCGCGTTATCCATATGGAATGACCGGACCGAAACTAAGGCCCTCAAGCTTGCTCTGTCGTCTCACTGTACCGTCTACCAGGCTGAACTCCTGGCAATATGCAAAGCGGCCAGTGAGATCCTCAGGCTAGGCGCGTCCACGTTTGGCATCTTCAGCGATAGCAGAGCCGCCTTCCTGACGGTAATAAACCGTAATGCCGTCCACCCCCTGGCGGTGGAGGCCAGAAAAGCCATTCGGCAAGGCATGGCTCAGGGCAAGGCAATATCCTTGTTCTGGATCAAGGCCCATGCAGGATCGAAGGGCAACGAGCGGGCTGATGAGCTCGCCAAGGAGGCGGCTCTGAGGTTGAAGAAGGCACCGGACTACGGTCTGTACCCGGTTTCATTCGTGAAGCGGAGTCTGCGACAGGCTTCGCTTGGTGAGTGGAACAAAAGGTACAGAGAGGGCGAGACCGCCTCCGTCACTAGGCTGTTTTTTCCGTGCGCGATTGCGGCGTACAGCATAGTCCGCAAGATGAAGGTCGCTGGCATTACGACCCAGCTGCTGACAGGGCACGGTGGGTTCTCCGGATACTTGACTCGTTTCAAGTGTAAGGAGGACCCATCGTGTGCCTGCGAGCCGGGCGTCAAGGAGACGGTCCAACACCTTCTAGGGGACTGCCCAATACACGGCAGAGATAGGATAGAATTAGAAATGGAAACGGGAGTCAAATTAACAATAGAAAAATTATCTGTATTAATTAAAGAAAATACAGAGGAATTCATTAAATATGCACAAAAAATTGTAAATATAGTTAATAAAAGAAATAAAAGCGTAAAATAGTATTTTAATACTAAAACTATAGATGCATAAGTAGCCAATAATAACTACATAGTATAAGCAAAATGTAATAATTAAAAGTAGAAATAAGTTAGAATAAGAAAATTAGCATGTAAGAAAATATGTTATAAATAAATAAAGAAAATAACCCAAACCCCTATTATCCCTCAAAGTATGAAAGGAATGAAATGAAAGTACGAGAGGAATAAAAGTGAGAACTGGAATGTTAATAGAGAACTCT
This sequence comes from Catocala nupta, assembly GCA_963675205.1. Lineage (NCBI taxonomy): Eukaryota > Metazoa > Arthropoda > Insecta > Lepidoptera > Erebidae > Catocala > Catocala nupta. The sequence goes on along the minus strand of OY776078.1, from coordinate 25,925,585 downwards.
AATGAAAGCGCGAATAGCTACTAGTAGTAAAATAATAACCCTGTCAGGGCCCAAGCAAATAGTAGCTGGTAGAATAGGAGGCACAGTCGCCCTTTCGATGGGACGACTGCCCCATTTTTTGCTGCATCACCCTGTGATGAGGGGTACAAAAAAAAAACAAAATAAAAAACCGCTTCCGGCGACTCTTAGCAGGTCGTCGATGTCCCCTGAAGGAAGAACGAAAAACTTTAGAGTACATGTTTCTATAGTCACGAAGTTTTCATTTACACTGTAACATTGACTATCATGCGTTGTCGAATGCGCCTGAAATATTTTAGGAAAAAGACTGATCTGTTGGCCCAATTGGAGTAGGAGATTCTCATTAGCAGCTCGTTCTGTACCTAGTCAAAGCCAATGAGCTCAGCTTGTATTACGTTAAGCGCGCTTAGGTGTCCTCTATATGTAAATATGTATATTTCATGCTTTTAATGATTAAAGTATTGTGCATTTCTAAGATATTTATATCAGCGGTTATAATTTATGGATTAGGATACGTTGCTGTAATTAGGGCGAACACGTATCTCTGATTGAGGAACCGGGTGCCTTTTTAGTTCAGTGTACCTTTGATGTGTGTATTTTCGGCAAAGTTAGCACTATTTCTTTCTACTTTCTTTTTTGGCGATTACGTTATCGATTCAACTATTGTGTATATTATAGGTACTAGTTACCGTTAGCCTAAATTGCTTAGGGTTTTTCAATATTTGTTGAATACTTGTTACGGTTTAATAGATAATAGTTACGTGCTTTCTGTATTATGCATCAATTAATCTTCAGGCAAGACCCTCACGTCTTTGCCGTTACGCAAGGGACATTAGTCTCCTTCGTTAGCTTTTATCGTTTACTCTATACCAAGGTGAGTCTTTTAAAGAACTTTACCTATTAATCTCAGATACTGCTTCACTTATAGCCTAGTGGGCGTTCGTTGGACTGCCACGCAGAGGTCTCGAGTTTGATCCGGTCGTTTGATTGGCGCGCATTTCAGACTTTCTTAAGTATGTGTGCAGGAAAACATCGTGTGGAAACATGCATATCTAAGAGTTCTCCGTCATGTACTCGAAGATATGTGGTCTGCAAACTCGCATTGAGCCAGCGTACAGCGTACCAGCATACTATGGCCTAAGCCTTCTCACGTTAGAAAGAGGCTCGTGCCCAGCAGTGGGATAGTTTAATACAGGGCTGATATTATTATACTGCTTCACTGTTCAAAATAAAACATGATGATGGACGTGCCAACGTTACACATGAGCCGATGTCACCGAACTGCTATATGCGTGACGATGTGGAACAGACATCGTCACGCATATAGCAGTTCGGTGACATCTATCTTCGCTTTACCATACAAATATGGAGCTTATAACCAAAGCAAGTGTTCTCCTCGTTTTTTATCCTGGGTTCTATAAGCGGAGCACAAAATCGCAATATTTCGTTCGGTCATCTAAAAGACGACAACAATTGAGACAGCAGATTTACAATCAGGCAGCATAAGACGGTTTCATAGGCAAATATAAAAGGACAAATTCCATTACTTTGTAGATTTTAGACCTCGTATCCAGCGTGTTAATATTTCCATATCAAGTCATTTGGTTAAAGTAACTTAGTAACGTATATAATCTTGCTCTTAAGTATTTTAGTAGAGCACCCAATACTTAAAACTTTTTACCACATACGACAGGAGAAGCTGAAAGCAGATTCTTTCGTGGCCTGCTTTCTACACTGTGATTATTGCGGTCTCTAGTAGAATAAACAAAGTAGCCGAAGTCCGGTAGATGATCACTCAAGCGTGTGCATGCAAAGCCCTTTAATTACCTCATATTTCATCGTGTTGTTTATATATTTAAATAGGCAAATTGCAAGCGTGAAAGTGAAATAGACCTAGGAACTGGCGAATTAGGCAAGGTTATATCTAGCTATGTCTACGTTTTATAACCTTATTACTTTGATGAGTCGTAGTTTTTGGAAATAAAGTACACCAAAATACTCTTTTTAACTTGACGCACCCCGGCTAAGAAAGTATATTTTTTGCTTTTTTTGTACTCACTCAATAGAAAATCGCAGCTTAAACCTTTTATTGTGTTTATGGGATCCAGACTTTTCAGAACCTGATGTTGAACCAACCAGAATGCTGGCTGTAGTGGCACAGTGTGTTTTGTTATTTACTCTGGCAAAGAAGTGTCTCCATATCTTTGCTGTACCATACAAAGGATGTAGGATCGGCAATGTACAAGTGATTTCGTTGGTATTTTATGCATTGGATTCGATAACCGCCTCTAATATAGGAGCTGTATGTTTGATTGTCATCTCAGTAGAATTTAAAGTAAAGTTAAAGTGCCAGCAAGTTTTATTATATAATAATATGTGTAAGTGTATTAGTCTTGTAAGTACATAGTTGTTACTTAATGATTTTGTCATTGTGAGTGTGTCTCAAATGCTTTAATGCGATTATCATTGTTCTCACAGATAGGAATTATAGAAGACCAATTTGTTTTTAATATCATTTAATCACGTTAATGATATGTTCATTTTGACATACAATCACATATTTCCCTTAAATACTATACGACTACATATTGAGTGACCTGTGAAGAAATACACCTATAATTTTCGTTAAAGGTACCCAGTCATGAGATAAAACTATTATCTGTACCATTCTATTAAACATAATTAAAATAATATAATGATTTTAGTTGTAGAATTTAGAACTCTTTTTTATAAATAATAGCCCTTTGAAAGGTCCTAAATTAATAAAATATTTTGTCTCGATAATAAGTCGTTTATATTTGGTTGCTGTTTGTTTAGGCAGGCAAATTATACATTTGACATTAAATTTAAATATTTATTTAATTTTGGTTACATTTCCTGCAACAAATAATTCATAAAGATTAGTTTACAGGTAACTAGTGACAATTATTTTCTATTAATCAAAGCATGTTTTGAAAGATTCAGCATGATTTTTGTCAACTAACAAATCATATTTAGTATATGCACCAAATACACAAAAACATAATCCTACGTTGGTTTTACCTAAGAGCTAGCCTAACCGAGTAACGAGTATAACTTAGTTCTAACATTACACCTACTAATATTGTGCATCACAAATAGGTGCAGTTCAGCTCTACACATGTCACTTGGCACGATGTCGTGATCGCGGAGCTGTGCCCGACGCTCATTGGTGCAATTCCAAATAATATTACTGTTCTTAACAAACATTTTCATTTCATGAAATCTCGTGGCCAACCATATTATTCCTCAGTATACATGTAGAGCAACAAAATGTTACAGCTAGTACTGCCCAGTGCCCACGTTTCCTATCAAACCCTTGAGACTCTGTCGCTTGCCAAGTTACGTGTATAGAGCTTTACAAAGTTAAATATTTCGTTTTACATTGCGTATTGTTTATAGATACAGAGTTATATTAACATATTATGCTTTTCAACTTTTGTGCAGGAACAAAAATATATTGTAGACAATATTATCGCATAATATCACAACCCATTCAAAATAAGATGGATAAATAAATTAACATTGACTGATACCTACAATAATTGAACAAAAGAGCTGTGAGAATGGCATAACTGTGCACTTCTCACACGACTACACAACAATACATATCTATATGTAAACGTCAGCTGCTTCTCTACATCGTACCTATAATATTAGCGTCTGTCGCTTAGGGATGCAACGAATAAAACACGCCTGTCTAAACTATTTTGTATGTAAACGTAAAAGAAGCCCTTTTAATTATTATAATAAAACATGTCCATTTAATTCGGTAGTGTCATAACATTTACATTGACAAATATGATTATTATGTAATTATTGCATAAGCAATGTGGATACCAACAGTAGTCTTAATGTTAATATAGAAGTGTTTCGTGCATCCGCCTACATTCATGCGTATGCAACGCTATCGAAAACCGAGATATTATGTTATTTAAACCTATTATGGAATGACAGAATATAATGTGCTATAATCCAGCAGTCATATCGATCTATATAATATATAAGTTGCTATAAATATTCCCATAAATTATTCTTACTTAATAAGATATTCGTACTTTGTCGATTAAAATATTTATTAAAGTATCATTCTATGATACAAATATATAGCATTGTTTTATATTTCATATTTTAGTCTCTTAAACTATAAGACAATGAAGAAACCATGTTATTTAGCAAGTTCGACCTTCGACTACACAGCGCATGTAAAGCAACAACAGAACCGATTGGATCGAGTCCTGAACTAATATAAATGCCAAACAGTATCTGTAGTTATTTAATTAACATGTGTAAGTACTATTTGTGTACCAGACTATTTCATAACCTATAGATATATGTGGCTACCCCAGTAAATGGTAGTACTGTAAACTTATGATACATGTTGAGTCACTATAATATTTCGAAATATGTACATTAAGATTGGATCGGAAAAGACACTGAATAATCAGGAACCAGCGCCAATCTGCATTATTGCCTTATAAAGTATCATCTAGTGACTCATTATAAAATATCGGTTAAAATATAATACAAACATCTTTGAGTATGTTGTATTTGAATCCTACACTAAACCCATGTGTACCTCACGCAACTATGTTAATAATATTACATGTAGATATAAATATGGTGAAAACGCAAGCTATGACCTAAATTCGGATGAATGTTATTCATCTGGCCTTGTTGACGACAGCGGACGGATCAAAGCAGAAAAGAATGGGATTACATACAATAAATAACGGGAAAGGCCATGCTTTCAAACAGGAACATAAAATCGACGCGCAAGCTAACAGTTCCTAGATCTTAAATAAGCTTTGCGCGCACCTACGCGACCCAGAAACATACGAAGAGTTAATACTCAATGAAGTTGGTATGTACTTCATACGGCTGCGCTCTAGATGTGCTGGGACGAGACCGCTTTGGAGCTGGTCCCATGTAGCCGTAGAATTCGGTCGCGGAGGTTCGGGCGTGCCTCTAGGTAGGTTTGTGCTTCAAGATCTGGTCGATGACGCCGGGGTCGGCGAGGGTGGACGTGTCGCCCAGATCGGTCTCACCGAGCGCGATCCGCCTCAGTATCCTCCTCATGATCTTACCCGAGCGGGTCTTGGGTAATCCGGGAGTGTATTGGATAATATCAGGAGCAGCGAAAGCTCCAATTCTATGCCTCACTCGCTTTTTCAAGGAATCAATCAGCTCGGTATTAAAACTGGCGCCTTCGGCTAGAGTTACGAAGCAGTAAAGAGCCTCACCCTTGACGGGATGTGGTTTGGATACGACTGCTGCTTCGGCTATTCTCAGATCCTCAGTGAGAACGCCTTCTACTTCAGCTGTAGACATCAAATGTCCAGATACATTGAGCATATCGTCGATGCGTCCAGTCACCCAAATCAGTCCGTCTTCATCTCTCCTTGCACCTGAGGATAGATAGATTATGTTAAGAATATTATTAAAGAGTCTATTTTCCTTTAAACTTCTTTTGGTACGTCACTCTATAATAGAAATAGCCGGTTGTTGTTAAAACGTACTTTTATAAGATGATTAGCTTACCGTCTCCAGTGCAGTAATATCCTGGGAAGCGACTGAAGTACACTTCCTGGTAACGGTTGTGGTCCCCGAACAAGGTGCGCATTATGCCTGGCCAAGGACGCGCGAATGTAAGGTATCCTTCTCCCTCACCTTCGATCACTTTGCCGTCCTCGCTCATAAGAACGGGTTCAACGCCAAAAAATGGGTAGCCCTGAAATAAGAAGTCACTTTAAACATATGCCTCTAAAAGAAATTTGTAAGTTATAAAACTTACATCAAAACATATTTTGCAACGGAGAAAGAATGGATTGTCAGCTTTATATCACCGGTAGATATGTTACGAAGTTAAGTGTCTTTGTAAAAGCACTGCTTGTTATACGATCTTTGAAGCAGATATGAATTTGCAAACGCAACGCATCCGTATTTTACACAAAGTTGACTCATAATCAGCCTTGTGCTTTAATTAGAGGTGTCTTTTTGCTAAAGTAATCTTTATATTACTATAATAGGGAGAGATAAAGTGGTTTATCTAAATAATTATCGTCGCTTTGTGATAATATAACCAACATTTGGAAAAGTCGCAACTTACAGCAGCGCCAGGTTTCATCGGCGTAGCGGCGGGGAGGCTAGTGAGGACGTGTCCTCCAGTTTCCGTCTGCCAAAAGGTATCGGCAATAGAACAGCGATTACTGCCAATCAATTTATAATACCAGAGCCACGCTTCGCTGTTGATCGGCTCGCCAACGCTAGCTAGCACCCGCAGTGATGACAGGTTGTGTCTAAAAACAAAAAGCAAACGGGGTGGGGAGACCCCTGAGTCGTTGGATCAGATGGATCCAACGGCTCGGGAGTGAGAGGGGTTTACCCTTTTATAATTAATATTTTAGCATTAGGTTTAAATGTAAAAGATTTGATATTCTCCCGAGCCATTAGATCCATCTGATCCAACTACCCAGGGTTCCTGTTCTGATAACGAGACAAACATAGATAAAATTTAAACATTTTATCTACAATCATGTTCTTTTAATCAATATGGTAGCATAAGCGTTATTAAATTAAATTTAATATTTATTTGGCTTGTCTCATTACGTATAGCAGGAAATCATCGCGCAAATTACAAATTTATCTGTTAGGATTTATTTATTATAGATGTTGTTTATAATATTAAGATGGTATACCATATATTGCGCTATTCGTATGTATAAGTAACTTTATCTATTCTATACCTATGTTCATTTCAAAATGAATTTATTATTATTTAACTTATACTTACGGACATTGGGCACCGACTACGGAGCACGGAATATTTCGAGCAGGTATCTAATATATTCTGTGCTTGGTGGTATATATAACATCGAACATATAAACCTGTATTGACAGTCATTGTGCCTCCTCTAACCATTTATTTACGGTTTAGGTTATTGTAAAATCTACTTAAATTTTGTATTTAAACACAACCATCTGTATTTACAGACATATACGTAGCTATGTAATCTTTTTACCATTTACTTATTGTAAATAAGATAGGCGTAAACCGCAACAATCACGACACTTTAAGAGTTGGCGATCATAAGATACGCTTTTAGCAAACAATCGTACTTAATAAGAGTACGTATCTGAGCGCCAATGCTAATGGCACGCCTCCGTATGAAGTGATCAAATCGGTTTGAGCTCTGCTTATGAGCCAAATACAGTTAGACTCGTAATGTTATGTTAACAGATAGTGTCGCTTATGTCATAGAAATTATTTGAAAGTTAGCTAACATGAGCTATACGACTGAGTTCAACAAGCAACATTATCTTTTATATACGTCTACGGAGGACGTACAGGGGCAGATAAAACTATACTAGCATCGTTCAACGATGCAAGTGTCGGAGCTGAATATAATAAAATGTGCATCATGAGCAAAGTAAGGCCTAAATATAAGTGGTTTCCTACACATCATAAGTTAGCTGCAACAAACTTGAGCAACCTACTTAGGTCTTACTTAAATCTGGCTATGCACACATAGTAGACCTATCATAATAGGAAAATAGGTGTAAACCGCAACGATCACAACACGTCTAGAGATGGCGATCAAAAGATGCGCTTTAAGCAAATAATCGTACTTAATAAGGGAACTTATCAGAGCGCCACTTGATGGCACGGCTCCGTATGAAATATTCAAATCGGTTTAGGAAATTGCTAAAGATTCACATACTGTGCGCTATAACGCACTATTTATTATCTGTAAATATATGAGTATATGATATTGCCGTAGTTGACGCAGGGCACGACGACCTTCTTGTAGCTTTTGTACTCATTCTACTTATACCTATCTTCTTTCTTGAAGCTGATCATCACGTAGTGAACGGAATAATTGTTGACTCCGACATCGATAAAAGGAAATTGTATACTGCATAAATTTACCTACGAAATAAGTTATATACGTATAATTGATTAACTCGTTATTTCCGGAAAAGACTGAATAATTCATATATTGGAAAATAATTAACTGGTATTTGAATAATAAACCAGTTCTTTTCAAATAATCTAACTCCACTATTTCTAAATATGATCTGATATATACTTAAATTAGAAACTAAACACCCTATACTTTATTTTACAATTACAAAGCATTTACATTTTTTTTGTTTATGCACAATGACTTGTAAGTAGGTACTGCAAAACAAATCATTTTTAGGTAGTCACAAGCATTACTATATTATTTATGAACAAGACAGCAACTTGTGTTCAGTGAGATATGGGAATCCCCTATTTAGGCACTTCATATAATCAATGGAGTAATATCTTTGCTGATAAAAGCTACGTCTGTGATATTGCCAATGCTACTACGTACTTACCGCTAGTTGAAGGAAGTCATATCTCAACACAGCTGTGTCAGTGATACATACTAGGGTATTATAATCTAGTATGCTTGTTTCCCCAATACCTACTTACCTCTTGACATTCTGGTCTCCAAATTTCATCAAAGATCTGATAGCTGTCGGTGCGGTGTAGAACTGCGTCACTTTGTACTTCTCAATGCAGGACCAGTAGCGGTCATTGTCTGGGAAGAAGGGAGTGCCTTCGAACTATAACAACAGAGATACAACGATAAGTTGGCAACGATATTATGTTTCATATTACTTACTAACTATTTAGTGTCTGACCGAAACTAGTTTTTAGAGCCGAAACCGAAACCTAATTTCGGCTTTGGTCTCAGTTTCGGCCAAAGCCGAAACCGAAACCAAAACTTCCATATAAGGTCATGTTTCGTGGAAAAACAAATAATCAGTCATTATCAGTCTTTTTTTTTAAATTACCCTTTAATTATTCTGTCTCTGATATTTGAACTGAATTAATGATTGATGACATAAAATTATATCACTCCTTATTTCAATTAAATTATTTGTGTCTTCCGTCGTGACAGGCCAAGCGTAGTTTAGGAAACTTTGTGAATTTCTCCAGATATACTATACTGTCTGAGCATGAACTTGTAATAATTGTAAGAACTTGTTTATTATTGAATGGTATAAAGTTATTATATTATATCATTTTTTATTTATTTATTTAAAAGTTATGCACCTATTTGCTCTTAATTTGTAGGTGCCGCAGTGGGTAACCTACGCCCTATCTATAAACAATTAGTAAAGTGACGAGGTTTCGAGTATAACATGACAAATAAAATTGTCGAGCCAGCAACCATGGGCCAAATATGACACATTTTTTAGATAAGTAATTCTTTAATTGCGTGCAATCCTTCATAAGTACTTTTGACTGATTTTTGACGCCTGTTTCCCAGAGGGGCAGGCAAAGACTACGGATGTTGCTAATATTTACGAATATAAATTAGTCTCTCAAAATGTGTTACGTGGTTTCTAGAGCAAATAAGTAGCCTTGTTTTAGCAGTGTAGTTAATTACAAAATGTCTCCGTCTGCGTCGTGCTGCCACAAGGTTACACAGTCAGGTCATGCTGTCTATATAGCATTCTAGTCAATGTCAAGTTCTTGAGATTATCTTGTTATCTATACTTTCAACCAAACGAATGTAACTGTTTCAATGCCTTTATAGTTACTTTGTTGATTAATTATAATTGTATAGATATATATGAGAGATGGTTACCCGTGTAGGCTACAATCTATTATTTTCACAATTAGGTACTGATAGTGAGTATTTACTTCTATTTAGTTTTAATATGTACTTGTTACGCAACTGTATATTTCCATAGTATGTTTATAATGGTCAAATGACCTACGCGTCCTTTAAAGAACACAGCAAAAAGTAGCATTTGTACAATGACCTGAAGTGGATATGTAAAAGTATAGGGTCTTGCCAATAAGGTAGGTGCCTTTGTTTGATTTTGTACATTATTTTCACACAAGAGCAAATAGCAATCATTTTCTGTATACAGTATCAAAATTGGTTACAAAATAAAGGAGTTTAGTTTATTAGTATCTTAAATTTGGATGCAAGAAATTGAGGGATATATCCCTATGTTTCTCGGACAGTTTGTGTCGTGAATCCTTTAGATTTAAAATATATTTTTATTTTATTGTTTGGAAGATGAGACTCTATTTAAATTTAATTATAAAAATTATGAGTCGACTACCTTATTCAGTGTCATCTAAGCTTAACTAAATGTAAAAGCCAGGCCAGATGTTTATCTAAAATCTAATAGGTATGTTTATATCTACGATTTTAGCAAAATATCGCAACATAGTCAATTTATGTGCATCTAGCAACCTGCTATGCACGACTTCGTAAAACTCGGCACAAACAACTTATTAAATATTATTAGGGCGTAATTTCAAATTTGCGATATCTACATTATATTATATTTTAAACTAGCGACCCAACCCGGCTTTGCGCGAGTAGCAGAGCATCAGTGTCGCATCAGCTTCTTGCGTTGAGCATGTTGCATTAAGCGATTCTCGTCGATGTGAGACCGCTTGAATTTATTTTCTTGCGCGTTAGTTTTATTTTGCGATAACTCCTAAGATATTCATTTAAATTAAATTATAAAAAAATTCTTAAGGTAACTAACGTATTTCATCTGATAAGGATTAATATGTATCCATTTATATAGCTTTCGAATTGCCACATTACAATATTTCACCATTACTTTAAAAGTTAGAATGGCTATAGTAATTAGTATGCTATCCTTAAATGACAGACATAAGCCTTTTCTGTAAACTGTAACTTATAAAAGAGGAACAATCCCATCATAAGTAATTAGTATTTACCATTAATGTTACCATTGTTTTGTTATATCTCAAAGGGATTATGGAAGCGTCTTCGAAAGCTCCCAGTCGACTGCCTTTTTTTTCGACTTCTTTAACAATCCTCATATTTCAACCAATTTACACAAAATCTTAACGAATTATACACCCAAACCTTCCTTTGAGTCACTTGGTCTATTGATGTTAACCGCATGAAAATCCGTTCAGTTGTTTTTGAGGTTATCGTTGACAGACAGAGAGACAGACAGACGCGGCGGGGGACTTTGTTTTATAATATGTAGTGAAAACCGTATAACTTTTTGTTGGTTCGATCTGGGATGCGAACCTAAGACCTCTTGCACACCAGTCGCATTCACTACCGCTACGTCACGGAGGAAGACCTACTTAGTATTCGAATCTTCTTTTAAAATTTATAGCGCCCTCTGCTTCCACACAACACACGTCCTCTGCCCGCGGTGTTTTGTTAGGTCTTGTGGTTTACGTCGTATTTACTTTTTGTGGAGAAATATAATGCAACATACATTACGTAACATTTACGTTTGTTTGTAGCTTTTTGTTGAATGTTTCTTTCGCATCCATACCGCCAATGTTATCCTAATCTTAACTAATATTATAAATGCGAAAGTAAGTTTGTTTGTTTGTTACGCTTTCACGCCTTAACTACTCGACCAATCATCATGAAATTTCGCATGTCCGTTGTCAGGGGTTCAGGATAGGATAGACTTAGTTTTTATCCAGAAAAACGTACTGTTAGGTACTTACTTAACCTAACCTAACCTACAATTACGCGAGCTTAGCCGCGGAAAAATCTAGTAACATATTTTACTACAATATAACAAAAAATAACTTTTAGATACAAGCGAGTTGCACTGCACATGTTTACAATCTTCTGCAGGCAATGGACTTCCTATAAAAAAGGTTACGTATCTATAACATGGCAGATGAAGAAGTGATTACTGCAATAGCATGTTTTCTCATAAGACGTTTAAAGAAGAAGGAAAAAAAACCTCACTCGTTTTGGATGCGCAAATAATTTAAGTCTAGAGAAAAATATTGAGAGAGTGAATATACCTGCCTACAAATGTTATTCTATGTTGCCATGTTGACAGTAGGTAATGTTAGGAAACATTCTGTAACAAATGTTGTCGATTGTTACCATTTGTTGTCAGTTATCATAAGTTAGGCAACATTACTTTACGGTAACAAATACTAACAACAAATAACATCAGTTGCGCGCGAGCGGTTGTATTAGACGCACGGCTGTTTGGCGACCGTGAGCGTTAGCGTCGTATTCTAACTCACACACACGTTATTTTATCTACACTACTTTTATGTTGGATTTTTGGTGTAATAATGGATAGTTTTGCTCGATCAATAAGTGTTAGCTCTAACTTAACAGATATGATAGATGCGAGTGACCAAAATGATATTATTATAAAACAAACTGAGAAAGTGTCAAGTGATACCCAAATGGGGCCAGAAAAGAGATTAAGAGATAATCATAAAGAAGAGAACCAAGGTTTTATTCCTGTGAACAGAAGACTAAAGCGATTATTACGTAGCTGTAGTTACTCTGATAGTAATAACCAGAATAAAAATACAGGAGAAGATGCTGACGAGTCGGAACGCTTTGAGGTACGATTAACTTGTAATAAGATACTCCCTAAACAGTTTGGTATGGCTAAGCTATTGAGGGCAGAAAATATTAATAACATCTTGACAATTAAATACAAAAGCCTGAATAAAGTACATATTACTTTTAAAAACAAAAACGATGAAAATAAAATGCTATATTTACAAAAAAATTATGAACCGGAATATAGATTTGTACCGGAATATAGATATTATAATCAAGTTACAAGGGAAGTCTTACTTTGTTATGGAGTAGTCAGAGATGTAGACCTAAATATTGAAGAAAAAGAGATTATTGAACAATTGTGAACAAAACATTGTGGCCATAATTGTCATCTTTAGAGTCCAAAATCACGAGTCTGGAGACTGAGCGTAACGTAACCACACGTAAGATATCTGAAATCGAAGAAAAGATCGAAGCACTTGACCGTATTGCTGTCAAAACCAGTGTAGAATTTCGTAACGTACCGAAAATACCGGGCGAAACAAAGAAAACAATGTATGGAGCGCTACTGGAGTTGTCCAAATACCTGAAACTCAGCATACAGCAGTCGGATATACGAGATGTACAGCGTCAGCCATCTAAGAGAGAAAGTCGTTGCTCCGCAGTAGTTGTAGAATTCAATGATACTCTAACAAAAACGAATTTTCTCACGGCCGTTAAAGACCACAATAAGCGCTACCCGAATGAGAAGATCAACTCAATTCACATGAATATCTCGGCACCAGTAACACCCATATACATATCAGAGCAGTTGACCACTAACTCGAAAAGACTATTCTACCTAGCTAGAAACTACGCCAAGGAAAAGGATTACAACTACTGCTGGATCTCGAACGGCCGTGTACTACTGAAGAAAGACTCTGACAGCCAATTCATCGTTGTCAAAAATGAGTTACAACTCAAACAATTGTCCGCACCTAACAAACAATGACTAGGATTAATTATTTTTTATATTGTAAACAGTAATTTTTTATCTTGTTTCATAATATGCTTTATTTTGATAAGAAACACCTTTAATATATATATGCGCGCAAACAATATCATATATATACAAATACGACTCACTAAAATACTATTATTGAGACAATACCTAAACTCTAAATACCTATCGTATCACACAATACTTGTACGGACACATACAAATTACACAAACAAATACAAACAACTTAACCTTCAAATTACAAGACATATAATACAACCCTTTATACTTTTAATACTATATACAATGTCTAAGAATATTAATCAATTAATGAACCATATCTATCAATTCTCTGTATCCCAAAATCACTTGTATACTTATGAACACACTTCATTATCCATAGTAAACAATCACATTATAATATATTCTGTAAAGAAAAATATTATTTACAAGTTATATAACCACCCCTTGAACTACTATATTTTATTGTATTATATATTTTATAATTAATAATAATGGTTAGTAAAAGTGTATTTGAAGATATTGACAGCACCAATGTCATGACGTGTTTAGAACTCGACAGTCCAGAATCTTGTAAACAACACCTTGACACAGCTAAAGGTAGGCTTACCATTATCACCCAGAATATACGTAGTATTAATAAAAACTACGATAATTTACTTATATTCCTTTCGCGCTTAGGATTTAAACCGGACTTAATTGTTTTGACTGAGTGCTGGCTAGACGAATCATTCAATATATTAAATTTAGAAGAATATATTTGTAATTACTCAAAGACATATATTAATAAAAGCGACGGTATAGTTATCTTCTCAAAGTCGTATCTTCATGTGGCCGTAACAGAGCCTTACTTTCAGGATGCAAATTGTCTACTCGTTGATATCGGCTGTAACTATTCCATTATAGCTATATACCGTTCACCATCCTTCTATAATATAAACAATTTCATTAATTCTCTAGAAAACATACTTAGCAAAATTGTTAACGTCCACTATGTGTTAATAGGTGATATTAACATTGATATAAAAAATGACACATCCGATCGCCGAGCTGAAGAATACCTTAATCTTACAGCCCATTACGGATATATCCCAGGTCATAATTTACCCACGAGAGGCAACAACTGTCTTGATCATTGCATGATAAAATCACACCTAGCATCAACTACAATTATATGTCACTCCGATATTACAGATCATAGCACAGTGTTATGCAGCATAGGAACACCACTGCCTAGAAATAAACAAAGTAAGACTTATTGCAGAATCGACTTTGACAAGCTTGTACTATGTCTTACGGAGAATAATTGGTCGGATTTGTACAGTATTAAGGACATCAATCAGGCGACAAAGATATTTATAGATACTTTTAATATAGCTCTTACGAAATGCAAAATTACTCGTAAGCTAAAAAGCTCAGACATCATTACAAAAAAATGGATAACACCAGGTCTGCTGAGATGCATTCGCCGTCGTGACGCTATGCATTATAAAGCCAAACAGAATCCTCAAAACATAAAACTCAATGAGGACTATAAAAAGTATAGGAATCACTGTATAAATATTCTACACAATATAAAAACTAGTTACAAACAAAATCAGTTACAAAGCAATAAAAACAATATTAAAAAAACATGGGATGCAGTAAAAGACATATGTAACATAAAAAAAGTAATTTCAAAAAATGACGATCTACTTTCTATATATCCTAGCGCTATAGATTCACTCAATAAAGTTAATAAGTATTTTAGTACGGTTGGTGAACGGTTGGCTAATGATGCGTTAAGCGAGTTAGGACTAACCGAATATCAATTAGCCAAGCATGTTAAAACTTCAATCGCAAACAACTCGCCTGGCTCCTTATTCCTTGCTCCGACAGATGAAATAGAGATAATTAAGCTAATAGGTACACTTAAGCCAAGTTCAGCCAGTGGATATGACAATATAAGTAATGATATGCTGAGATGTGCAAAGTATGTTATAGCAAGTCCTATAACATATATTTGCAACCTCAGCTTATCGTTGGGATATGTACCAGATTGCTTAAAAATTGCTGACATTGTACCGATACATAAAGCGGGCAACCCAAGTGAGCCAGCTAACTATCGACCCATATGTCTTTTAAGTTCATTATCCAAAGTTTTGGAAAAGGTTGTTAATGTAAGACTGTCCAAGTATCTCGAAAATAATGATCTACTTGCTGGTAGTCAATTTGGTTTTCGCACAGGTAGGTCTACGGAAGATGCCGTCACAGGCCTGGTGGAATATGTCATTGGTAAAATTGATGAAGGCAATAAATGCGTGGGCGTCTTCCTGGACCTTGCGAAGGCCTTTGATACCGTGTCCCGACCTATACTAATAAGGAAACTGGAGATGCTTGGAGTGAGAGGTTTGGCTCTAGAATGGTTCCAGTCTTACCTAGGGAAGCGAAAACAAAGAGTTTGTGTTGGGGACTACTGCAGTGACTATGCTGACATCGATTTTGGGGTGCCCCAGGGCAGTATTCTCGGGCCGACGCTCTTTTTGGTCTATATAAATGACCTCTGTGGCCAAAATTTACCTATTGCCAGTATTTTTACGTTTGCTGATGATACGGCCATAGTCTTTTATTCAAAGACTTGGAACGAGGTTGTTTGTATGGCACAGACAGGTCTTAAAGTAATATATAAATGGTTACGCGACAACCTACTTACATTGAATGCTAATAAAACTAAATATATTGCCTTTAGAGTAACTCAGCGTTCTGCGCCCGGGACACCTATCGTTATCAAACTGCATTGTAATGGGTGTAGTATTCTTAATAACCTGACGTGCCAATGTTCTATTCTTGAACAAGTACCGGCCATTAAATACCTAGGTGTAATCATAGACCAACGGTTGGCTTGGACAGCCCAAATAGACGCCCTAACTAAGAGAATCAAAAAGCTCTCCCATATTTTTAAAAAATTGCGAGGCGTTGCTGACGCTAAGGTTCTGAAAGTCGTCTATTTGAGTTTGTGCCAGTCTATTCTAACCTATTGTGCAACTGCGTGGGGATCCACTCACAAATCAACTTTACTCAGACTTGAAAGAGCTCAGAGAGCTATCTTAAAGATAACTTTTAGAAAGCCTTGGCGCTACCCAACTGATCTCCTATATTCTGAATGTGAATTTCTTCGAGTAAGGCAATTATTCATAACGGCGACCATTTTAAGATACCATAAGAACGCCAAAGCTTTAACTCGCTTTACACACAGAACGCTCAAATGGGATAGACCAAAAGTGCGCTCATCTTTTGCTCACAGGAGCTATAGATTTCTTGGAGCATATCTTTACTCACAACTGTACGCATTTAATAACAAAATAATATGTATGAATAGGGCAAGTTGTAAAATTGTAGTTTGTAAATGGTTAAAATCAAAAAATTATAGTGAAACTGAGAACATACTACAGGTTAATATGTGATGATACTTAAAATTATATATTATTGAGCAATACTGTTAAACTATTTATTTAAAATTTGATTTAGTTAATGTTTAGATTTAAAAACACACACACACACACACGCACCCACACACCCACTCACACTCACACACACACACATACACACACACACACACATACACACACACACACGCACACACACACACACACACGAACGCGCACGCGAGTGTAACAAGCACATGAAATGTAAGTGCAAAGTAGGGACACTCATATTGATTCCATAATTGTAATGTAACACTGCTTGGGGTAATCTTTCTGGTGCCCACGACACAGGGAATCCTAGTGTGGGTCCAGTAAATCATGTATAACGAATGTAAAAAAATTTGGAAGCAATAAACTTATTATTATTATTATTATTATAAGAAGACTCAAACGTTTGACTGACGGCGGGCAGTGGGTAGACGTAGCATCGTGATTCGACTAGCATTTAAAAGTTCTTCGTTACCCCGGTATATGTATGGATACGGTGTCGGTTTAAGATGAAATTTCACCTCTTTTCGGTCACTCAATGCTAGGGATGCTGGAGGTTTGGTCATGTTAAAAAATATTGTCCTACAAGGAAGATTAAATGCCCTAAATGCGGTCAGGAACATGAAAACTGCGAAATACAGAAATTCCTGTATATTAATTGTAAGGAAGAACATATGGCGGTAATTATATTATTTCCCGTATTCATTAAAAAAAAAAAATTAATAAGCTAATGAGCGAAAATATCTGCACGAATAAGAATGCATTAACTTGATTCTACCAAAGTAATGTCCAGTCAAGAGTTAATAATTCCCCTCCAAATAACATGGAATTAAATGAAAATCAAATGTTAAGTCTCCCTTCTTATGGAGATATACTATTAAAAGATAAAGGTATAACAGAAACTGAGTTGGTCGTAGAAGAAAGTATTAATGAGATAAATAAAAAAGTAAAGTTGAGTAAAATAAAATCGCACGAGAACTGTGAAAAGATAGGGCAAAGAAAATACATATTAATCAAACAATTAGACAGGACACAGATGAAGAGCAAGAACAGAAATTATTTATCAAAGTGATGATGTCAATCGATGCTTCGTCATCGGAAGAAAACAATGAAAACAAACAATGGGGTGTTCGCGAGGGTGCGTGTACTCTACTATAAACTTAAAGATATTATTTTATCGAAGAGAACATTAGAAGAAAAGGTTTGTGTATGTATACAACACATTATAACAGAAGTCACTTCATTTTAAGTGGAAAATTCTTGAGTGAAGACTTATTAAATCTTCTATTTAAAAACATAAACAATGGCTAGAGTATAACTTTAATATTAATATTAGCTCAATGGAATGCACCAAGTTTAAAGCCAAAGTTACCTAATTTTGAAACTTTACTTAGTAGGGAGAAAATCTATGTGGCAATAGTAAGCGAAACATGGTTAGAACCAGATTCGCACCTAAGCTTAACAGGGTATAATATATATCGGCTAGATAGGTTAGACGGCTATGGTGGTGTAGCAATAATATGCCACAAATCTTTAAGAACTATCAGAACCACTATTAACGTAAATAATTCTGGCATAGAGATTATTAGTATTAAAATTTTAAACTACAAATTATTACATAATATTGTCGCCATATATTGTCCATCGTCTGTTCGCACTTCTCAAATAGATACGTATGATATTTTTTCAAAATTTCCCGGCAATACCTTAGTGGCGTGTGATTTTAATGGCCACCACAGTAATTTGTCGAACAGAAATGATTCACGAGGTAATCAAGTATTTGATAGTGCTCTTGACATTGGTTATATCTCACTTAATAATGGTAAACCACTAGTCATGTAAGGCTTGTGAATGGTGTGCTATCTAGCTTAAACTTAAAAGTTTCTGATGCTCAACGTTTAGTAATGCGAGCCAAATCTCATGCTTTCACAACTTTTGTGACAGTATCGACGAATATTATTATTTTAATTATTATTATTTCTCCTTATCAGATATGTGGCGTAAAATGAGATGGATAAAGGGAATTAGACAAGCTAAGTCATACACCCCCGATCAGGCTAAACTAGATCTTTTGTGTTCTTTAGCGATATATAGTATATACGATGTCGGTATGTTTCATAGTATTCTAGCTGAACCAAACTCTGATACAGCTAGAATATTATATTATACATTTAATTACAGTGATTGTGATTAGTAGCTATTAAGATTAGCCTATGCTATTTCTGTTGTACTTGTTTCTTTTTTAGAATAAGGTACGATGGGATTGACATTGTCATTATTTTGTACAAAATGCCCTTGTAATAAATAAAGACAAAAAATAAATCAACAACAAATAACTTTTTTTATCGGATATTATAAATGAGAAAGTGAGTTTGTAAGTGTTAAATAATAAAGAAGTACAATTTCGAATCAGTTAGAATCAGTTTTTCGAATCAGTTTGAACGTTGCTGTTGTATTTACTAAAATGTACTGATACTGCTCCCCCAACCTAGGCGAGTGCCTGTATTTTGGAGGTCATTGTTCAGCTCTAGAATATATTACTCTAATTTTAGTATACCTAATATATATTTCAATATTGTGTGATTATTAATAAATTTATAAATTAGAACTAAATTACATTAAAGTTTAAATTAGTTAACACCAATAAATAAAAAAACAATAAAAAGAAAATAAAAATTTCATAAAAAGAGACAAAACCTTATTATAATTTAAGTGTAATAATAAAGTTTCGTCACAATTAAATTAGATATAAATAAAATAAAATTAAACATTAAAATAAGATAAATTAACATTATATCAGCATTATTTAGTTTATAGATCATATAAATAATTATATGATCAGGATCACACACAAACACAAGTATATACGTCGCTAGATGGCGCTAGTCACGTTCTGACGTAGATAAACAGTCTCTGTATTAACTTTAAAATAAAAAATGTTTCTATTTATAATTTTAAGATAAATTTGTTCAATAAGTGTGTATAATAGTACAATTAAAGCGAACTAGTGTTATCAAAGTGAAATCTGAAATAATTACCAAATAAAAAGTGAATTTGAGATAAACATTAAAAACGCCCAAAAGTAATAAATTAACAATAACTTCTGCCTAAATCAATAAATACTCAACTTAAAATCACCAAACAAATAATAAGTGTGGAAAGTGACATAAAATGTGCTTAAGTTAACGAATTCTAAGTTAAACATATTATAACAAACGGCATGGAATGTGGAAAAAATTCTTTCGTGGTGAATCATAGCAACTGATCGTTCGTATTCAAATAAATAATTGTTTAAGAAGCAATTACCTATTTCAACCAAGTATATAAGACGTGACGTAGCCTTGTACGCCAACTATTCTCGGTAGGTGCGGAATGGTTGCAAGATCGATCCTCAGTGACGACGTTCACTTTTTGTGAGAATATTGTCTTATAAATGTTATTTGAACAGTACAAAAAGACATAGATCACGTCAAAAGTAACAAATAACTACACAATAATTTGTTACGAACTCAGTAGAGAGCGTTGTAGTTATTCAATATGGATACAGATAATACTAATATCACATATCGTAGAAAACCCAGTAGAACAAGTTCACTCAATGATTTATCAAACCTATTAGATACAAGAAAAGAATCTATGTTTGATACAACTGTAATGAGTATACCAGATAGCTTTCAAGAGAATAATGAAACTATAAAGGAGTTGAATCTACAAATAGAAACACTTCGCTCACAGCTACTAAGTGCCAATCAAGAAATTGATAACTTGAACTGTGAGAACATTCAACTAAAAGCTGATTTACAAAATGCCATTAAAACGAATAACAGAATCAAGAAAATTTATACAACTCCAGAAAGACCTTTAAAAACACCTACATTGGCAAATAAAAGAAAAACATTGCATCAAAAAATCACACCACTTTGTTTGGATATCGTAGGAGAACCATGTGTTGAACCAGTTCCCGTTATAATGCACAGCAGGGAGACACAAACGGAATTTCAAACTTTGGATTCTCCTAGTGTACCTGTAACATCTGCTATTAGGAACAAGATTCAAGACCAAATTGTAGAATCTAATTTACAATCGAACAAATGTATGAGTAAGAACAAGCTTTATATCTTAAACAGCAACGAAGGTAGCGGCAATCTTTCTTTAATTGATAAAATTTTCTCTGAACAGTTTGAATTTTGTCACTATTTGGTACCCAATAGTCCAACAAGTACACTTTTGAATAATATTAAATATAAACTAAAAGACTTCACATTAAATGACTATTGCTTACTTTTTATCGGAGAAAATGACTTAAGGAAATATAGTAGTTTAACACTTATAACAATCTTAAGGGAATCGTTGCAAAATATCAGTAATACTAATGTTATCATCTGTGCTCCTACATATGTACAGGGTGCACTAATTTATAACTATAAGGTAGAAATGTTTGTAAATCTTCTGTATCTAGAGCTGAAAAATAATAGATATGCGTACTTCTTTGACAGCAATGGGACTTTAACACATGATATGTTCTCTTATAAGACTGGCAAAATTAACAAGAAAGGAATGAATAACATATACCAACGAATAATGGATAATATTTTGATAGATTTAACCTCGGTTCTGAGTACACAGTCAGATAATAGGATTAATAGCAATGACCCCAAGTATTCCAATACCACCACAGGGGCTCATTGCAGCCATGTCTATGAGGAAATAAAATTAGGCAATAATTTTTTTCGAGACTAAATATCTGTATATTTTACATCAGAATATTGCGGGTTTATTATTTAAGTCTGACTCCTTATCAAGTTTGATAAACTTGGACGAATTAAATGATAAAAATATCAATGTAGATCTTGTTTGTATAACAGAGCATTTCATTCAAGCGGGTCATGAATGTTTGTTAAATTTCCCTAACTTCACATTGGCAGCTTGCTTTAGCAGAGAGAATTGTAAAAGGGGAGGTGCATGTATTTTAGTTCGAAATGTTCACAAATGGCGAGAATTGACAGATATCAGTGAAATGAGTGTTGCGAACAAATTTGAATGTTGCGGTATAGAACTTACTGAATATAGAATAGTCATAATATGTATATACAGAGTGCCCAAGTCAAATAATATAATTATGTTCTTTGATAAACTTAACAAATTGTTAATGCAGGCTTACAAAATAAAATATAATAAAATCATATTAGCGGGTGATTTCAATATTGACGTTTTAAGAACTAATAATGTCACTCTGGATTTGGAATGTTTACTTTTGAATTATAACATGAAACTAGCACTTAAGCAACCGACAAGATTAAGAAGTAAAAGCTGCATTGATAATTTTGCACACAACTATAAAAAACAATGTAAGACTAAAGTGTTAGAATTTGGCTTATCTGATCATACATCCCAACTCATAAAAATACCTGTCAGGAAAATACCGTTATTTAAAATATGGTATAAGACAGTGCGTGACTTCAGTGACCAAAATATAAATAAATTTAAAAATTATTTGAATAGTCTTTCTTTCTCTGATGTATATGAGGCTATTGATGCAGATACGGCATATAGACATTTTTATGATACTTTTAAACTATTTTATGACTTATGTTTCCCTAACAAGAGAATTACCATCAAAACAAACAATAAACCTAAGTGGATATCAAAAGGCTTAAAACTCTGTTGCAGAAATAAAAAACGTTTGCTGTGGTTATTTCGAAAAAACCCTACGACTTCAAATAAATTAAATTATCGTAATTATACTAAATTACTGAAAAAAATAATACGTCTTACAAAACTTGCCCAAAATAATTATAGAATAAATACATCTGTAAATAAATCAAAAGCAACATGGCAAATAATTAATAACTCAGACCATCGCATCCCTAAAAATCAAATTTCACTAATTAATATTAATAATAATTGTATACATAATCCTTTTGACATGGCAAATTCTTTTAATAATTACTTTATAGATAAAATAGAACCGAATGATTCAATAGGTAAAAATGTGACCAATAATATTTATTTCAGACAAAAGTCCATGTTTATGGCTCCAAGCCTGCCTGAAGATATGAGAAGTATAATAAAAAACCTAAAAAATACAAATAGTGTAGGATATGACGAGTGTTCTACAAGAATTGTTAAAGCAGTTAGTGTGGAAATATGTCATCATTTAAGTCATATAGTTAACTTATGCATTCAGTCAGGAATTTTTCCAACTGATCTCAAAATTACAGTTATAAGACCACTACATAAAAAAGGTGATAAGGAATCAGTAGAGTCATATAGACCAGTAGCCTTACTATCAGTATTTTCAAAAATAATCGAGAAATATATTTATAATCAAATTTATACATATATAGACAAATGTGGCATATTCTGTAAGGAACAAAAAGGTTTTCGACGAAACAAAAACATAAATATGGCTGTATTCAATTTTCTTAAAAATGTTCTATCACACGTCGATAAAAGAACTCCAATCTGTTCAATTTACTGTGATATGTCGCAAGCATTCGATTATGTGGACCATTGTATTTTATATAAAAAACTTGAAGCTTATGGCATACGCGGTAACGTCTTAAACTTATTAAAATCGTATTTAACTGGACGCTATCAAAAAACAGAAATATTAAGACTAAACTTAACTACAAAAATTGAGGAATCACATTGGTCTAATAGGCGCTATGTTAAATATGGAGTTCCCCAGGGCAGTGTACTGGGCCCTCTGCTATTCATAATTTATATTAATGATTTACCGCTCGCAGTTAATCACCCAATGTCACTATTTGCTGACGATAGCACTGTGACAATATCTTTTAGTAATAATGATACCTATGAACTTGACATTAACAATACTATGACATCTATAATTTCGTGGCTTAATAATAATAATTTAAAAATAAATTTGACTAAAACGAATATAATGCATTTTAACCAAAGATCGCAAAATATATCTAATATAAAGTTAGCGTATAAGGACATTTTAATCACAGAAACAAATACAGCTCGCTTTTTGGGTTTGCTAATAGACAATAAATTAAACTGGAAGTCTCATATGGAGAGTTTGTGTAAAAAAACTAGTAGCACAGCATATGCACTCTATAAGCTTTCTACTGTTGTTAATACCAATACCATATTAAATGCGTACCACGGCCTAGTAGAGTCTTTGTTGAGGTCCGGTATCATCTTTTGGGGCAACTCATCCAGTAAAGAAATGCTCTTTAAAATGCAAAAACGATGTATTCGCGCCATGTTTTGCCTACAAAGCAGAGACAGCTGCAAGCCATGGTTTAGAGAACACAGAATTCTGACACTTCCGTCATTATATATTATTGAAGTAGCTATTTTTGTTAAAAATAATCCGCATCTGTTTCCTCGTCTATCTGACAAAGTTACACGAAGTCGGCGAGATAATACCAGACTCTGTATACACCCTGCAAAAACATCGATGCTGCATAATAGTGTAGTATGCATGGCACCAATCATCTTTAATAAAATACCTACCTATTATAAACATTTAAATATTAATGTATTTAAGTCACAATTTAAAGCAATGTTGGCAGAAAAATGTTATTACCATATTAATGAATTTTTAAATGATAATTTTTAATTTAATTTTATTGTGAATCTTATTATTTTAATGTAATAAATTATTAATTTTATGACATATCTATTAATAAATATCATTTTAATATTGTAATTAACATTTTGATATATTTTAATTGTTAATATTGTTTGTATTTGTATGCCTATATCGGCAAAACATGTAGATCTAAATTGTCCATAACATCTCGGAATATGCATGTTTTGTTATATTGTACACACATGTTTTCACAAATAAATATATCTTATCTTATCTTATCTTATCTTATCTTACATAAGTATGTACTTGTGCGTGTTTGTGTGTGTGTGTGTGTGTGTGCGTGTGCGCGCGTGTTTATCTGTATGTGTGCGTGTGGTGTGTGTATGTGTGTGTGTGTTGTGGTTGTACGTGTATTATGTGATGTATGACAGTAAATCTTCAGTCTGCTTATAATTTAATTTGTAAAGCCAAACGGTAACTTTCCATTTAACGTCATGGCTGTTTATACCGGCTATGTTCAGAGCTTTATTTATTTTATTATATAGTTTGCAACTGATGCTGGTAAATTGTCTCTTGACAAAAGAGGTTTTGCAAAGAACTCTAGGACAAACTGGCATACCAGTGCGTCTATTTGGATTGGGTGCCACATTTTGATGTTTCCTCATTATAGATTTGAGCAGAAGCAGCTGTCGGACGGTTAGAACATTGGCATTCGGTGTACAGTGCTTCCGTTGGGTGCATGTAGAGCTTTTTAGTCATCACCTTTAGGTCAGCTCTTTGTGCTCTCTCTAGGGCCAGTAGGTGGGTCTTAGCTGCTCCTCCCCATACAGGTATGCAGTACTGGATAACGAATTGGCATAGAGCTTTATATATTAATTTAAGTTTGTCAAGCGTTGCACATTCTCTTAGACCTTTGAAAGTGTGTATTAGACGTCTAAACCGGGTCGTCACTGAAAGAATCTGCTTGTCCCATCTTAGATTGCTGTCAATTTTGATATATAGGTATTTGGTGCTTTCGGCTCGTGTGAGTGCCTGGCAGCAACAGTCATCCTTCGAGAGACAGGTATGTGCTTCAATACTGTAGTCACAAGGAGGGTTATTTATTTTGTTTATGGAGAAAGTACGTGGACCGTTTTAGACAAATTCGGTGTTAGCAAATTTGAATTTAGGCAATGTACGACTTTAGCCAAGGAATCTTCAGCTCTCTCCTTTACCACCTGCCAGTTTGGTCCCCAGACTAAAATTGCGGTGTCATCTGCATACGTGAATATGCTGGTGCTTGGAAGAGACATTGTGCAGAGGTCATTTATGTTTAACTGAAAAAGTGTAGGAGACAGAATACTTCCTTGTGGGACGTCGTATGTAATAGTGTGTTCTTTGCTTAGGTAAATACCTATTTTTACGCATTGCTGCTTGCATGATAGGTAGTCCTTGAGGATGGCATAGGGAACACCCCGAATACCCTGTTTTCCCATTTTGGCAAGAAGGATAGGGACAAAGACCGTTTTAAAAGCTTTTGAGAGATCCAAAAATATGCATATACATCTATTTTTGCCGTCTAAGATTTAATTATTTTAGTAAAGTTCATCATGACGTCTTCGGTTGAGATACCAGAACGAAAATCGTATTGATTTCGAGCCAAAATATTATAAGTTTGTAAATATGTTTTTAAAGCATTGTTCAAAACTCTTTTCAGAACTTTTGATAGAGCTGGTAATACTACTATTGGTCGATAGTTGTTTAAACAGTCTCTGTCACCACTCTAGTGGATCGGATGCGCAATCGCTTTTTTAAAAGCTTGCGTATAAGTGCCTGTATTGATGGCACAATTGTAAATTTAGATTATGAGGGGTACAAGAACTGTACGGGACTGTCTTATCACTTTGCTAGGTATTCCAACCCAGCCTGTAGCGCAATCAGGGCTGTAATATGATGCTATCAATGTCCGATTCAGACACTTCTAGTATGGCTATTCAGTTAATTGACTATCTATGTGGAAGACGGGGGCAGTTAGCATTGTATTAAGTGGGATACCTTGTATGGCAGATAGGATTTTACCAGCTA